>CM042168.1:19274086-19281586 GCA_023376005.1 Doryteuthis pealeii | reverse complement strand
AAAAATTTTTCACAGTTACCACCAAACATTCAATGAACAACAACACGATTGAATTTATTAAATACAGATGAAAATTATGAGATAATAATTCATTCCCTGATGATGAGCTTCGCTTGAAAATATTTGGACCCTTAATATGAAAAAAAAAGGAAAAAAAAGAAATAAATATGTTTTTTAAACATAAATGTGCATTATTACGCCTTCAAAAATTTATTATTACATTTTAATTAATGCTTCGAACTCACTATGAAAATAATGACAAAAAAAAATCTTTATATATATATATATATATATTAATGAAGGCGCGTGGTGTAATGGTTAGAGTCGTAGGAAATGGACCCATCGACGCGAGTTGAAATGCTGTACGAGGCTGTTTGCATTTCACATAGTGCTAATACTATTGGGAATGATATGCGTCCAACTATTCCCCTTCCAGTTATGGGTAACTAGTAGGGCAGACTGGGCTCTTTAACCTTGGTATGGCAACCGGTCTAGGAGAAGGAAAACTCTGAATTCAAACCTGTTAAACTCAGCTTTAAAAAATTGGTTATGTGTTACATCTACGGGCGTGGAGCGGTTGGTAAACATGTATAGTAGAAGTAAAAGTCTGATTTAAAACTGAATTTCGGGTTAGAGATTCTAGACATCGTCATCTCTTAAGGAAACAGCATTAACTTAGACTACAATAAGGTGACAGGATGTCTGACTTTCAAGTGAATATGGAAAACACCCAATTAAGATTTTGTCTTTGTCAGCGAACCCTGCGACCATGTGAAAGCACTTGAGATTTTTATGATTCGGTCAAAATTTACTTGAGTATAAAAAGGAATTGTAGAGATTATACATAAAAACAAATCTATTCAGGCAAATCTAATAATAAGGAAGTTAATTTTCCCATAAATGGAATTCACATAAAAAGAAACTAAGATAAAAATCGATAAATCCCTTTTTTACGATTTAACTCTTTTATGAAAAACTTCTTGGGTAGCGGGTCAGGTGACACCGTGAAGGAAGTAGTAACAGGTTGATTTTAGGGAGGTAGGAGTGCGGAAAAGAGGTTCCACCTAAGAGTGGATTTCAGAGAGGCTGGAGAACGAAAGTTGGAGTTTGATGGGTGGATTAGCTCTCTTACTGCCACTAAGTGGGATTGAACCATTGCCTAAAATTTGAAAATCCCAGTTGAAATAAAGGAATAGCTAATATTTCTATGCCAACCGGAACCTACCCAGTTCCGGGTGAAATATTATTTAAGCTGGGTGTTTTGAGACGTAGACAGAGGCAGAGAGAACGGTGTGCGTGTGTGTGTGTGTGTGTGTGAGAGAGAGAGAGAGAGAGAGAGAGAGAGAGAGAGTGGTCAGAGTGAGAACGAATAGAAACAGGCCGAACAAACCAGCTAACTTCAGCCAAGACCACCGAATAACTCACAGAAGAAGAGTCCTCGGTTAGAATGGATTCGAGTGGAAAACTAGAAATGTGCCTAATAATTGCCTGGGTGATATTCTTCTGAGCCCATGATTGTTTTCTGACCAAAAACTACTATTAGATGTCCATCACTCCCACAGTTTTAAGTAAGATTGACTTCTGTATTTTCTTTATTGTCATATTAACGATTTTGCTGAATTTGAAAAAAACGTCGCTGTCTTTTTAGATAACGTCAAACCACCGTTAGCCGTGGTGTACCAGCTCCTGTGGCAGATTTCTGATCATTTGAGATCAGGTACAACGTGGGCATTCAATCGGACTTTTGGCAACTCTAGAAGTCACTGCAATGACTATTTATAACTATATAAATTAGCTATAAATAACAATAAATCAAATAACTATAAATTAGTTTAAATAACTATAAATTAGCTATTAAATTAACTATATAAATATTAAAATATCATAACATCATTATACTATGTTAAAGATCAGGCACAACGTGGCTATTCAACCGGACTTTTGGCAACTCTAGAAGTCACTGCAACCCATGGTTGATGGAAGAAGTTCGATATTGACGGCCATTAGCGGATATTCATTGAGCCCTTTAGCTAATCGGGCCGAGTTATACAATGACAAATATTTGTACACGCTTGAGGACGAAAGCTAGCGGAGCTTACGATGAGACAGAAACCCTTTAGCCTAAAGCAGGTGTTCTCAAACTTTTAAGTCCGTAGACCCCTACAAAAAGTTGATTGACCTATTATGGACCTCCTGCTTATATACCCCAGCCCACCTTGCAGCGGTTTTGTTGCAACTAATTGTGTAATTAATAAATTCTGCACACACGTTTATGTAAAACTGTTATTTGTAAATAACTGTAGAATAAACAGTAAAGTAAGCATAACATCTAAAAAAAATAGCTGCAAATATCTAATACTAACTTAATAACTTACCAAGGAAGCCATTTTCTAATATGATGCATGAAGCTGATGACTTTTGATAAGTTCATGAATATTGGGCTTAACATTTTTGAAAATATATCAACATGAGCATGTTTTCCAGAATTCTTATGGAATAAATTTCTTCTAATTACCAAGAAGGCTTAGTAGTTTCCATAGACTCTTATAGAACCCCGTATACTTACATACCTCTGAGTTGTTGTATAGACAACAGGGGTTCATGTAGATCACTTTGGGAGACCCTGGCCTAAAGGATAGAAATGGTGAAAGGTGAATCAAGGTGAACCTTATGACGAAATAAATGGTGAAATAAATGCTTTACGGCATGTTAACCCATGTTGGGTTATATAATGCTAAAGTCAGTCTTTTTTGCAAGCAATTGTATGATTGGTTGGTTTTACATATCAACCGTTGTTGGGTTATTTAATGCCAAAGTCAGTCTTTTTTTCAAGCAACTGTATGGTTTCAAGTAACTAATGATATCAATCATTTGTAAATCAGTATAGCTTCAAGTAACTATTTTTAATACTCACGTGGTTTTATGGTTTCAAATATTGTTATCTAATACTAATAATTTGCGCATTATTTGTATTTGAATTACTTGATAAAGGTACAATTTATGAGTCATAAATTATGAGCTTACCTGTAGTTAGAATTTTAAATAAAGTTCGTTAGAATTAAAAGCGGGGTGGGTAATTTTTCCATACCCGTTTGGGTGACGTGACGATGATCCCAACTGACTTCCGGTACAGACACGTGAGAATAAGTTTTAGTTTTATTTAGCAGATGCGATTGTCATCTCTGGTGGGTCGTTCTCCCCGCGGCGGAATCAAAATGGGCAGGGTTCAAGATAAAAGCTTAATCAAGTATAACCAAGTCTTGTTTTATTAATTAAGTATTAAAGACAATGTTCAGCCCAGCCCTGTAAGAAGAACTAAGTAAAAGAGAATCAACCCAGCCTAAAAACCCCAGATCAGCCCAGAGAAAATGGCGGCCGACGAGTTAGATTACCTAGACGAAGAATTAGAACCGGATGAGTAATCAAATAAGAACTATCATCTCTACCCTATCTTTCTCTCTCTCTATTATATACCCGAGAACTCGATGTCGTATAAGGGTATAAAGATGAAAATGTTCTTATAATACGTTAGAAAACGTAAGTGTAAAGATACACAATGAAGTCCGAACGAAGCAACAAGAAGATAACACATACATACTTTATTTGTCTGGATAGGAATGGAGATACATAAATACACATAGGAAGTGCTCATGGGAAAGACTCGTCACCACGAGTTCAAATCCTGGACGTGGTAATTGCATTTACTTAGCGCTAATACTTGGGAAAGGTATGAATCCTACTCTCCCTCCAGCTATGGGTAAAATAGGGCAGACTGGGCTCTTTAATAGGCAACTGGTCTAAACTCTGAATTCAAACCTGCTGAACGCCGATTAAGAAATTGACCTTGTGTCGCATCCTGCTCGTGCAGAGGATTTGGTAAATATATAAAAATATAGGATGTAGGACTAAGTCGTAAAGAAGTGCTAACGAGTTCCTGAAGGAATGTCACTTATTGATAGTTGGTTGGGGGCCAGTCCCCCCTACTCAATGGCTATAGAAAACACGTGTTTATGCCATGTGTAGTGGTTGCCGGACTGAGAGAAAAGGAAAGAATTTACCGGGCTGCTGTTTAAATAAGCAGTCATATATGGGAGAAAACCTGGCAGCAAGGGAAGATAACCTTTTGGACTCCTGTCCATCCCAACAAGGGTGGACAATCGCTACAAGGGCTATATAACAATATAAATCGTTAGGGTCCAAGTAGTGCAGCCATACAGTAGCACTGATATAACTACAGCTTGGAAGAATTGTCGTTTTAACTTATCAGTGAGAGATATCCATATGATTGACAATCTGTCTATACTAGACCAAACCTTCCTTGACATCGCTTTCTGTGGATGAGATATTACTACCTAGGTAAGTGAACTGGTCCACCGGTTTTATAGGCTTACCATTTAGCGTGGAGGAGCTTCCTTTCTGTTTAAAACACAAGAACACAGTTTTATCGAAGTTCACGAAGACACCGGGGTTCCTTGCTGCCTTCTCTAGGCTATGCAGTAAGGATTCAGCTTGCGTAAGTGTGCAAGAAGCGCTACATCATCTGCGTAATCCGCATCCGTAATAGTTTCTGTGGGATATCGCCTGCTTCTTGCCTTTTGTAGGCTGAAGCTTTTTTTTTTTATAGATCTAATGACGTTCAAAGTACGTAGTCTATGCATATAAATATATATGGTGCTGATTTATCTGCTTTTAGGACTCCAGCGACAATGTCAAAGAAATCAGTGTCATCATTAAGTTTATGTACCATTAATTTAGTGTCTTACAAAACATATATTAAAAGTACGCAAAGTCACCGTGGTGACCTAAGGTCGGTATCAGCCAGAAGCGAGGGAGTATATCCCCTTTTCAATAGCACTAGACCAAGGAGATTGTTTTTGGGACGCCACACCTACCATCAACTCCTCACTTTATCGCACAGATCTATGTGCTACTCATACGATGAGTTAGCGAGGGTCGGTATCGAACCTTGTGGTTCCCTCTCTACTGACATATCGAAAATATGAACCCCTCTTTTTGGCATCATCAGCAATTCACATATATATATATATTTACCAACCCCTCCACACGAGCAGGATGCGACACAAGGTCAATTTCTTAAGCGGAGTTTAACAGGTTTGAATTCAGAGTTTTCCTTCTCTTAGACTGGTTACCTAGCCATGGTTAAAGAGTCCAGTCTGCCCTGTTATTTACCCATAGCTGGAGGGAGAATTGGATTCATACCTTTCCCAAGGGTATTAGCGCCATGTGAAATTCCAACAGCTTCGTCCAGGAATTGAACTCGCGTTGACGAGTCCATTTCCTACGACTCTAACCATTAGACCACGCTGCCTCCATAGCAATTCACATCAAGCCCATGCACCTATATGATAACCCCTTAACTCTTTTATATTATATGTTATAGAAGGCGGGGACTGAGGGTCTTAGTGCCCTGGTTATGACGTAAAATATGCATATAGTGGCAAAGTTCCAATCCTTGAGCTCTGGTGAGCGTGGAGTATACATTCTTAGCCATTGCTCCCAGTTCCACTCTGACCCGGAGTGGTCGTACCCGTTAGGATCCATCCTATGGGTTAAATAGATCAAAATTAATATGAACAAAAATGTGTTTAAAATTAGTTGGAAATATTGACCAACCTACAAGAATGAATAAAACAAAACGTTATTTGTCTAAATTTTTTAGGTGAGGCTTGATGTGTATAATTTTGACTTTTTTGACTGTTGTACTCGTAATTATTGTGGTGTTTAAAATCACAACGTTTTGGCCGCTGTATCTTCCGGCTTTCTTCTGGTGTGGAATGATAGTGTTGCATAGCCTTCTTCTTTTTACTTACTTCTATATCTTCTTCTATCTCTTTTGGTCGTCTTTTCTTCTGATCATCTTTGGTATATTAAGTTCTTCTAAGTCTCTTCTAACATCTTGACTTCGTCTTGGTGATCGGTCGCACTTGGCTCATTTCTTCTTCCAATCAGTCCTGTTACCAAAACACCCATTAATCACAAGACCGAGTTATTTTTCTTAAGCTTTTATTTCCTTAACTATACATTTCATGTAACTAAATATCTGACTAACATAGCGCGCGTGAGTTCCAGTTTAGGCTGGACATCCTCTCTGCCTGACGTCTAACTGAAAACTGGGGACTCAAAAAGGTCCCACGTGACTTCCCATATTTGGCGGGCTTCTGTAATTTTCCATGGAAGGACCCGGCCATGATATGAAAAGGGCCATCCCCTCAGAAATACAGGGGATTGACAATAATCTTATGCAACCGCATAGATTATGCAACAATAGGCGTACAAAAACAATGACGTTACTATTTGAATGAGATCTTCAACAAATTTTCGACGCCCTGTTTGATATGCCGTTAAATCCAACCAACCAACCAACAACCAACCAATATCTACGTGCGAGCTTGAACTCAAATGATTGTATTTTTTAAACACTCGTGTAAACATCAAAATTTAAAAAACCACAAAAAAGTTATGAGAGTAAATTGATTGGAGGGTAGATATAAAGGGGTGGCATTTCTTTCTTTGTTGGTGTACCTCGTTACGTTATTATTTGCACCCAGACAGTATCCGTCCTACACCAGGCCGCTAATCTCACTCATCACTATTACTCACAGTTCCCCTCTGACCCGGAGTTGTAGTACCTGTTGGGATCCCATCTATTGGTTAAATAGAGAAAAAATGAGTTTTAAAAGAAAAGATCTGAATACCCAACTAGAATGAATAAAACAATAACGTATTTGGCGTAAAATAATCCAATAGGGGTTGATATGCCGTAAAACCCAACCAACCAACCAACCAACAGACAAACAGATTATTTAAATCATCCCCTTCACCATCATTATCACCACCACTTCCAACTCTGGAGCTCTGGCGAATGTAGAGTAATCATTCGTCACGATTACTCCCAGGTCCACCCTGACACGGAGTGGAAGTAGCTGTTATGGTCCCATCTATAGGTTAAATAGAGAAAAAAAATGAGTTTTTAAAAAATCTGAATATTCAACTAGAATGAATAAAACAAAAACTTCTTCGGCATAAAATAACCCAACAAGGGTTGACATACCGTAAAATCCAACCAACCAACCATTTTTTAACACTGACATGAACATCAAAGTTAAAAAGACAACAAAGAAGTTATGAGAGTTGATTGATTGGAGGGTGAATATAAAGGGGTGGCATTTCTTTTTTTTTTTTTTTTCTTTTTTTTTTTTTTGCATGGCGTACCTCGTTACGTTATTATTTGCACCCAGACAGTATCGGCCCCTTCACCGGGCCGCCATCCCACTCCCCTGCCCACCCACCCCCCCGGGTCACTGTTTACATCTTTCGTGGTTGTTTTTCATCGAATCTTGTTTACATTCTTTGCTGTTTTTGCACATTGGTGCTGTTATCATCTGCCTTGCTTGTTTGTCCTGGCAAAAACATGTTTTTGATGGCCGGCTGAAAAGAAGAATTTTTTTTAAAAAGTGGGGTGGGTGGGGTGAATTAACA
>CM042168.1:19044086-19271586 GCA_023376005.1 Doryteuthis pealeii | reverse complement strand
AAAGTCCGAAAGGCAAATAACCTTTAATATGTAAAGTCTTGAAGCTCATGGCAATAGAGTAAAGTATAACACTTATTGATTTGAGCAAGGTATCGTGTGTTATGCACACGGAAAGCCTGGAGGTGCAAAGCCCCCCTGTTCTGTAGACAGGAAACGCAAGTCGTATGTGTTACCTTTGCGAAGGCTGGAAGATCTAGAAGACCTTTGACTTTGATGTTATCATTTTTATAAGGTTGCTTAATGAATGAATCGTGATAAGTAAATTATTTAAAACAGCGCTTCCCAAGCTACAAACGAGAGTCAAAAATTATCGGCACTTTCGCCATAATATATCTTTATTATTGTCACACTGCGTTCTGCGCATGTGTGCTTATAGTTGGCCCTGTTGTGGTCTCTTACTGGTTTGAGCATGTTCTCGAGTGAAAATTTGGCAGAAAAAGCCCCCTTGTCTTGTAGACAGGAAACGCAACTAGTACATGATAACTCTGCGAATGCTGGAGGGTCTAAGAGACCTTTAACTTTGGCACTACCACTTTTATAATGCTGCTTACAATGCCACCTAGCGTCTAACGGATGAACTGTGGTAAGTAAGGAATGTAATTCACACAAGAGTGTAAGAACTCTCTATATTTTTGTTCGTCCTGTTCCAAATCTAGTCTCTAACCATCTGGCGGAAGAAGCCCCCTGTCATGTAAACAGGAAACGCAACTAGTATATGTTACTTCTGTTATTGCTAAGAACATGAATGAGATATGGATGTTGATGTTTTGATCTATCTTCGGCACCTCCCTTCAACGTTTCGTTTGGTTTGTTTATGTTTTACGGCATATCAACCCTTACTGGGTGATGCCGAATACCTTTTTCTTCTGGGTAGGTATTTAAAAAAAATTTAAACTCAATATTTTAACACATTTTTTAAACTCATTTTTTCTATTTAACTCATAGATGGGACCCTAACAGGTACTACTACTCTCTCTCTTCTCTCTCTCTCTCTCTCTCTCTCTCTCTCTCTCTCTCTCTGTGTGTGTGTGTGTGTGTGTGTGTGTGAACAAGTCTTATTAAATGTGATAAACAAGAAACGTCATTAATTTTTCATATAACTTTTCTCGTTTCCTCACAAGTGTTGAGAATTTCCAGTATATAAGGTGTGTGCTAGATTCTCGCCTATACTTATAGACTAGGACAGATCATGTGATCTTTTTCTTGGCCAATCACTGGCAGTACTCTGAGGTTGATACAATACTTAAACCGACCTTACTGGTCATAATTACTGTGACATTCTTTGACGACGGACATAGGATTAAATCACTGGACCTTTACCAATACGCGGGATAGGACTTATACGCTTACCAAAGGATTCCATAACACAGGACTTTCTTTAAGCCCTTTTCAATTGGCCAAGGATGGCATTTAAAAACTTCACAACGTCTATAAAAGATATAAGGGAGTGTAGAACTCCCCATTGTCTTTTGCCATTTGACCACTCCCTGGCCATTGTCATGAATAAGAGATTGTGTGAAATGTTGAACTGTCTTTAGCTTCACACTTTTAAATGCAAATGTGTCCTATTGAATGTAACAGACAAGGAACGTCATATTTATTTTTATCCTGTTTGTTGTGTGATACTATGATTGAAGACGAACATGGTCAGAATAAATAAATAAATAAGAAAGAGAATAGGTTAAAGCCAGGCATAAGTAAAAGGGGTGGGTGGTTGACCTTTTTACGAATCCAAAGATTAGGCCGTAAAGTTTAAGAGACTTGTACGACCACCATGAAGTTAGGCCACTAAGTGATAATATCTTATGCACCAAGGTATTAAAAGCAAAAGGGATTTTTATGAGAAAATCTCTTTTGAAAAAATTAATGGTCGACGTATCGAAGACGTAGTGTCTGGAAAAATATTTAATTACTTTAATTTTAAGGGTTAATGACGACTAGAAGTCTGCGATTCGATGTAAGTACTGGCCATCTGTGAGGTCCGGAGAAGATGGTTGGGGAAGGGGGATTTGACATAAATACAGCCAAACTCGAGCACTAAGGCAGTTAGAACTCGGGCCGTTGAGGTGTTAAGGTCACCGGTAGGGATAGCCAGTAGCAGCCAGTTGGATAGACAGCAAAGTCTCACACACACCCTTCTTCCATCCACGTCTTGTTTACAAACACTTGTAGTTGTTGTTTGTTTGTTTTTAATCCTTGTGAGCCTGTTTCTGACTCATGCCCTCAAATTGGCCAGCGCAGAGTGTTACAACGTTTGGGGTCTTAACATCGTGCATTGAAGGTGCAGAGCGCAGAACCGGTAGTCTCACAGTTGTTTTACAAATGAACGTATATAAGATATAAGGGAATGTACGAACTTACATTGTCAAGAACTTTTTACGACATCTCAGCCCTTGTCGGGTTATTTTATACCGAAGACCGTTTTCTTCTATTCATACTTGATGGGTATTCAAAAAAAAATTTAAAACAATTTTTTAACACATTTTTTAAAAACTCATTTTTTTCTATTTAATCCATAGGTAAACAGGTACTACCACTCTGGGTCAGAGTAAGCCTGGGAGTAATGGTGATGAAAGGGTACTCCACACCACCCAAAACTCCAAAATTGGAACTTCACCATTAGAAGCTGTTTATCGTCATACCAAGGACACTAAGAGACGCAGCTACAGTTATTTAGCACATATATGATGAAAAGCGTTGGGGGTCTACCATAAGGGCAATAGGGTTAGGACAATCGTATATATGCTTGGGCTTGACGTGACCAGCCGATTGATCAACCACCTGTCTAGCCTAAGTAAGGACCAAAGTGGAGTGTTGCATGTCATGGACTACTCAGCCACCAGATATCTGCCCTTAAGCATCATGGGTCACCACACACGGCTAATAGATATTCCCACAAAATTATTTTGTTAACACAAGAAAATCTGTTATTTACATGACAATGTCTTGCGCTAGGTGCATTCTAATTTTGAACTGGTTTTGAAAGATATCTGCTGAGGTTCCAGTATTTTTATTAATCAAAAAGATATTAAATACAGCACCTCCCAAGCTGCGAGGGAGAGTAAAAAATTATCTTCGCTTTCACCATGGCATGTATTTATTATTGTCATACTGCGTTCTACGCATGCGCGCTTATAATTGGTACTGTTGTGGTCACATGATCGAAGTTTGAGCCTGATCACACCATGTTGCTTGCTGTCTTCACTGTGTAAACATGGCCGTTTTCCGAGCAGCATACGTCAAGAAAGTGACCTGATTTCTCTGGTTGGAAGGTGTGTCAGGGGTTGAAATTTATCAGAGGCTTATAGCACAATACGGGGACAGTGTCTTACCGCTTAGAAGTGTACATGAATGGATCGAGAAGATTTAAAGTGGTCGGACAAGCGTGACGCACGAAGAGGGAGCAGGATGCCCGTCAGATCTTTAACTTTGGCGCTACCACTTTTATAAGCACCTTTCTACAAGATTTACATAATTGATAGGTAGCCTATAAATTATATATAGTAGCGTAGAAATTATTAAAAAAACACATTTAAAGTAATTGACAGGGCTTAACCTTCTACTTCAGGTGTTGGTTTAGCTCAGTCGCTAAAGCGGTATGTCTGGGAACCAAAAGGTTCTTGGTTCGATACCTGCCCTCGCTAACTCGGTATATGAGTAGCATAGGGATCTGTGCGGTAAAGCAAGGAGCTGATGGTAGTTGTGGCGCTCCATGTTAGATGCAAAAACAATCTCCTTGATCTAGCGCTAATGAAAAGGGGATATACTACCTCGCTGTTTGGCTGATACCGACTTTAGGTCACTCCGACGACTTTAACCTTCTACTAACCTTGTAGTTGGTCTCTGAGATTATATATATATATAGAGAGAGAGAGACAGAGACAGAGAGAGACAGACAGAGAGAGAGAGAGAGAGAGAGAGAGAGAGAGATGATTTAGCTCACTCAGTAGAGCATCCACCTCGGAACTGCACCGTTCCAGGTTCGAACTCGGCCCTCTTCTTCTTCTTACAGGCAAAAAATGGAAAAAATATTCACTAGAAAAAAAATTGTGTCATCTATTTTTGAGGATATTGGTAAAATTCTTTTTTTCGTTTTTTTTTTTTTTTCAAATAACATTTCTCGTAATTCTTTAGCTTTTAACCTCAGCAGCGTGTTACGGAATTACATCAAAAATGCATTTAAAAGAAGCAGATTCATATTAAGCTGAAACCAAGATTGATAATATTTAAACACACACACACACACACACACACACACACACACACACAAATACACACACATATATATATTTATTTATGTACATATTTGTACATAATACGCTTTTTTGTTACATGATGAAACTTCACTCCAATAAAATAGATAAAAATAAATGTATCAAATCGAACAATGGAAGTAGAACCAACCGCCATTTTTACATCTTACCCATGATGTCTCATTCATATTTCTCTCCCTTTCCTACTCCTCTTCCTCTTCCTCTTCCTCTTCCTCCTCCCTTCTCTCAGCTATTACTTCTTCTTCTTCTTTCTTCTTTACAGCTTCACGCCGATAATTTTATTTGATGGCATTCGATAATTTATTTTTTCTACATTAGATTTTTGCCTCCACTAAAACCATTTATAGATTTTCGTTGAAATGCGCTGAAATAAATTAAAAACAATAAATGAATAAACCGAATTTTTTTTCAGTTTTGCAATATGTCGTATTGTTCGGTAAAAATGAAAACATATATTTCTATTTTTTTTTTTTCGCAAAAAAATAAAAATTGGTTGGCACAATTTTTTGAATTTTAAATTTATTGAAAATATAAACAAAATCAATGGTATGAATTAATCTTTTTTTTAATTTTTTATTTATTTATTTTTAATTTTTTATTTTTTTGAATAGTGCAGTTTTTGATTTTTTGCAGTGTATTAAGAATTCGCACAGGAAAGTGTTAATACCTGAAAGGGCTGATAGTGTGAGATATATATATATATATATATATATATATATATATATATATATAGAAAAAAATTTAAGATATATATATATATATATATATTATATATAATAAGTAAAGAAATAACAAAAGACTTAGAGATTTAGCTATATAGTCTATTTCAGGGAGCTTAGACAAATTGTCTAATTCTCCCGACTCATCAGATGCTAAATCTCTAAGTCTTTTGTTATTTCTTTACTTATATATTTGCTCTGTGACTCTAACATTAAGAGCACACATTGAGCTCTCAAACTGCGACAGGTTTTTTAAATAAAACTCTTGTGTCGTAAGGAAGATTTCTTCTCTGGACTTTTGGATTATATATATATATATATATATATATATATATATATATATATATATATTAGACAAAACGTGTTCCGTTGGGTCACCCATTGAGCTCTAGGTAGATAATTGGGATTAGGGAAAGGTGAGTTTGCAAAGCGAATTGATTTTTTTAAAAAGCAAATACGGCCAGAGAATTTTAAAAAACAACATTAAAATCATTTTGTAACATTTCTAATGTAACGCTTGACCTAATTTAAGCTACGGGCTAGTTTCTTTTGACGTTTAACATACAAATATATTTCACACACTTTAAATCACTCTCTTTACACCCACAGAGAAACTAAGATATATAACGAGGAGGTAATCGAGATATATAGAGAGGTGGGGAAAGTGGCAGACAGAATGTGAGTAAGAGACGGATCAGTTTTTTTACTTAATTGCTAATTACGACTAATTAAAAATGGATTTTTTTAAAACATAACTCAATCCTAGAACTAAGGAATGTTTTGATATAATTTTTGTTATTAAACTAAATAGGAAAAAATCTTTAGCAAAAAATCATTGAGTCACTCAACTTTAGTATATTAATAGATATCTATACATATATAAAGGGCAGTTGTGTGTATATGTATGTCCGGAGGAAACTTCGAAAATAAAACAATTAACGACAATGTAAATATATATACACATTAAATATCACCAGGGTTTGGTTTTTGAGCAAAAATAATAGCGATTTGATTAATATTCGTGAAGATAATTAAAAACTAAATTTAAATGATGACAGCATGGATTTTTTTATAATTTCTTTTCGGAGTAGCTGGATCAATGCAATTTTTACATCGAGATTTACATCGAGATTTAAATGGGACATCACACGAGGATTCAACTCACGATTAAGTAATAATAGATCCGCGGGACTAACTTAAAAATCCCCCTCTACTCAGGCAACGCCGGGTAGCCGCTGCTAGTATTATAAAGCTGAGTGAGTCACTGATTATTTCGAACAGGATTTTTTTTATTTAGTTATTGACACAAAATAAATGCCAAAATATTCCATAGTTCTGAGATTCAGTTATGTTTGAACAAAAAATCTATTTTATTTTTTTCTAATTAGTCGTAATTCAAAAACTGACCCGTCTCTTACTTCACACTCCGCCTTTCACGTTCACTCAAGTATACTCCCTCCAGCTATGGGTAAATAGTAGGGCAGACCAGGCTTTTTAGGAGCCCATGGAGTAATGATCTACATCTTAGAAAATGGACACAGCAACCTGAGTTCAAATTCTGGATGAGGCTGTTTGCATTTCATATAGCCTTAATTCCCTTGGGAAAAGTATGCATCTTAGTATTCTCCCTTCAGCTGTGGGTAAAACGTAGGGTAGACTGTTCTCTTTAATCTTGGTTAGGCAACTTGTTAAAGAGTAGAACAACTTTGTATTCAAACCTGTTAAACTCTAGTTAAGTTTGATTTTCTGTCACAACATTCTCGTGTAGTGAGGTTGGTATATATATATATATATATATATATATATATATATATATATATATTAGGCATCCACATCCACAGTGTTTCGACGTTTACGTCTCATCAGTGTGGCTCGACTTTAACAGCTACTTCTAACCGGGAGCGAAACCCGACTGAAATTTCGTCTGTCAAACTCTTTACCCCCTCGGCCGTCGGCAACTGTCAGTAAGAGGCAAACAATTAATTGATACATATTTACGTAGATGTATGTTTCCAATCACCAGAGAACTCAAGTCTGTAAACAACAGACGAGTAATGGCACTAAACGGTGAAAGTTCAATTAACGTCTCCTCTAGAGAGCTCTACCAGGTATTGGGAGCACACACACACACACACACACACACACATATATATATATATATATATATATATATATATATATATATATATGTGTGTGTGTGTGTGTGTGTGTTTGTAGAATTAAACAAAAGACACATCTCCTGTTTAACAATTTTATTTTTGATCTTTTCAAAGTACTCGGGATCTGAACTTTGGCGGACTTATCCACGAATTCCACCCAAATATTAAAAAGTTGGGCAGAAAACTCGAAAAGATAAAAAATAAAATTGTTAAACAGGAGATGTGTCTTTTGTTTAATTCTGCATGTATAAATGAAAGAATGCTGCCCAAATACACACACACACACACACACACACACACACATATATATATATATATATATATATATATATATATATATATATTATACAGGAGTTGTACAAAATAAAAATACACCTCGAATTTTAGTATCATAATTTTGAAACTTGAGCAAAACCATTAAACGTTTGTTATTTTTTATTTGTTATGTTTTTTTTATTTATTATTAACTTTCTCATCTTATTTTATAAAATTGTTTTTCTTTACAGATATCTTCAGAAGAAATTGATCAAAATTCATTAAAATGGCAGATCTATCAGACTTTAAAATTTTTGGTGCTCGTATGGCAGGCGCTAGTGTAACAAAAACCGTTGAATTATTTGGTGTAGCAAGGAGTACTGTCTTGAAAATAATGACAGCATTTGAGAAAGAAGGTGAAACTTCCTGTCGGACTCTTACGCAGATTGTTAGGAAGGATCCCAAGAATACAGCTCCGAAAATTACAACAGAGCTTAATGACCATCTATAGAACACAGTTTCCTCAAAAACTGTAAGAAGGGAGCTGCAAAAAGCCGGATTTCACGGGAGGACTGCAATCAGAAAACTACTCCTTTCACTAACCAATATTGCAAATCGTTTAGAGTGGAGTAAAAACCTACATAACTGATCCCTAGAACAGTGAAAGAATGTTATTTTCTCGGGCGGGTCATCCTTTATCTTATTTCCAGCATCTGGTCGAGTATACGTGTGGCGACAGCCTAAAGAAACGTTTAATACAGACTGTCTTCTTCCAACTGTAAAACATGGAGGAGGCTCTGTGATAATCTAGGGGGCTATATCTTGGAAATCTGCCGGACCAATGGTTTCCCTTCATGGCAGGATCAAAAGTCAAGACTATTTTTTAAAATTTGTTATGATTAGTTATGATTAAATAGCAGGGTAGACTGAAATCTTTTACCTTGGAATGGCAACCAATCTAGGAGAAGGAAAAACCTATTAAACTCCACTCAAAAATTGACATGGCGTCCCATCCTGCTCGTGAAGGAGGGGTTGGTCAATGCATATACATCATAGTATTTATTTTATTATGCATATACTAATTAGAATACGCTGGCTGTATCCCTTATAGATGAGTAAGACCCCCAATGGGCGTCCTTTCAATAGTACTATACATCTGATGGTGAGGTTTCAGTTCTAGTGATCTTGGGATTAGGGACTATCCTTTCATCACAATTACTCCCAGGTCCACTGTGGCTCGGGTGGTAGTACCTGTTAGGGACCCATCTATAGTTAAATAAAAAATGTGTTTAAAAAATTGAGTTTTAAAAAATTGATAATGCACCAATTTACACTGCTAAAATTGTGTCTGAGTTTCACAAAAAACATTAAATGAAGTAGAGCATCTTATCTGACCACCACAATCCCCAGGCTATATATATATATAACAAGATCTGGCATTAATAATGAGGGGGATATTTAATTAATACTGACCAAACTCCTATAGATTGACATATCAGTGTTAGCCGACTAACAAAATGTTACATTCATGAGCTCTCTATGGACCCTGGGTGCCGTCTAGAAGACTTTCAATGAGTGATGGTCGATAGGGACGTATGTCGATAGAGAGTCAAGGTAATCCGTGCTGTTAGCCCGCCTTGATGATGGATTATGAAGGTAAAGCCTTTCTTTCGGTAGAATTATCAATGAACTTTTCAAAGCGATTATCATGATCATTTCGAAAATAAATCCTCAATTTCTAACTATTTTTGTTTCCAGTTTACGTAGAAAGAGTAAAGGAATGAAAAGAAAGAAAATTTGTCCATTGAACAACAAAAATATCTGCTGGGATACATGATGTTCAGTGTTTTTTAACAAGACAAGCCGAAAAACTATTGTTTTGAAGCCTGATGAAAATATCTGGTGCATTTTAGAAAAACAAATAAGGAGTCGATTCATCCGCCATTATCACTGAAAGAATTTGAGACTTTTTTGGTTGAAGAATGGACAAAAAATCGGTTTCATGCTTTTGAAATCAATTTCCTTCATTGAAACAAACTGAAATGCCATTAATAAGTTCCTGCACCCACCTCTGTTTAGGATCCCGTGGTATAACTTCGATTCTCGTTCCAGCTATGAGTAAATAGTAGAGCAGACGTGGTGTAGTGGTCTACGTCGTAGAAAATAATCACAGTGACACAAGTTCAAATACTAGACGAGGCTTGTTGCATTTCACATAACGCTAATACCATTGGGAAAAATATAAATTCAAGTATTCTCTTTCCAGCTATGGATAAATAGTAGGGCAGACTGGGTTCTTTAGGAGTTCGTGGTGTAATTATCTACGTCGTAGGAAATAAATCCGGCTGCAGAAGTTCAAATCTTAGATTAGGCTTGTTGCATTTCACATAACGCTAATACCATTGGGAAAGATATGCATCCAAGTATCCTCTTTCCAGCTATGGATACATTTAAGGGCAAACTGAGTTCTTTAAGCGCCCGTAGTGTTTTGGTCTACGTTGTAGGAGAATTTTTCACAGCAACCTGAGTTCAAATTCTGGATAAATCTGTTTGCATTTTAGATAGCGCTAATTCCCATGGTTATTTTACAGCAAAAAGTCCAAACAACGAACCAACCAACAACAATCTAATGAAATTTAGTTGAAATATTATTGAAAGAGACCGTGAAAGTGATATGCCGAGATGTGTGTACACCTCTGTGACCCATTCTAGAGTGAATAAAAATTATTTGAGGTGGATGCACCCACATCAAATATTGGACCGTGAAAGTGAATCAGTTTCGTTTTTCCCGGGCTGGTTCACGTTACGGTTTCATGTCTTCGGCCGGTTCTTGTTTTACTTGCCCTAGACATAGTCTTTGAGTCGAGTTCAACTTTGGTCGGAGATTTGACTGAACGCTCAGAGCTAGTATCGATTTCTACATTGGCTGCGCCAAATTCTACAGTTCCAGAACGACATATTGATTGCTATTATTTTTTTCCTGTCTCGGACGTTACGAACCGGATGCAAGGCATAGAATTAATTCCAGTGGTGCCTTGACTTACGAGTTTGACTCGTTCCGCTCGTAACCCAATTTCTTCGTATATCAAATCAATTTCCCCTATTGAAATAAACTGAAATGTCATTAATACGTTCCAGCACCCACCCAAACACCTTAATTGTTTTTGCTACATATTTTTAAATGAAAAAAATTAGCTCTGTATTGTATAAAAACATTATATAGTTTAAAATTGATTGTAATGAATTAGGCGGTTTGCAATTCATATAGCGCTAATACCATTGGAAAAGATACGAATCCAAATATTCTCCCTCCAGCGATGGATAAATAGTAGGGCAGACTGGGCTACTTAACCTTGGTATAGCAACCGGTCTAATGTAATGAAAACTCCGAATTCAAACAAAAAGAACTCTTTTTGAATTTAATGGATCTTTATTGGAAGATGGTTTACACGTTTCAAATTATTTAGAAAATTGTTTACTGATGAGAACTGCTGTGTGATTTAGTAATATTTTAACTATATAATATATATATATATATATATATATATATATATATATATATATATATATATATAAAGATTATATACTTTTTTACATATCTCATATATATATATATATATATATATATATATATATATAACGCAAGATTCCATAATTCTACGTAGTGTTCTATTGTGTATGTGAATCAATATTTTGGCACCTTTAAAATCAAAGGTATGGTTAGTGTCTATAATATGTTTAGCTAGGTCGTTGTTTAGGAAACCTCGTTTAATACACATCAAACCATCCCTATATATATATATATATATATATATATATATATATATATATATATGAGATTTACTATTGATTAAACGTAAATTAACAACAAAACATTACATCTTTTTTATAGCAATATTTTGGAACGAATGATGTTCGAAACCTGGGTTCCACTGTATTATTTATTAAAGATAACGCTATTAGTTGCTCGGTTTGTTTTATTTCATACTCGTAACAGACTTACTTTATTTATCAAGGTTGCTCCGAAATTAATCTTCTGGTCAAAATTATTGAATTCGTACACTCAGCAGATATTCACTAAGATTTTACCGGGTAGCATCAATTACTACCGTTTCTATAGTAACTGCTGGAGATGAATTCTCTACGGCTATGAATTATGAGATATAAATCTATTATTTACAGCCTATGAACATTTCCGCCCACAATCGTATATATATATATATATATAGATAGATAGATAGATAGATAGATAGGTAGTCTTTTGTGTATTGGACCATTGAAAATAAAGTACTCGATTACGGGTGTAAGAGGTGTATCTATTTATTCATTGACATTCTCTGCATTTCTTAACAGACGCGTTATCTTGATGAAAAGTGGCTAACATGCTGCTTGAAAACCAATGGTAACAATAGCCCTTTAAAGGCATCGTACACTATAATGAATATTGTTGTTGTTGGCATCCTTCCGTCTGCGAAAGAGGATGGAGTAGTGTTCAAAAATTTGAAGGGATAGAGGGGGGGTTGTAGCTACATAGCCTGGGCGGTTTCATATGGGGGGGTGCTGTTGCCCAAGCAGCAGATCCCCCCTCTCCACACTGCCGCTGAGGTCCAAAGGAAAGGTAAGAAATCAATGCAGTCTGGCAACGGCAGTATCGCAGGAGTTGCCGTGTAACGCTGAAGTTCAGCGTTACTCCATCTTAGAGACTCCGGCTCCGGATTTGTTTCAGGGGTTTACTCCCCTAGCTTTCCTGAGGAACATCGGCAGTGATGATTTTGTAACAAACTCTTCCTTGTAGTTTGTTACAAAATCATCTACTAATGAGTGCATAATATATATATATATATATATATATATATATATATATATATATTAGATTGTTCTAGTATTGGAGGATAGAAAATCAAGTGCTCTATTATGTAAGGTGTAAGAACTGCATTTATTTGTTATAGGGTTCAATACATTTAAGGTGCGATTGTTACCAGTGTGTTAGCCACTTATCATCAAGACAATGCTGCTTTGAAACCAATGGTAACAATCGCACCGCAGATGTGTTGTACTCTATAACATATATATATATATATATATATGTGTGTGTGTGTGTGTGTGTGTGTGTGTGTGTGTGTGGATAACCAATTAGTTGGTATTAGTAAGATTCTAAGTTGGACCTTTTTCCAACAACGGAATGTTAGATCAAAGTTGAGAGCTCGATGCTTAATATTATTGAACAGAGCAATATGATTGACAAAGAAAAAGGCTTAAAAGTCGGCCATTTTGCGGTTATAGATTTATTTCTACTCACAGGTATCTGTGTATACCATGAGTTTCAGCGCACCGCTCAATTTATTGAAAATTATTGATTTAGTTAACGGTCTGATGCAACTCATAGGTATACACAGATACCTGTGAGTAGAAATAGATCTATAATCACAAAATGGCTGATTTTAATCGTTTATCATTACGATATATATATATAACCAGATAAGTTGGTATTTGGAATTATTCTAACCTGGACCTTATCGTATATTGAAAAACCTTATAAAATAAGTAAAACACACCGAATGTGCATCTGAAGAAGGATAAGAGCGCCCCTAATGGAATCACTTGTTGGCGATCTGGGATGCTTATGATGGAACCCTCTTGGCTGAGCAGTCCATGACATGCAATACTTCATCTTGGCCCTTACTAGGGCCAGACGGGCGGTCGGAGAGGCCTTTCCGATCAATCGGCTATTCACGTCAAGCATACATGATTGTCCCAACCCTATTGCCCTTATGGCAAGCCCCAACCGTAATGTCATCGCTACGGGCCGTAATCGAAACGACTGATGCTTATGTTTACGAACGCATTAAGTTAGCTCTTGTTCAACGAAAATGAATTGCAAACAGTTGTCCCAACTGTTTGCAATTCATTTTCGTTAGCGTTGAAAAAATGTTGAAAAAAAAAAGATTTGGAACCGAAAACTTTCTATATCCAACAGTGTTATTATACTCTCCGTATACATTTACCCAACCCCTCCACTACGGCCAGCATAGGACACAAGCTCAATTTTTACGCGGAGTACAGCTGGTTTGATTTCTGAGTTTTTTCTCCCAGATTGGTTAACCAACCAAGTCTTTAGAACCCAATCTGCCCTACTATTTACCTATAGTTTGGTAAGGAGAACAGACGGATTACTATATTTCGCATTACGGCGAAGTGAACGGCAAACAGCTTCGTCCAGGATTTGAACTTGAGTTGCCGATTCCCTTTATTTATGATGATAACCATAACGTAAATGTTTCCTCGTTAAACTGCATCTAATGGTGAAGTTCCAATTTTTGAACTCTGGGGAGTCTTGAGTACCTCTTCATTGCTATTACTCCCTGGTTGGTTGGTTGGTTAGATTTTACGACATGTCAACCACATTGTCACTATAAGGTAGTTGCTGAGGGTCTTAGTGTCCTGGGTATAACGTTAAACTGCATCTAATGGTGAAGTTCCAATTTTGGAACTCTGGGGAGTGTTGAGTATCCCTTCATCACCATTGCTCCCAGGTTCACTCTGACCCGACGGTTAAATAGATAAAATATGGATTTTGAAAAATAAATTTTGAATACCCATCAAGCAGGAATAGAACAAAACGTTGACATGCCGTAAGATCCAACAAATCAAACCTAACCAAACCAAATGTTTCCTGTATCTGTTTAGCTACCGTGGAATTAAATACGAGGTATTATTTTTGGAACGGGTCTCGTATTTATTTTTATCTTAATTTATCGTTTTATCGCAGTCTGCGCCGGGGGGGGGAACTTTTCTGTTGTGTGATTTGATAATCTAAATTGAAGAGGACGGTGGGTAGGGGGTGGTCGGAAATTATTAAAATGAATAAATAAATGAATAGATAAATAAATGACGGGTAATGGAAATTTCCATGACGTCACTTATCTAATTCTTTTCCGCGTTTATCTTTTTGAACACCCAGTAACCTTTGACCCCTGACTTTGTCTCATTTTTAATAGCAGTTAGACGCGTTGTTGTTTTGCACCGCGACAATAAGTGGGTCATGTCGATAAGATATACATTTCATCAGATTGGGGCGATGAAATGAGAGACGTTTCAAGATGGTTAAGCGAGATAGCGCGATGCGGATACGTCGTGGCTATGGAAGAAGGAGAAAACAGAAAGCAAGATAAACACGGCAGAAATAAGGGGGCAATCAATTCAATGAAAGACAGTTTTGAGGGAAAGAAACTGGACACATGGTGCAACTGATATAAGGGCATTTGGCCAGAAATATGGAGTAACCAGTGAGAATCAAACTCACTAAAATGGTCGGCTAATCTAGCTTGCTAACCATTACACTATGCGAAGTTACTTTAATTGATGGCCTGGTATGATCACTCACTTGAGAGATACCCTGGTATGATCGCTCAGTTGATCAAGGTCAGGTTCAATCAGGTTATGGCAATATCCTGTTTTTATCGAAGACCCATGTTGACACCCACGCATTTCCTTTGTCTACACGTCGGTCATTTGCACCTGGTCTTCCGGCTGTGAATTTGTTGATCAGCAATATATTACATCATGGGAAATCTCATCACATTCTAATGACATTTATGTCTCTAGTGAAGGCAGCACAATCCAGAGTCCGCCTCTGTCGGCTTGGGCTGTAAAATGCGCCGACTGTGCCTCTGTCGTGGGCGACAACTCATGATACTTAAGCGTGTAATCCTGGAGGCTGAGAAATCTATGACATGCAAAACTCAACTTTAGACCTTACTTGGGCTACACGGGCGGTTGGCGCTTCAATCCCTAGCATCTATATGATTGTCCCGACCCTATTGCCCTTATGACAACCGCCAACAAAAGGGATGGGGGTTTCCCATAAGAGCAATACGATTGGGACAATCATATAGGTCCTGTGTCTTGATGTGTCCAGTCGATTGATCGGTGGGATCTCTCCGACCGACCGTCTAGCCTAAGTAATGACAAAAGTTGAACTTTACATGGCATGGACTGTTCAGCCACCAGGATTCCATCCTTAAGCATCATAGGACACCACCCACGCCCCCAAAATCAACCAACTGGGAGAGGGTTCTTTTTTTTTAATTCTTCAGTTTTCTTTGAATTTTTCTTCATCATTTTTCCTTCATTCCTTCCTTATATCCTTCCTTACTTCATTTTATCTTTTTTCTTTCCTTCTTTTATCAATGCTTCCTCCTTCTCTTACTCCTTTTTCCTTCCTTTTTAGAATTTTTCAGTTTTCTCTTACCAACTTTTCCGTTTTTGTATGTTTCTTTCATTCAGTTATTCTTCATTATTTTTCATTACTTCCTTCCTCTTTCCTTCGTTGCTTTATTTTCTTTCTTATTTTCTTCCTCCTTTCGTCAATCCTTCTTACTGTCTTTTTCTTCTTTTTTTTAATTCTTCGGGTTTCTTTCAGTTTTCCTCCATTATTTTTCCTTCATTCTTTCCTTACATCCTTCCTTGCTTCCTTCTTTCCGTCATTCATTCAATCATTCATACCTTTCTTCCTTCATTCATTTTTTTTCATTTCCTTCCTATTTTTGTTAATCCTTCTTCCTTTCTTATTCTATTTTCCTTCTTTTTAAAAAAAATTATCCAGTCTTCTCTTACCCTTTTTTCCGTTCTATCCTTGTTTCCTTCATTCAGTTTTCCTTCATTCTTTTTCATTCTCTCCGTCTTTCCTTCTTCCCTTCATTGGTTCATTTTTTTCTTTCCGCCTTCTTCCTTCCCTCTCTTTTCTTTCTTTTTTTTTAAATTCTTCAGTCTTCTCTTACCCACTCTTCCGTTCTATCCACATTTCTTTCGTTCAGTTTTCCTTCATTCTTTTTCCCTTCCTCCTTTCCTTCTTTCCTTATCACTTTTTCTCATTTCCTTCTTCCTTTCGTCAATCCTTCTTACTCCTTTTTCCTTCTTTTTTAATTCTTCAGTCTTCTCTGTTTCATTCATTCAGTTTTCCTTCATTGTTTTTCCTTCCTTCCTTCTTTCCTTTCTTGATTCATTTTCTCCTCATTTTCTTCGTCCTTTCGACAATCCTTCTTATTCCTTTTTTCTTCTTTTTTAATTCTTCATTCTTTTTTCAGTTTTCTTTCATTCTTTTTCCTTCGTTCCTTTTTTGCTCCATTTTTCTCATTTCCTTCCTCCTTTCGTCAGTCCTTCGTACTTCTTCGGTATTCTCTTACCCTCTCCTCTGTTTCATTCTTTCCGTTTTCCTTCCTTCCCCCCCTTTCTTCTTTTCTTCCTTGCTTCATTTTTTCTCTCTTTTCCTTCCTCCTTTTGTCAATCATTCTTCTTTTTCTTGATCCTTTTTTCCTCCTTTTTAAAAAAATTCTTCAGTCTTCTCTGTTTCATTGATTCAGTTTTCCTTCATTCTTTTTCACTGGATTTCATTCATCTATGACTATAATAAGTCTTTCATTTGCCAGTACATTCCTTTCTCCTCCAGACTTTTTCACGGCGAAGGAAACTTTTGATTAACAGAAGACAAATGTCGGCTGATACTATAATAAAATGCAATGTACAGATTATTTGTTAGATTATACCAACGCGCCCCCTGGCGGTTGACTTACTTAATCACATAAGCCAAGGTTGGTTATTATTGTCTGTAAAGAAAGTGGCGTGATGCGTAGTGACGTCATGGAAAAATCCATCAGCACTCGACTTTATGCGTGAGAAAGGAGGAGAAGTGAGAGGGAGAAGAGGAAATAAAGAAGAAAAGAGGAAAAGGAAGAGGAGTGAAGGAGAGAGAGAGAGAAATGAAAAATAGAGAGAAAAACAAAAGAAATAAAAGAAGGAAGTGGTAATCGAAATATGAAATATGAAAGGAAAGAAAGGAAAAAGAAAAAAAGAAATGAGAGATAAAGGCAAGGGTGGAATGAAAGCAGGAAAAAGAAGAAAGAGAGAGAGAAAGAGTGAGAGGGAGAGATAGTTAGAGAGAGGGGGGAAAGGGTGAAGAATATAGAATAGAAGAGGAAGAGGAGAACAGATGTAAAGAAAAATGAGAAAGAGAAGGGTCGGAGGCAAACAGTCAAAACGAGAAGAAAGAGAAGGGAAACAGAGAGAAAGAAAGAAAGAAAGAAAGAAAGAAAGAAAGAAAGAAAGAAAGAAAGAAAGAACCGAAAAAAATCTGAAAGAAGAAAAGAATCTGAAAGAAAAAAAAACAAGAAAAAAGAAAGAATGAAAGAGGAAGGAGGAAATAAAGAAAGAAAGAAGGAAAGAAAGAAAGAAAGAAAGAATAAAAGAAAAAAGTGAAATAAGAAAAACAGGAAAGAAAAAAGAAAGAAATTAGTGATGGAAAAGTGAAAGAAAGAAAGAAAGAAAGAACCGAAAAAGAAAGGGAAAAAAGAAAGAAAAACAAGGAAAAAGAAAGAAAGAAAGAAAGAAAGAAAGAATGTAAAAATTAAGAGCACATAAAAAAAGGAGAAGAAAGAAAGAAAAGAAGAAAGAAAGAACAAAAAATAAAGCGCAAGAAGAAAGACAAGAAAGCAAAAGAAAGAAACTTGTGAAAAAAAGGAAAGAAAAAAGAAAACGAAAGAAGAAAAACAAGAAATAAAGAAAAAAAGAACGTATTGAAGAAAGAAAGAAAGAAAGAAAGAAAGAAAGAAAGGAAGAAAGAAAGAAGAAAGAAGAAAGAAAGAAAGAAAGGAAGAAAGGAAGGAAGAAAGAAGAAAGGAAGGAAGGAAGAAAGAAAGAAAGGAAGAAAGAAAAGAAAGAAAGAAGAAAGCTCCAAAACTGGAAAGAAACTGGTGAGAAAAGAAATCTCCTGAACTCTTCTGAGTATTCTAGCCGATCTTAACAATGTTGTTATCTGGATGCTCTTGATTCTTCTTCTGATTTCCAATTCCTCTAGTCTGTTTCCTAAAGTCTTGGAGACCGTTCAAGAGCACCAACTACAATTGGTATTACTTTCACCCTCATATTCCACAGTATTTTCAATTCTCTGGCAAATTCCAGGTATTTGTCTATTTTACTTTTTCTTTCACCTTCATCCTGGGATCTGCTGGGACTGTAAAATCTACCAGTTGACAAGTTTTTGATAAATACCAGGTCCGGTCTTCTGGCTGGGATAAGGTGGTCTGTCAGTATCTTAATGTCCCTGAGAATTTATGCATTTCATTCTCAATAACGGATTCTGATTTGTACATATACCATTTTGTTGTATGGTGAAAATTTAGTTTCTTGCACAGTTCCCAGTTAATCACCTTTCCAGCATTATTACTAGAGTGCACCTCTGAATATACGACACGATGATTGGGGGAGACAGAACTAAGTTTCCATTTAAAATTGTTTTATTTTTTTTACTCCTTTAATAAATTTTATGATTTTACTTACTTACGATAGAAACTCTCTAACAATGAATTTTCACACACACACTCAGGCCATATCTTTCAAAAATTAATTTTTACACCGCCCAGGAGGAATTTTTTTTTTTTTTTTTTTTTTTTTTGCTAGTATAAGTTAAGAATACAAGTACACATGTGCGCAACAATGGGTATTCAGACTTGTAGAGCTAAAAATCAACATAACTCCCCCAATTTTTGGAATTGGAAGCTCAAATTTTGGGGATTGTCTGACGTTAACATAGTCCACACATGGAAAAAAATTCAAAAAAATTGAAGGGGATTAGGTGCCAATTTTACTTTTTTTCTGGATGATTTGACATGGAATTACCGGCTGCCAATTTGTCCTCTTTATATAGAGATCTGTCCAGGGGCAGATTACTCTGTTCTGCCTATACACAGGGGCAGATCACTCTAAATTTGAATAAACAAAAGTTCACACCGTTGATGTATACACTTCTCCTGAAGAAACTACTTAGACAAACATGGGTAAAGAGTATATTTTAGTATCTTTGGATCTCTTCAAAAATGCAACAAAAATTTTAGCTCCCAGGCTGCAAGAAACTGCTCTATTGAACAAAACCACAAAATTTTCACACTTCCGAAATCGGGAACAGGTTTTTGTGGAATTCTTTTAAAGAGGAGAATAAGTTTGTTTATTTTCATAATATCTCGGATCTTCTCCAGGAATTAGAAATTCCATTGTATAAAAGGGTAGGTCGAGTTTTCACTTGTTTAAAATATCAAATTTCCATCTATGCGAAAGTTATGTGTTAGTATAATAAATACTGATTCCAAAAATTAGATCTTTAACTTGTACCATTGTTTTAGGAAATAGCATCAAAGATCGTCTGTTACAGCTCAATTAATGAGGTAAAAAGCAGCATATCAGCGGTGTCGGTGGTGGTGATGGGGGGGGGGTTCAATTTGAATTCTGTTCATGATATTTAATCCGTTTCATTTTAATAGAATAAAATAACATTTCTGATTTAAATATTGAAAACGGTAAATTTTCGAACCAATTTCTAGGCTAAATTTTACGAAAACGACGATTTTTAGTGCATTTTAGTAGATGATCTTTGATGCTATTTCCCCAAACAATGATGCAAATAAAAGATCTAATTTTTGGTATCAGTATTCAGGATACAAACAAACAACTTTCGCACAGATAGACAATTTGATATTTTTTTAAAGTGAAAAATCGACCTACCCTATTGTATAATCCAAATGTTTGGAGATTATTCCTAGATAGTTTTAGGCGCAGTCTGAAGTGTATTCTACTACATAATGGCAATGTCTATGTAGCTGTTCCAGTAGGTCATTCTGTGTGTTTACGAAAGGGGCATAATGACATTAAAACTGTGATAGATCTCATAAATGATCGCGAGCACAACTGGACAATTTGCGTGCAGCTCAAAATGGGGAATTTCCTCCTCGATCAACAAAGAGGATTGACAAAGTATCCCTGCTTTATTTGCATGTGGGATAGCCGAGCCAGAGACAAACATTGGAACCAGAAACAGTGGCCTTTACGTGAGACCCTGGAAGTTGGTATGCCAAATATTGTCAATTATCCAATCGTCAGACTGCCAGTTCCATCCTGACTCAGAGTGGTATTACCTTTTAGGGTCCCATATATGAGTTAGATAGAAAAAAATGAGTTCTTTTTTTAAATTGAATTGTTGGAATATTTTTTGTATATAAGGTATGCTGTGGATCACAACTTAAATTTATTAAAGACTCTTCGGGACTGCGTGGACGTTGTTAGTTAACTATTTAAAAGCCTTGGTGGACTGGCGTTCAGTTGCTCGTGCTTAACACTGACAAACACAAGGATCGTAGGATTCTAAATACACCGACGAGCATTATAGGATTCTTCTCAACACGGATCAAACTTAATGCCACAAGGGATCTCCATTGTAAAGTGCTCTCACCTGCAGTCTAAAAATGGTCACATGAATCGTAACACACTTCAAGCATGAATAGAACAAAACGTCTTCGGCATAAAATAACACAAGGGTTGACATTAGTATTATTTGGATTATTTGAACTATTGTCCTCATCTTTATCTTTGTTATCTGTGCAACGTTTCAGCCAATGTGCCATCTGGCCTTCTTCAGGTATTTTTGTTCTTGTCAGGGGCAGCAGTAATAATAATTAACACAGCTTAACACCGGCACCCTATTTATGGTTAGAAGAATGAGAACAGTATACCCCCGTCGATTGAATAAAGGGTTGAGTTTAAAGTTCCGTGATGGTTCCCGATTACGACAAAAAGTTTCTCGAGTTCGACAAGAAATACATGAAGAAGGCCGGAGGGCACATCGGCCGAAACGTTGTACAGATAGCAATAAAGATGAGGACAATAGTCCGAATAATCCAAATAATACTAATTATCAAGCCTCATTTCAAGAATTCAGAGAAAGGGTTGACATGCCGTAAAATCCCAACAAACCAAACCAAAACCGAAAGATAATCGTAGCACGCCTTCTAGTGTTTAAAAATGACAGTCTTTAATCTGGGCTGATAATCGAATCGATCTGTGCATGGCTCTAAAGACAAACAAAGATGCTGATGGAAAATAGATTCTCCAAACTAAGAAAAGAAAAAGACCGAAAACAAAAAGAAAACAGAAGAGCGCTCCTTAACACATTTCTGAAATAATCCCCCCCTTTCAACCCCCCCCCCCCTTCAACCCACTCACCCACATACACCTTATTGTCGTCAGGCTCGTGTCTCGTCTTGTCCGAAAGAACCGAAACAGGTTAGAACAGAAAAAGATAGTTTCACTCTAATCATATCTAGAGTGAATGGAGGCGCATGGTGTAGTGTCTATTGTATGAAAATGGACACGGCAACACCAGTTCAAATCCTGCACGAGGCTGTTTGCATTTCACATAGCGATACGAATCCAACTATTCTCCCTCTATGGATAAATAGTAAGACAGAATCTGCTCTTTAACCTTGGTTAGGCAACCAGTCTAGGAGAAGAAAAAAGAACTCTGAATTCAAACCTGTTAAACTCCACTTAAGAAATTGACCTAGTGTCGCATCCTACTCATGCGGAGGGGTTGGTAAATAGATATAACTAGCAAGACCAGTGTGATAATTTAATTAATACAACGTTTGATATGTTTACCTAAGAGCTGTTGCTAATAGTTCAATATATAAAAAGTATAATAATCTTGATTTAACTCTCTCTCTCTCTTTCTCTCTCACACTTTTTCTTTTCTTTTTACCTTTTCATTATGTTCGATTGAAACAGATTAGCGTTATCGCTTCCTCACGCCCACTACCTCTCTATATATTTCCCCTACTCTCTTTCTTTACTTAATATATTTTTTCTGTGTAAGATTTCCTTTTTCTTCCATTTCTTTCTTTATAATAAAAACGGAAAGGTCCCTTATTTAGCTGAGGTAACGATTTCATAAGAAATAAGAATTCAGCGTATAAGCAACACCAGATAACTGCTGATAGGTATGCGTCCTGCGTTCCTGACGCACAAAAATCTAAAAATATGCAGTAAAATCATATCCATGCGTCCCAGTGTTTTTCGTTTTTCTTCTTACACCATTTACAAGCTAACTGTTCAATAGTTTTTTTTAGAAACGAATTACACAGGATAGGTTACAAGGTAAGAGTTAGACGGCTTTCGTTGGGACCCATAAATTTTCCCGGGGACTCATTTAAAGCAAATCTGTGTGTTCCAGGACGCACTAAATCAAAAAGCAATCAGCATAACTGTAATCAGGATTTACATTTTTGCATTTCATCTTACGCAATTTGGACGGTCTCATTTTCAACCAGAGGGTGCTGCAAGATAATAACGGTTGGAAGATTAAGGAACAAGAGTATTGATATATAGATAATAATTTGTTTCTAAAGTTATATATTATCAAGTTTTCCTGTTTAATGCAAATAATTTCCACACATTGGCATGGTTTCAAGTAGCTTGGTTTTGTTTCTTTGTTTAATGACACATCATACTTTGTGGGTTATTTGATGTCAGTGTAATCCACGTAGAAGAACAGCGCTGGTAATATTTAACCAATAGCCAGGCGGGGTTTTAAGTGGTCCTATTTAATATGAATAATTTATACACAATGGTATACGAGGTATGTCAGAAAAGTTCCAGGACTGGTATCACAAAAAAAAAATATTTCAAATCCAAACTACAAGTTATACCCTTCAAAGTAATCCCCCTGGAGTCTAATGCACATTCTCATCCTTCTCTGCCACGCTTGCATGCATTCCAGGAAGAATTCTTCCGGGATTTTCCGTAGCTCTGTCGTCACGGCCCTTTTGATGTAGTGCACATCCCCAAAACGGGTTCCCTTGATGACCTCCTTGAGCTTGGGAAGAGGAAAAAATCACATGGAGCCAGGTCGAGCGAGTAGGGAGGTTGCTCCAGCACAGTGACGTTCTTCTGGGCCAGGAACACTCCCAGCTGAAAACAGTCATTCCTCGCCAAGAGAGACTACCTCGGTTTTTATGCCTCCTCACCGGCTGAACCACCCCAACGAATAGGGGTGACAGGAAGCTTACCAAGAGTCACCACTTTCAACCTGGAGTTTGAGAGTTCAATCTCTGTAGCCTCGCGACGTAATTCACTTCACCTCAAATTACACGCTTTATTGTTGCTGTTTTTTTACACGTTGACGTAAAACATCCGAGACGATAACCCATAGCAATTCTTTTAACGCATCAAACTGTTAAAAATCACGTACCAGTTCATTTCGCAACGTAATGATAGGGTTGTAGTGTCTGTTAAAGATTCCATTTCATTTGTTTTAGAATTTGACGGAGATTTTTTTTAAATGTAGGTGTTGTATACCTCTTTACTTATTTCTATTCTTCTATTCTTCTTCCGACGTCTTTTCTATCTTACGTTTTCTTCTATCTTAAGTTCTTCTAGTTCTCTTCTAACATCTATTCTAGCGTCTGGACTTCTCTTGGGGCCTTCGTGTCTGGTCTTCCATTGGGGATTTCTCTTTATCAGAAGCCCTGTGTCATTGGTAGTTTTTAGATAATAACACAAGACTTCGATTTACTTAGATCACATTTTATTTCGAAATCCCCACCAGACTACCTGAGCAGATCGAGTCGGAGCGTGCAATACACGACTCACCACCGTCGTGGTTTCTCGCCGACTGACTAAAATCTATTTCTAATCTAAACCGGAAGAGGGTCCCCCCACCGATTCTCACGGTATCCACCGGAAAGGATCAGGATGAGGTCAAGCCTTGTCACTCATCCTTTAAGGCCGCGGGCTGCAAATTACAACAGCCATTTTGATTTCTACACTACTGTACATAAATATTAAGAATCTAATAATTATGTAACATAGGTATAAATCTCGACAAAAAATTACCTGCTTCCGAAATTCTTAGTTATTAGTTACCACCACTGGCAAAACTGTTGAATTAACACTCACGGGAGGTGTTCATTTAGTCGTTTTTATTTACCTACATATATAAAGGGCAGTTGGTGTGTGTGCAGTTTCTTTCTCCTAGACCACTTGCCATACCAAGGTTAAAGTCTATCCTACTATGTACCAATAGCTGGAGGGAGGATAATATCTCAAGGGTATTAGTGTTATGAGAAATGCACCAACCTCGTCCAGGATTTGAACTCTTGTCGCTAAACCATGTATATGAAATTATTTAAATTACTGTTAAAATTCTTTTCAAGTCATGCAGAGGAAAAAAACCCTCAGTTACCGCTTTCTAGAACATATATGATAAAATGAGTATATGTATATATGATAATAGGAAGCGTGTGATGTAATGGTTATGTTACATAATTATTAGATCCCTAATGCTTTTATAAGGTATTGTAGAAATCATAATGGCGATTAGTATAGCTGATGGCCTTGAGAGTGAGTGACAGTGTTTGACCTCACTCTGACCTTGCCTTGCGGAGATGAATCGTGAGAACCGGAACCCCATAGAAGGCCCTCTTCCGTCTTGTGTTTTATTACCTAACAACTAACAATGACACAGGGCTTCTGATAAGGAGTGATCCCCAACAGAAACAAGACCCGAAGTCCCCAAGAAACACCACGACAAGAAAGTCCAGACCAATAGAAGATATACCAGACCAAGATGTTAGAAGATAGAATAGCAAAGCCGGTCAGAAGAGAATACGACCAGAGTAAGAAGTAAGAAAGGTATATAACGTTATATAGATTGGTACTGTGAAAAGACCAGTATATAACAGTTAAAGTCATGGGAAATGAATTCGTCGCCTCGAGTTCAAATCCTGGATGTGGTAATCGCATTTCACTTTGCGCGAATACCCTTGGAAAAGGTATGAATCCTACTCTCCCTCCAGCTATGGATAAATAGTAGGACAGACTGGGCTCTTTAACCTTGGTTAGGCAACCGGTCTAGGAGAAGGAACACTCTGAATTCAAACCTGTTGAACTCCGCTTAAGAAATTGACCTTGTGTCACATCCTGCTCGTGCGGAGGGGTTGGTAAATATATATATGACAAAAGGGACTTGGGTTTGCCATCCCCAGAGCTCCAGAAGGGAATGGTGTAGGAAGATTATGTTGCACCAGGCTTTCATCGTAGAGAGAATATTTATTACCCACCCAGCGTAAGCAGATTTAGTATAGGGCTAAGGTTCTGGTCCCTCAAGTTAAATTGATGACACAATTAGCTTTGTCGGCATTCGCCTTTTGAAAGATCATTGGTAATACATTTTTATAGTAAAAATAATTTGAAATGCATTTTTATAATAAAAATGCATTTCGATGCATTTTTATAGTAAAAATCATTTCCAATTTAATTTTATAAATAAAAATCATTTCCGATGTATTTTTATAATAAAAAAAAGCATTCCAATGCATTTTATAGTAAAAATCATTTCCAATGCATTTTTATGGTGAAAATGCATTTTCATAGTAAAAATCATTTCCAATGCATTTTTATAGTAAAAATCATTTTCAATGCGTTTTTATAGTAAAAATCATTTCCAATGCATTTTTATAGTAAAAATCATTTCCAATGCATTTTTATAGTAAAAATCATTTCCAATGCATTTTTATAGTAAAAATCATTTCCAATGCATTTTTATAGTAAACAAATCAGTCCAAATGCATTTTCATAATAAAAACGTCATACTAAGGACAATAAGACCCCTAGCCACCGCATTCTAGCACATATCATAAAAAAGGTTGGGCTTGCCATGAGGGCAATAGGGCTGGGACAATCACATAGGTGCTAGGGCTTGATGTGATCCGCCAACTGATCGAAGGGGCTCTTCTCCGACCGCCACTTCTGACTGTAATTGTATGCAAAACGTAAGCGGAAGCATGTTGCACATTCTATTAGATTTAGGCATGCGCGAAATAGGGCATAATAACCAGGAGAACTCAGTAAATAAGAAATAAATGACCAAATCATGGAAAGACAATAAATAAATAAACAAATAAATAAATTAATAGGTTTTCAGCAAGAAAAAAAAATGATTTCATATATTTTCAGTAATGGCGACGCGCGCGCTTTTTGAGCAGCGTTTGGAATGTGGCTCCACGCATGCGCAGAGATTTATTCATTTACTCAGCAATTATTATTTTTTTATATCGTCGCCTTATTGGAAATGGGTGGGTGCCATTTTCTAGGCATCATTAAAAATCAGGGGGGTGCAGTGGGCCACAAAATTGGAAATTTTATTGAAATTGGACGAAGATGATGAAAACTCAATATTTCATTTCCCATCAATTATTTCTTTGCTTTCGTTTATTATTATTATTATTATTATTATTATTATTATTATTATTATAACGTTATTTTAGTATTCAGGTGAATTTCATGGCACCCGAAATAACCGCCATGCTGTCATTACTTCACCTAACCATTTTTCTCCTCCCTCTGTATATACATAACAGTCTCTCTCTCTCTCTCTCTCTCTCTCTCTCTCTCTCTCTCTCTCTCTCTCTCTCTCTCACACACACACACACACACACACACACACACTATGTCTTTCTTTCTTTCTCTCTCTCTCTATCTCTCACTACTTACTTTCACTCTCTCTCCCCCCTCTCTCTCTCTCTCACTCACGCACTCACTCACCCATTCACTTACGTTCTCTCTCTCTCTCTCCCTCTCTCTCTCTCTCTCTTCCTCTCTCTATATATATATATATATATATATATATATAAAGAGAGAGAGTGAAAGAGAGAAAGTGAGTAGTGAGAGACAAAGATATATATATACATATATATATATATATATATATATATATATATATATATATATAGAATGAGAGAGAGTGCGTATATGCAAATGAGAGAGAGAGAGAGAGAGAGACTGATATATATAAACAGGAGGAGGAAATGAGAGTAGGTTAATATAAATATAAAATATATGTCATCCACAGACACCGTGTTTCGGCGTTTCACGTCTCTTTAGTGTGGCTAGACACAGTAACTACATCTGACCAGGAACGAAACTCGACTGAGTTTTCATCAGCCCGATTCGTTAACCTCTCGGCTATTTGACAGTAGCGGTGTTTAAACTATTAAATACATATATTTGTTTATATATTTTACGATCACCTGAGATATCCAGTTTGTAAACAACAACGATCATTACTTTATGCTGGCGGTGAAAGTTAATTAAAGTCACCCCTAGAGAGCTCTACCGTGTTTTGGGAGCATATAATAAGCCATCCACAGACACCATATATATATATATATATATATATATATATATATATATATAGAGAGAGAGAGAGAGAGAGAGAGAGAGAGAGATATCTGTTACGATTCGTATGGCCATTTTAGGCCTGTAGTGGAAGCGGGCATAAAGTTCGATCCTGAAAGTAGAAAGACATAGTATCAGTTTAAATAATTGTCTGTTGATCTCTCCTCAAATATGTTGATCTGTCTTCAAAGTAGAGTTTATCCTGTCTTGAAGTAGAAAGAAGTAATTTTATGACAATTTATCAACGCCTTTAAATAGTAAATTAAATACATGTTTTGACGTTTTTGATTGGCCAATTCAGCCACCAGTGTTTTGAAGCAGTCTATAAATATAAGTCGTGGTCATTAGTACACCTTATATCTAATATACTCCCACGTCCTGTGTTACGTAACAAGCTCAATTAAAAGGAATGAAGTTGTAGGCAAATCTCTGTATGTGAGGGGGTGGAATTTGGGGGATGTATACAGTCATTGCTTTCTATATGCGACGCGGTTTCTAATTAAAGGGGTGTATAGTTTCTATACTTATACTGTTTTACTTATCTCTGGACTGGATCTGGTTGGGTCTCTGCTATTCTGGAACGGAGTTGCTGGTATTCTGTATCTGTTGTTGGGCTGGCATTTTCTCTGTTCTCTGAGTCAGAAAATTAATTAGGATCTTCTTAGGATGTACTTGCGTCCGTTGACAGTGCTTGATAACAACACAAGACATTGCTGTTTTTCTCAGAGCACATATATTTTATTCTAAACCCAAGTAAAAATACCTTGTAGGACAGACACTTACCTTGCGTCTGTCCTTTTCAAACACTTAGCTCAGACTCTGATGTCCGCCTCCTCCAAAAACAGTGGCAAAACTCCCCAAATTTTCACACTTTCTATCACTGTTGTTACTCCTTGGTCAATCAGAAGCCAGCAAGTCAGCATTTCACACGTCATCCCAAATTCTAGTTAATTTCCACTATTACGTACCGTATAACTAAAATCTTGGGTTTTTTGTATTTTTCATTATCTTGCATCCAGTTTGCTTTGAAATGCGAGTTTCTTCGTCTCAAATGCAAACTGGTTGTATTCTTCTTGTCTGCGACAAATTTAGATATAAAAGGAGTCACAACGGGAAGCAGACTGCCAATACATCATCTATTAATAACGGAGATTATGTCTCTATTTGTCTGTAACAAAAACTACGTCACTGCTTACTCTTCGTCAATACATAGAATAAAGAACAATTATTACTAATAAAATAGATAATAGCTATTCCTTATAATTCAACGTTTCAATCCTTTCCATTGTATTAAATAAACTATATAAACTATGAAATCAATTAAAAAATTGTATTACTTGAAATGGAAAAAATTATTTGCAAAATTTGTAATCAATTTTAAGAATTATTTTTTACTCTCGCCCTTTTTTCACTAATAAGAAGTTAACTAAAAATGAATAAATGAATTAATAAATACTTACGATTTTGTGCAAAATTCATGCGTAAAATATTGAAAATAATTATTTAATTAATAATTAATAGATGTGCGCAACATTTTATTTGAGGAGGACAGAACTAAGTTTTGTCTAATTTTTTTACTCCTTTAATAAATCTGATAATTTTACGTACTTAATATACAAACTCTTAATGGACAGAGACACAACTCGTCTAGTGCATCTTTGCGGATGTATAATAAAGTGCCGGGGTAGGTTGTCAATTTATATAGAGCGATGCTCCGGCTCAGTATTACAGTCGTTGTGTTGGATGATACCAAATATAATACTATAGTGAGAGATTTCTTCTAATGCTGGTCGTAGCACAGATTATAGTATTATAGTGTCCTGAAGGAGAGCTGGCTCCGTTCCTTTACCAACTCAGCTGAAATATGATAACCAAAAGCTGTCAACGGGGTCAAACAAAACAAACAGGAACGCCTTCTGATAATTATGTACAAAATATATACATTTATTGTTTTTTATACAATGATTAATATTTTTGTATAATGTCAGAAAAGCGAGGTAATTTCTTTGTCAGTTGACTGGCGATCTACAGCTAGTTGTTTTTGGATAACTTATTAATTTGGTTTGTTACCGAGTGGCAAGACGTCAGAGTGCAGTATGGACGGTGAAAAGGGATCAGACGTGTAGCGAGTCTTCTGGTTGCGGCGTGACAGACTCTGGCGGACGTCCTCCACTTTACTCTTTCCCTTCTTCGGTCTGTCTTCTTGGTCTTCTCTATCTATTCGGTAATAGGGTCTCCATCTCATATCTAGTTTGCCACATCTGGCGTGTGCCTTATAATAGACAGGGTCCCCTATGTCAAGTTCTAATTCCTTCCTATTTTGATTCACACTTTTATTTCTTTTTTTTTCTGGGATCGCTCAATCTTTCTTCTAGCTTGTACAAAAATCTTATGTTGATGTTCAAGGATAAGTTTGGGATGGTCCTCACCCATGTATTTCCTCCGTGATTTTAGAAGATTATCTATGGGAAGAATCACATCACCCCCAAACAACATAAAGTACGGTGAAAACTATGTTGTCTCGTTTATTGAGAACATCACAGCTGCTAATGCCTGAGTCAGATACAGGTCCCAGTTGTGTCTGTCACCCTCAGTCAATTTAGACAGAACGTCACCCAAAGAAACAATCCAGAAAAAAAAAATAATCCGACATCCAAATTATAACACTACAATTTATGGGTTGATTGGCGATCTTTTAATTAATTACTAATTAATTAAAACTATCCTAATTATTAGTTTGTTAAAAGTTAAAAGTTACTGTAAGAAAAGAAAATGTAAAAGTAAGAAAAACAATAATAATGATAATAATGTTTATATTAAAAATTTAAATTTATCTAAACAAAGAATTCTCATGTAGGCAAAGAAATTCCTTAAATTATGGAATTTGACCGAGATGATCGAAATTTTAAATTGTGACAAAATAAAACAATAATTTAACAAATAAGATTCCAGGTTTTGAAAGTTGGTCAACAATTTCAAAAAACTTAAATAAATGAAACAATGGTTGGCCTTGAGTCGTGGCAGTTGGAAAAAACCAATGGAAAACTATAACCAAGGCTGACACAAGGCTATTTAGACAGGTATCAATAGTATCGAGTGACTGGCCAATCAGAGAGGTATGTTCGGGGGTGGGGAGGTCTGGATCCCATAAATAAAAAAAAACCGACAAAAAGTGACCAAGAAGACAGACCGAAGAAGGGAGAGAATAAAGCGGAAAAACGTCCGCCAGAGTTTGGCACGCCGCAACCAGAAGACTCGCTACACGTCTGATCCCTTGTCACCGTCCATACTGCACTCTGACGTCTTGCCTCTCGGTAACAAACCAAATTGATAAATTTAACCAAAATTAACCAGTTGTAGATCGCCAATCAACTGACAAAGAAATCACCTCGCTTCTTTGACATCATACAAGATATAAATCATTGTATGAGAAAATAAATGTATATATTTTGTACATAACCATCAAAAAACGTTCTGTTTAATTGTTTTGTTGATCTGTTGACAGCTTTTGGCTATTTAATCCTATTTCAGCCGAGTTGGTAAAAGGAACGAAACCAGCTCTCCTTCAGGACACTATAATACTATAATCTGTGCTACGACCAGCATTAGAAGAAATCTCTCACTATAGTATTATATTTGGTATCATCCAACACAACGACTGTAATACTGAGCCGCAGCATCGTTTCCAATAAACCGAAAACTACCCCGACACTTTATTATAGATGCCAGACCAAAGGGAGGCAGATGGCCTTCTAGGTAGTGTGTAAATAGCCAGGCAGTAGTGCCACCTAGTGGCAAAATATGCCAGCAAGGGAAGATAACTCTTTTGGACTCAAGTATATCCCAGCCAGGGCAGACAATCGCTACAATAGCGTCAGTCAGCAAATAACAAAAAGGAAAAAGAAGTGTTGGTGGATTATTACAACATTGTACACTAGACCAAACTCATTAAAATCTACTCGTATCTACCATGAAAGTTTTCATCCGCCATATTATCCTCCTCTCCACCGCCTTTAGGCAAGATTAATTGCGAAAAACAGAAGCAAACAGTTCTGGAGAGCGCGAAGAAGGTTGTCCGATACAAAATAAATTGAAATTATGTTTCAGGTTTCATTAACGTGTATCGATCCGATGAGATCACGTGACGTATACGCCCTCAACAGCCTTTGGCGCGTTTTTCTTCTACAGGTCGATTGGCTGGTTATCGTCTGCTTTAAAGAAGGAAAAAAGGAAGAAAGAAAAATTAAAAAATGTCACCCAAAAATGATTATGGGGTCTGGATGGAGTGGGATCGGAGTCTGAGTGAGTTTGATGCAAATTTATGTAAATGTGTTGGTTATTTCAAGTGGGGACAATCGTCTGAGATAGTAAAAGACCAAAGAAAGAAAGAAAGAAAAAAAGAAACAGACAAAAATAAGAGGAAAAGGCAAGAATAGAAAAAAGAAAGAAAGACAGAAAGAAAAGAAAGAAAGAAAAAGAAGAAAGAAAGAAAAAAAGTAAAGATAAGAAAGAAATATAAGAGAGATAAAATAGATGAAAGAAAGAAAGAAAGAAAAGAAAGAAAGAAAGAAATATAAGAGAAACAAATCATATTGGGTACAAAGAGCAAAGAAAGAAAGAAAGATAGAACGAACAAAAGAACGAACGAAATAAAGAAAGAAAGAAAGAGAGAAAGAAAGAAAGAGAGAGAGAGAAAGAAAGAGAGAGAGAAAGATACGTAAAAGAGAAGAAGCAAACAAAAATTGAGGGTGGAAGACGACTGAAAGAAAGAAATTTAAGAGAGAAGAAATGTACAAGAAAAAGAAAAAAAGAAAGAAAGAAAGAAAGAACTAAAAAATAAACTTGGAAAAAAAGTGCGTCGATTTGAGAATGTCTCCAAATGGCAAACATTGGACAGATTATGTAAATTAAAATTCTCATTAGTGGATGGAGGGGTTTGGGTTTTTTGGGGTGGTGGGGTAGAGGAAGTTTTATTTTTTCAATTAGATCGATATTATTACTGTGTAAACTGAAAATGAGAAACAGCTTTTTTATGCAAATTTATTATCTTTCCATCTTCTCATCTGTCTCTCTCCCACTCTCTCTCTCTCACTCTCTCTCTCTCTCTCTCTCTCTCTCTCTCTCTCTCACACACACACACACACACACACACACACACTCTCTCTCCCCCACACACATACATATACACATGCACGCACTCATTCATATATATATATATATATATATATTTATTTTACAATGTTTTCACAGATCAATGTTCATTATTAACAGCGACCACGGTTTCATGCTAAATAGCAATCATCAGGTTGTCGAGCAAGATCCTATGGTGTTTGTTGGAGTTCTTTACTCAATGTCACATTTTGGATTGTAAATAACGTCGGTTAGTTTTGCGGACGCTGTTATAGTCCGGAATTACTAAAAATAAATTTTTTCAAAAATTTAAAAAAAATTTCAAGATTTAAAAAAATTTAGATCATCTGATAACACTTTCGTATTTTCTGATAAAACTAATAATTTATATGAATTAGATAAAAATAAATACAAACAACTACTTTTAAATAGCATAACAAATAAATACCAACAAACTGAAGCCAATGCATATAACAACATAAATGAAGAGGCTAAAATTTGGCAAAAAAAATTAATTTAGAGGATAGAATTAAATGCCTTGCTAAACGAGAAGCCTTTATTACTTTGAAAGACCATAAATCTGACTTTAGTAACAGACCATCCTGTAGATTAATAAATCCAGCTAAATCAGAACTGGGATTAGTAAGCAAAAATATCATTAATGAAATAAACCTAGAAATCAGAAATAAGACCCAATTATTACAATGGGATAATACATCAGCTGTAATTAACTGGTTCAAAGATATCCCATCAAAAACAAGCCATAAATTTACGCAATTTGACATTGTTGATTTCTATCCATCAATCACTAAAAATCTTTTAAGTAAAGCTTTAGAATTCGCCAACGACTTTACCAAAATAAATAGTTTAAAAATTAACACAATCATGCACGCAAGAAAGACAATCCTTTTCAATGAAGGTAAATCCTGGGTAAAAAAATCAAACCCATCAGATTATTTCGACGTCGCTATGGGGGGATACGATAGTGCGGGAATTTGTGATTTGGTCGGATTATACATATTAAATTCACTTAAACAGAAATTTCCCGCACACACATTCGCACTCTACCGGGATGACGGAATTTGTATTTCACGGGACTGTTCCGGTAAATCATTAGATAGATTACGTAAAGATATAATAACACACCTAGAAAATATGGAACTCAAGATTACTATAGATACTAACTTAACAAATGTCAATTTCCTAGATGTCAATTTAGATCTTAAAAATAATACGTATAAGCCATATCACAAACAAAATGAGAAACTTAAATACATTAATATAAATTCCAACCACCCACCATTAGTTTAAAAAATCTAGTCCCTAACATTAGCCGTAGAATCTCAGAACTATCATCCAACAAAGATATTTTTGAAAAGGCTGCCCCCTATTACAATAAAGCATTACTAAATAGCGGATTCAAAGAAAAAATATACTATATAGATAACATCCCCAAACATAATAATTCAAAAAACAGAAAAAGAAAGATAATTTGGTTTACGCCCCCTTTTTCTAAAACAGTTAAAACAAATGTCGGTAAAAAATTTCTAGACTTAATAGATAAACACTTCCCACCCCAAAATAGATATAATAAAATATTTAATAGAAATACTGTAAAAACTAGCTACTCATGTGGACTCTCAATGAAATCACTAATTACATCAAAATCTAAACCAAACTCAAACACTTCATGTTCTTGTAGAATTAAAAAAGACTGTCCTCTAAATCAGAAATGTAACATTAGATCAGTAGTATATGAGGCTAAGGTAACAACTACAGTTGCGAATCACCCTATAAGCACAGACAGATATGTTGGGATGACCCAGGGTGACTTCAAGCAAAGATTCTACGCCCATATGGAATCTTTCAGAAAGAAAGATAAAAAAGAAACAACTTCCCTTGCAACAAGGATATGGGAGCTGAAAGAAAAAGATATGCCTCACAAAATAGAGTGGAAAATCTTAGATCATCCCAAATGTTACACAAATGGCTCTAGATACTGCAACTTATGTGTTACCGAAAAATTTAGGATATTAAAAAACTTGATTTCCCTTAATAATAATAATAATAATAATAATAATAATAATAATAATAGAAGTTTAAATAAAAAATCAGAAATCTTCAAACAATGTCCCCATAAAAGAAAATTCTTCCTAAATGCATGGAGGGGAGATACTCAACATCCACCCTGAGAATCAATTCCGCAATTGTTTGCAAAGATATCCAATATTTCAACAGTGAAAAAATGATTTTTCGACAGAGAAACAACACCATCCACCTTTATATTATGTTGGATAAAAATTTAAAAGACTCTACCATATATATTAAAATGGTTTTTTGAAGACATATGCATCCTTTGCCAAACGGAATTAATTTAAAAATAAAAAATAAATAATAAATAATAAAACATTTTTTTCAAAGTAAAACAAACGTTCTATTTTTAACGAATAAAGGGAGGCAACTTCGTTGGCATTACTACAAAAAAATACAAATTTTGAAAAAATTATTTTTAGTAATTCCGGACTATAACAGCGTCCGCAAAACTAACCGACGTTATTTACAATCCAAAATGTGACATTGAGTAAAGAACTCCAACAAACACCATAGGATCTTGCTCGACAACCTGATGATTGCTATTTAGCATGAAACCGTGGTCGCTGTTAATAATGAACATTGATCTGTGAAAACATTGTAAAATAAATAAATATTAGCTCTTACAAACTGTGATTGAGCACTGTATTTTCTTTGTTTCATCGCAAAATAATTTTGTTTTTACACACATATATATATATATATATATATATATATATATATACTAGACAAAACTTGACCCGTTGGGCCACCCATTGATTTCTGGGTAGATAATTGGGATTAGGGAAAAAAATTTAATACGGCCGGAGTGTTTAAAAAAGAAACATCAAAATTATTTTGTAAGATTTCTATGAAAGGGAACGTTTTTATTTAGCTACGAGCTCGTCGCAGCCGTTGAATCTTAACATACAAATAAATTGAGAAGTTAAATGTCTCTCTCACAACCACCTTCCCATCTTTTCTTTACTGAAACAGTCAAACACATATACAATGAGGAAGTAATAAAGATATACATAGAGAGGTGGAAAGAGATAGACAGATCAATTATTGTCTTAATTGCAAATTACAACTAATTAGAATCAATTAAAATGGATTCTTTTCAAACATAACTCAACCCTATAACTAAGGAATATTTTGGTATGAATTTTGTGTCATTTAACAAAACAGGAAAAAAGCCTTTAGGAGACAAACATTGATTCACTCAGCTTTAGTATAATAATAACAATATATATATATATATATATATATATATGCGTGTGTGTGTGTGTGTGTGTGTAATTTTTTCTAGTATTGGTGAATAGAAAATAAAGTGCGTGAATACGGATGTAAGATTTATTTGTTATAGGGTACTATACATTTAAGGTGCGATTGTTACCATTGGTTTAGAGGCAGTGGGTTAGCCACTTATCGTCAAGACAACGCATCCGTGAAAACCTGTCTACGATAAGTGGCTAACACGCTGCTTTGAAACCAATGGTAACAATCGCACCTTAAGTGTATTGTACTCTATAACAAATACTTGTTTAGCTAAATGACTTAATTCAGCATTAAATCACCAGAAATGGCTATAAATACTGTAACATTAAACCCATTGCTATATCTTAAGGAACCAGCATAGAGCAAAGACTCCAGTAGGTGACTAGCGTAATTATTGTGGGCTACGGAGAATTTGGGATTGAAAAGAAAACGGTAATCGAATTTCTGGAGAAAGAGAAGAAAAAAGAAATAAGAACAGAAAGAAGATAAAATTTGGAATCCTACACACTAAAGGTGTGTCAGCCAGTGATCGGTCAGTGATCTCTGAACTAGATTCAAAAATAAAAACGGAAGTCCCAGGTTTTCTGCGGAGGGCGGAAGCGGATGTGTCCCTTCCCCCCACCCCCGGGGCCACAAATGGCAATAAAGAAAATTCGATCTCTATTTCACTGGGTCTCATGAAGGACGGACGTGGGTTTAGGGACTCTGTCATGACGTGTCAAGGCTATCAGCGAACAGCACGCCTATTACAAATGTGATTTATGATAGAACGCTTGACCTCTCTCTCTCTCTCTCTCTCTCTCTCTCTCTCTCTCTCTCTCTCTCTCTCTCTCTCTCTCTCTCTCTCTCTCTCTCTCTCTCTCTCTCTCTCTCTCTCTCTCTCTCTCTCTCTCTCTCTCTCTCTCTCTCTGAAAAAGAACTCCCGAGCCTAGAAAGAAATTAACAACCCCTTGTTTCTTCGTGCTAACGACTACTACTACTACAACTACTACTACTACTCGGCTTGAGCCTACGTAAGATGACGCAATGTCTGGGTTTTGAGTAGATATGGGAAAAAATCCATAGTGATTCCGTTATGGTCAGCAAGACTGGGGCTGGTAAGAAATACTTGAGATTTTATATTATTTTGGTCAGAATTTATTTTGGGCATAAAAAGAAAATGAATTTTCCCCATAAATAATAAACATAATAATAACAAAAAAGAAACTTAGATAAAAATAAAAATAAATTATCTGCTAATCTAGCTTGCTAACCAGTAAACCACGTTTCAGTATTTATTTCTAACTAATACTGCTGTATAGCGCAAAACTGTCCTCGGCGTCAAGCCCTGTATTTATGCTAATTTATGCAAATTTATACTAATTAAAGAGTGGGTGCGTTTACAGACGTATGACGATGTACGTATATGTATACAGATGCATACAACTCACACCAATGCATATTAACAGTGTCGTTTATAAATTCTCCTCCGCATACGCACACGAATGGAACGGTGACCTCATCGCTTATATAAGCCCCCCACCCCAAATCCAATATGGCCTCTTCGAAGCGTGACCTCGCAACGAGGCATAAATAACGCAAAGCGAGTTGCATTACGTAATTACATCAAGATTAGAAATGGCGACCGTCTCGTCATATTTTACGCGGGAATATAGAGACAAGTAGAATCGTGTCCATTGTTCAGTCGGTAGAGCATTTGGCTAGGAATCGCAAGGTTACTAGTTCGATACCGGCCCTCGCCAACTCAGCGTATGAGTAGCACAGGGATCTGTGCGGGAAAGTGAGAGCTGATAGCAGGTGTGGTGCTCCGCCTCAGACGCTAGAATAATCTCCTCGGTCTAGCGCTAGTGAAAAGGGGATAGACTCCCTCGCTGTATGGCTGCCCCGACGATTTTACTTACTTTTATTTACGTAAAAGCAATATAATTATTATTACTAGTCTAGAAATTCCTCAATTTAATTAGCATCATGATGAAATTTTAATGTTTTTTTTAATCATGCTTGGATTTTACGGCATGTCAACCCTTGTTGGGTTATTTTACACTGAAGTATCGTTTTATTTTTTATTTTTGATGGATATTCATTTATTTTTAAACTCAATTTTTAAAAAAATACATTTTAATGGAGTTAATGCTCCCGATTACGACATTCAAGCACCCTAGGCCGACAAGAAGGTTCCCGAGTTCGAAGATAAGGTTCCAGATTTTGAAGAGCAGGTTCCCAAGTTCGACAGTAAACACCTGAAGAAGGTCGGAGGGCACATCGGCCGAAACATGTATATAACAATAAAGATGAGGGTAATGCTTGTGTGTGTGTGTGTGTGTGTGTGTGTGTGTGTGTGTTAAGTATGTGTGTGTGTTATATGTGCGAATACCCTTCAAGAATGAATAAAACAAATGTCTCCGTTATAAGATAATCCAACAAGGATTGACATGCCGTAAAATCCAACCAACCAAACCAAACCTAACGCTTGTCTTGGCACGGTTTTATTCATTACAGCTGAGCACAAATTTTCCCCGCCACAATGTCGCTGAATTAAGAGAGAGAGGGGAGAGAGAGAGAGATAAAGAAAGAAAGAATGACTGTGAATGAGAGGGGGGAATGACAGTGAAAGAAAGAAAGAAAGAAAGAAAGAAAGAAAGAAAGAAAGAAGAAAGAAAGAAAGAATAACAGTGAAGAAAGAAAGAATAACAGTGAATGTTACGAAAGAATAACAGAGAGGGAGAGTGTATGTGTGTGTGTGAGAGGAAGAATGACAATGAAAGAGAGAGAGAAAGAAAGAAAGAATGACAGTGAAAGAAAGAGAGAGAGGGAGGGAGAGGGAAAAAATTACAGTGGGTGAAAGAAAGAGAGAAAGACAGTAAAAGTGTAAAAAAGAGAGAGAGAGAGAGAGAGAGAGAGAGAGAGAGAGAGAGTAGAAAGAATAACAGTAAAAGAGATAGACAGAGGGGGAGAGAGACTAGTGAGATTCAAAATTATTTAAACTTTGTGATATAGAACATGTAATATATATAAATTTAAAGTTGAATAAAAATGAGTGAAAAGATGAAGAAATTATTGAATATAAAACTTAAAGATTATTACAAATTAGGTTATGATATATATATATATATATATATATATATATATATATATATATATATATATATATATAATTTATTTAAGTGCATGTCAATAGATTCTTGTAGAGTTTTTCACGCTTTCATTTCTTGCAAATTGATGCTCTGTTTTGGTCACCCTCAAACAAGTTGCAGCATTTCCCATTTTCTTTGATTAAGGGGACACTTGTCCCGAAAAATATATTGCTAATTTTTTACATCAACATCATATCATCAATGAGAACAAGCAATATTAAGATTTTTGTGGCCGTTTTGATCAGTTTTGAGTGGAATCCTATGATCCTTGTGTATCGGAAATTCCCTAGTGAATTAACTCCCCCTGCTACTAGGAGGCGAATAGCCAACATCGTATGTTGGCGCCAAAACCAAATTTCTTCACTTATCGCATAGCAGTTACTGGAGGAGAGACGTAAAAATAAACGCTCTCATCACCAAGCCCAAAACAGGGCCCTCTTATCACAATTTGCCAACAACTACGGAGAAATAAGAGCTCCAACGAATCCCCGTAAATACTCTTATCTTGCAAATTTTATTGGTATTTGCTACAAGACTTATCTGTGAGTTAAGCAGTATTTTTGGAGTAGTGGTGATAACAAGGGTATTCTGTTCGTTGGTAGGAAATGTTGATAAGATGCTTCGTCTCGGTAGTTTCTCGTCCTTCAGTCAGTATGCTATTGTGCCCGCCTTATAACGTTTGCTGGTACAATGCCTTAGAAGTGAGCTGGGATAAGAGGGCCCTGTTTTGGGCTTGATGACGAGAGCGTTTATTTTTACGCCTCTCCTCCAGTAACTGCTATGCGATAAGTGAAGAAATTTGGTTTTGGCGCCAACATACGATGTTGGCTATTCGTCCCCTAGCGACAGGGGAAGATAATTCACTAGGGAATTTCCGATATGTGTTAAGCAGAATCCTTATGTCTTTCAGTATTTAAACAGAATCCTTGTATCCTTTAATGTTAAACAAAATCCGTGTGTCCTTTAAGCAGAATCCTTGTGTCCCTCAGTGTTAAGCACGAGCAACTGAATGCCTTTTCATGAAGGTCTTTAAATAGTTAACCAACCACGTATTCCAGCGTGTTGATTGGCGGATTGAATCCACGCGGCCACGAAGAGTCTATATATTTAAGTTGGGACAGCCAGCACATCTTAGATGCATAAAAAATTCAAACAAGCAAGTCATGTGGATATACCCCTATATGATAATTTAATTATTACAACGTTTGATATGTTTACTTAAGAGCTATTGCTAAATAGTTCAATATGTAAAAAGTATAATAATCTCTCTCTCTCTCTCTCTCTCTCTCTCTCTCTCTCTCTCTCTCTCTCTCTCTCTCTCTCTCTCTCTCTTTTCTTTCCTTCTTTTCATATTTTAATTATGTTCCGGGCGATAGCTAAAGCAAGTGATACGCAATGCCTCGTGATAGGTGGCGAGGAGAAGCCATAATTGAATTTAATACAATTGCAATTGTCGGCTGCAAATTTGTTAAATTGCTTAAATGTTGATACAAATAAATTGCTAGGCATTCATAGTCTTTCCATAGGTTGGTCTATTTCTATCTGTAATATATTGTCTGATCAGTGCACCCAAGGACCGGGCTGAATAGGAAGTGCATGGGGCCAAGTGCAGCCTGGAAACGAAAACAGGATGTGGCCCCGACCTGCCTTTTTGCACCTGGAAATGCAGGTGGATGTTTGACATGATTTCGGTGCAGAAATCTGTAGGCGTAGCCCATAGCCAATGAAAACAGCCTGCGTGGGCGAAGAGGCGTGTCTACAGAAAAAACTGCGTATGTGTCACGAACAAAGAGGCGTGACACCGGGGGTCAGACTACAATAAAAAGAAGCCCGTAGAGATCGATTAGACAGACGACGATCAGGTTCGAGATCAATTGAAAAGAAAGGCTCCACATTGCGTAACCCTGCCCACGACTCTCAGCTGTACACAACCGGGGAAAATAAACATCTCTTATATTTTCCTAAATACAAGTGTTTGTGTTTTTTGACGGGTCCAGTGTGTAACATATCAAGGAGTACTCATCTACAGTTGTGTGTCTATTAACAGGAATGCATTGGGTAGGGGTCATACTATAGGAATGCACTGGAAAAAGGTTATACTATACATTGGAAAAGTGTTTATTATAGAAACTAGTACAAAATAAAAAAACACCCTCTGGGCGATGTAAAGATTTTTTAAACATATTGCATGAGGGGTGGGAGTAAAATATTCAATGTCGGCGAGTTTGTACCCTAAGTAAGTAAAATCATCAAATTCATTAAAGGATTAAAAAATAAAACAATTTGAAATGTAAACTTTAAATATGTATTAAAATAAAACAAACTATATATAGATGTATAATACCAGTTATGTATTTATTAAAACTTGTTTTAAAAAACAATGAGGACTGTCTAATGTTGCATGTTCAAATTTTGAGTGTATTTATTGAATAAATACACTCAAAATTTGAACATGCCAAAAATCGTAGAATACATTTTATTCTATATTGTGACGATTTTGGGTAATGTGACGTAAGCAGTGACGTAATTTTTGTTACAGACAAAAACCGGAAGCGAATCTCCATTATTAATATATATATTGGAAAGTGGTTTACTATAGAAGTACATTGAAAAGGGATTCGCTATAGAAATGTGTGTGTGTGTGTGTGTGTGTGTGTGTGTGTGTTATATCAATCCAAGATTAAATATTTCGACTAATAGAAAGTGATGTTTCAGTATAATATATTTATGGACATTTGTACAGAGTTTGTGTTTTCTTCTGTGGACTACTCCGCATGGACACACCATCGTTTAACCGACCAGCAAGGGCGTATAATCATCAGCTCTGAAATTCATTTTCACATAGACAACTTGAAAACCTTTAATATCACTTGCCGTCTCGCTTGGGCCTAAAATACCCTCACTGCATCTCCCGAAATATCATCCGTTAGTGAGAACTGTTATTGGGATAATTCCATGTCAAATCATCCAGGCCATGTCACCCACTCCCTTCAATTTTTGTGAAATTTTGTCAAAAGTGTGGATTATGATAAAGTTAAACAATCCTCAAAATTTGAGCTTTCAGTTCCAAAAATTGGCGGAGTTATATTGATATTTAGCTCTCCAAATTTGGTATGTTGAATATCGGACCAGATCTTGGAGTGAAGTGTCTCAAGATATTAGTATACTAAGGAGTTTACACACATCAGTGTGCATCAAGAAGAAGAGCTGTTACACTCTCTATCTTTTGAATTTTGCAGAACTTTAAATTTTGAATTTGTCATATTAATATTAACATTATTATATATATTATACATATTAACTGTTGATCTTTGATTCAAATTCTGTGAATTTTGAAGCTGAAAATGAAGCTTTTTGCAGTGTATTAGCAACCTAGTCTCAGTACTTACTCAATTGATGAATTAGAAAATCCATTATAGCAACACAAGTAATGCCTCATATTACAATATCAATGTAATTACTTATTAATCTGTAGTGAAGTCAGGTTACATATATATATATATATATATATATATATATATATATATATATATATATATATATATATATATAACGATTTTTGAAGGCAATTTACAATGCAATGTGTTGAAAATTATATTTATTTAACTTTTTTTTAATTCTAAATATTTTCGGAAAATAAAAATCCATCATCAGAGTTATTGAAAGTACTAGGTGTTTTTTTATAGTACTTATCCCACGGCGATGTTGTAATCATCTGTTGTTTTAAGAAGTTGAGGAACGCCGTATATTTGAATTTTTTTTTTCTTTTTCGGTTACTTCCGTGATGTTAAATCGGCTATTTCCGTGATGTTAATTCGGTTCGGCTGCTCCTGCGCTCGTGGAGATTGTTCGAAATTCTTTTAATTTTTACTATAAATTTAGCCTCGCTCCGGCATAGTGAAATAAAGGTTTTTTTTTATAGTATCTTTGAAGCATTGTGTGTATGTGTAATATAAAGATTTTTGAAGGCAATTTACAATGCAATATGTGTTGAAAATTATATTTCATTTAACTTTTCTTTTTTTTTAAATTCTAAATATTTTCGGAAAATAAAATTCCATCATCAGAGTTATTGAAAGTACTAGGTGTTTTTTTATAGTACTTATCCCACGGTGATATTGTAATCATCTGTTGTTTTAAGAAGTTGAGTAACGCCGTATATATAATATACATATATATATATATATATATATATATATATATAATATAATATAATATAATGGAGACTGAATGTGAAAAGTATTGGCATATGAAGGTCCTCAATGCTAAAATAGCAGAGCAGGTTTAAAATCAGAGATTGGATATTATGGATTTAATATCCCGTAACCACAGTTTCATGCGTACTTGCAATCATCAGACGGTCAAAATGTTAATTTTTTTATTAACATTTTGACCGTCTGACGATTGCAAGTACGCATGAAACTGCAGTTATGAGATATTAAATCATTAATATTCAATCGCTGATATATATATATATATATATATATATATATATATATATAATATATATATATATATATATATTAACATAGATAACATAGATTGCTACATTCATAATATATGACGTAATTTTCCCGCGTTTTCTCCTTCCTTCTTTTTCTTTCTGAATCACTCATGCTATCAACCAACACCACCCCTCTCCACCCGCACTATCTCTTAACCCGTCAATCAATCATCACCCCCCACACACACACACACACTCACACACTTCCTCTTAACCTGTCAATCAATGTTTTTAGCCGCAAACACAGGGCAAACTTTTCCTTCAATCTATTTTCCATCCACAGTCAAAAGTAATTAACATTTTTACATTACTCCAATTGTTCACACACACACACATACACACATACATACACACACATACACAACACACACACATAAAATACACACACAACAACACACACACATACAATACACACACATACAAACACACACACATACAACACACACACACATACAAACACACACACATACAAATACACACACAAACACACACACATACAACACACATACAAACAACACACATAAATACACACACATACAAATACACACACATATAACACACACACATACACACACATACACACACACATACAATACAAATACAAATACAAAAACGCACATACATATATATATGTGGGGTGGATATATATATATTGTTTGTATGCCCTCCCCGTGGTTGTATAACATTCATATTCTCCTATATATTTATATATGGGAGAAATGTGAGGAGGTTAATCCGACAGTATGTGGAGAAAGGTGGACAAACACGGATTATGGAAACTGGATGTTTATTGTCGACGATGCAACGTTTCGGTCTCTTATTAGACCATCTTCAGGACTTGGATATAGTACTTGCTTCAATGATGGTCATTCTCAAAATGCTGAAACAACCACCCCTCTCCCTACTGACAACCTTCTGTTTCAGCATTTTGAGAATGTGTCCATCATTGAAGCAAGAACTATATCCAAGTCCTGAAGATGGTCTAATAAGAGACCGAAACGTTGCATCGTCGACAATAAACATCCAGTTTCCATAACATCCCGTGTTTGTCTACTTTCTCCATATATATATATATATATATATATATATATATGTGTGTGTGTGTGTGTGTGTGTGTGTGTGTGTGTGGAATTAAACAAAAGGCAGGTCTCCTGTTTAACGATTTTATTGGTGATCTTTTTAAGCTTTCTGTCCAACTTTTTATATTTTGGATGTAATTCGTGGATTATTTCATATTCCGAGTACTTTCGGCACTTCGAAGTGACATCATCATGTTCCAGTTTCTTTTTCAAAGTATATTAATAGATGTGGAGGCTGGAAGGAGGAGAATTGATGGGAAAGTGTTATAGGCATTTTAAAATGTGAGTACTGCATTGAAAATTAATTTTATTTTTATGTATAAATGCTGCCCAAATACACACACACACACACACACACACACACACACATATATATATATATATATATATATATATAATATATATATACGTGTTTCGAAATTTACTTCTCATCAGTTCTCATTTAACAGCTACCTCTAGCCGAGTGCGAAACCCGACAATTTTTGTCAGTCAAGCTCCATACCCTCACGGCTATCGGGGACTGTCAGCCAGGGGTGAACAATTAATTGATACAAACAAACTTACAGGATGTATGTTTTTATAATTACCAGAGAACTCAAGTCTGTAAACAACGGACGAGTAATTGCTTTCGAATGTTTGATTTTCTGGTCGAAATACATATTATAAGAAAACGGGTTGTTAAGTTTTTCTTGCCTTGAAAGTTAAATATAGCTCTGTAGATAATTGATTTATTGGTTATTATATATTGAGCTCTCTTAGGGATTTTTAAAAATCCTTGTATGAATATATATGTTTGCACCTACAAGAGCATACAGTATGGTTGTACAGTGAGATTTCGATGATCCAAAATAAATCATCCCATTATATATATATATATATATATATATATATATATATATATATATGTGTGTGTGTGTGTGTGTGTGTGTGTGTGATTTTTTTTAATTGGAGGAAGGAAAATATAGTGCTCGATTACAATTGTAAGAGCTATATATATATATATATATATATATATAACATATAACATGTTTCGCTAAACTAAAGAGATTTGAAGAAAATAGACTGAAAGATCGTGATCAGCTCCGTCTAACTTTAAAGCAAAAACATATGACTCCCGCTTTAAAAGATTCATCTGTTAGTGTGGCTTCGTAGCTTGTCGCAAGGCTGTGCTGGTATCACACTCGAGAAAACACAACATGTCTTCTTGATAGCATGCACAACGTTAGAGGAAACAAATCACTCACTGCTGACCCTCGTCTATCGTTTAGGATAGGAGTGTCCACCATACATATCTATTATTATACTAAACCTGAGCGAATCAATGTTTGTCTCGTAAAGGCTTTTTTCGTATTTAGTTTAATGACACAAAATTCATATCAAAATATTCCTTAGTTCTATGATTGAGTTATGTTGAAAAAAAAACACATTTTAATTCTACTTAGTTGTAATTTGCAATTAAGTAAAAACTTACCCTTCTCTTATTTCACATTCAGCCTGTCACTTTATTATTCAGTGATTTAGAGAGTGCGAAATGTCTTTGTATGTTAAGTTTCATAAGCAGCTAGCCCGGCCAACATCTTGGCTCTTAATAAATTTAAATTGGGTCAAACGTTCCCTTTCTTAGAAATATTATAAAATGATTTTAATGTCGTTTTTCTTTTTAAATTCTCTTGTATTTATTTTTTAAATTCAATTCGTTTTGCAAATTCAATTTTCCCTAATCCCAATTATCTACCCAGAGCTCAATAGGTGACCCAACGGGTCATATTTTGTCTAATATATATATATATATATATATATTCCAAGTGATACGTCTTTCTACTCAATCGATGTATATTCCATTGTTGGGAACAATAAGAGCGTGTCTTATTGACGGGAAAAGAAAAAAAACAATTCGTGCTAAAGAGAACAATAGACGGTGTTGGCTTCATAGAACTTCAAATTACCAAGAGAAAGTCATCGGATGTAACCATGTTTTATCGCAAGAATGAAGCTTCATGCTAACGAAGAGAGACTAATTGGTATATGCGCCGGCAATGGAGAATGTTCTGAACAAACACACGTACACAGAGACGTTCATTCGCGAAGACATTTTAGCGAACATTTAAGTTCATTGGTCTTCAAGTTCAGACATTGATTGTTAAAATTCTTTCTCTCATTCAGTCTCTGTCTGTCTGTCTCCCGTCTGCCTGTCTGTCTGCCCCTCTCTCTCTCTCTCTCTCTCTCTCTCTCTCTCTCTCTCTCTCTCTCTCTCTCTCTCTCTCTCATGCACACACAACCTTTTGGCGCAGCGCAATCTTCATTTTATATGAAGAGAGGAAGTAATTTTAGCCAAGTAAATTTAACTTCACTGGTCTTCTAGCTCAGACATTGGGTGTTCATATTCTGTGTGTTGTCTGTTCTCTCTCTGTCTCTCTCTCTCTCTCTCTCTCTCTCTCTCTCTCTCTCTCTCTCTCTCTCTCTCTCTCTCTCTCTCACACACACACACACACACACACACACACACACACACATAACTTTTGTTCAAAATCTCCGTCCTTGTCTGTCTGTCTGTCTGTCTGTCTCATTTCTGAGTCCTGATTTTTTTCGGACCAAGTAACCAATAAACACCCCGGCGAGTTATTTATTGGTTACTTGGTCCCAACATCCTTTTATCTAAATAATCATTAAAAAAACATTTTGTAAATAAAAACTATTTCCATTCAAATAACATATCTGCATTTCTCTTCTGATTAAATAAAAACTATTTTAATATAAAAACGTGCCCTTCGTTTAAAGTTTTTAAAACTTTAAAAAAATTCCTATTGAATTATCAACAACAACATGAAATAACTATTTTTAAAAATTAAAATTGAAAACTATTTTAGTATAAAAACGTGCCTTTGGGTTGTAAATATGCATGAACAAACTTTGAAAAATTCTTACAGTGAAATTCTAATGCAAAAAAAAGTCTGTTGTTTGTAAACAAACAACCGAGAGTTTACGGTGAAAAGCAAAAGATGTTCTTTTCAAAACAGTTCATTGCTGGTGCTTATTAATTACTTGGTCCTTTTTTTCCTAGGGCTATGTCAAGGAACCTGTTCGTAAGCCTAGAGGAATTCAAACAAGGAATCTCAGCCGCTCTGTAGACTGTTAACTAAAATGTGCTGCAGTGTGTTTGGCAGAAATTGGACTACCGACTTGACATGTGTCATGTTACCGGCAGAGAAGCTATATACCAGCGGTCCCCAACCACTGGGTCGCGACCCGGTACCGGGCCGCTGGGCCATTAGGTACCGGGCCGCACAAATTTGAAATTTTTCTCTTTTTTTATTGATTATCAGTCTAAATGTTGATGTTTTATTTTGAAAAGTAACTTCTACGCCTCTTGACAGGTTTTTATTATAAGTCTTTCTTATTAGAAAAGATTTTCGTTCTAAAATAAATATTTTCGTTTACAGAGATGTTGTTGATTATTAATTTATGAACAAAAGGTTGTTTATTGTTTTTTGATGTTTGCATTTGACATAAGACCACTGCGGATGTTTATTATTAGATTACGTCATTAACGATTATCGAGCAAATGTAGGCCGGAGTATATGAAGGCCGGTCCGTAAAAATATTGTCTTATAAGAAACCGGTCCGTGGCGCAAAAAAGGTTGGGGACCGCTGCTATATACGACAGAATAATGAAACGCTTTTCATTACTGATCAGAAGACCTGCAGCAACTGATACTATTTCAAAGTAGATTGTATCTACAATTAGACATGTTTATGAGGCATCTTTTTTGAGGTAACAACTGTACGGTCACCTGCTCCCCATCTCACAAACTATCCGAGTGAGACGGACAAGACATGCAGGACACTGCTGGAGAAGCAAGGATGAACTCATAAGCGACGTTCTCCTGTGGAAGCCAACACATGGACATGTTAATGTGGGCCACCCAGCAAGGACCTACATTGACCAACTCTGCGCGGATACTGGATGCTGTGCAGAGGACCTTCCTGGGACAATGAATGATAGGGAAGGTTGGCGAAAGATTGTCATGGATACCCGTGCTGCATGCGCGACATGATAATGATGATGAGACATCTGATTTGCTAAATTTAAATTAGGGTCCATAATACTAGGCTATTAGCTTCATCTTGAGCTTTGTTTAATGGAGCTTCACTTAGAGACATCCTCGAAGCGGCTCATTGGTCTTCAAAGAGTACATTTGCATCTTTTTATTTAAGAGATATTTGCTTGGGGCGAAATAAATTTTGCAAGGGCATCCATCTTTGAGACAGTCAGAATTGCAAAAGAATAAGTGAGTATGTTCTTTTTACTCTTTTTTCCACCTCCTCTCTCTATCTTTCCACTTCTTTCTTTCTTTCTTTCTTTCTTTATTTATTTATTTCCTATTATATTTTTCTGTGTAGCAGGTCCGTTATCCCTTTCTTTCTTTTGTATAAAAACGGAATAGTCTATTACTGAAGTGACGATATTCATAAGAAATTCGGTTGATAAGCAATACTTGATAATCAGGATTTACATTTTTGCATTTCATCTTGGACGATTTGGACGGCCTCATTTTTAACTAGAGGGTGTTCCAAGATGATAATGGTCATATAATTAAGGAACAAGAGTTTTAATATATAGATGTTAATCGATAGGTTATTTTCTTTAATGGCACATCAACCCGTGTGGGTCAACCAATGCAAAATCCTGACTTTTTGTATATATGATTTGTAAGCAAATAGTTTTTTGGTAAATATTTTTATTCGGTTTGGCAGAAATAATTTCATTGACTACACTAGCAAATATATGCACCCTCCGCCGGGTGCAAGTATTTAAGTTTTAATGTAATAAAATATTATAGTAAATTAAAAATGCTATTGAAACTAAATAAGAATACAAATAAAATATTTGAAACGGAGGGGGTACAATCGAAAAGCAGAACAACTGAAACTTACTCTTCCATCACTTCCGTCTTTCATTGTTAATTTTTCCTAATTTAACTATTTAGTTAAAATGGGAAATAAAGAATAACATTACAGTTATTTCTTCTTTAAAGATTTATCCCCGAGATTTTTGCCCAGAATCATTAAGATAAAACCAAACGATTAGAAATCAATAATACTAAGCACATATTTATTAAAATCAATTTTTCATATCAATATACAGATTAGCCTTCCCGTTCACACTGCAAACCGCTATTTTGTTGTATATATAAATACAATTGCATGTTCTTAGTATGTAGATATGTCCAACACATCAAACTCCGGTTTCGACCGGGGTCCGAGTGACTTCGGTCCTGGATCTTTACAAGTTAATAGCTATCCCCCCAGGCAATGCCTGCCCCTTGATTTAAAGGGGCAGGGCTGAGTTTATTGCCCAGCGCCTGAGGCGCCCCCTTGAGGGGGAATGCCAACGGGATCGACGCAATTTTTTCCACCTGCCACCCATGAGTCTCGGCTTGTGGGTGGTCCCACATAAAAATGTCCTTGTGCCACGCCCTCATAAGAGAGGCAATTACCTGTAGATATGACTAACATATTAACTCCGGTTTCGATCGGGGATCCGAGTGGTTTTGGATCCTGGACCTTACAAGCTAACATCGTTGATCCCGGGGGGCCATCCCCCCAGACAATACCTGCCCCCTCGATTTAAAGGGGTAGGTCTGGGTTTATTGCCCAGTGCTTAAGGCGCCCTTCTTGAGGGGGAATGCCGGCGGGATCAACGCATTTTTGCACCCACCACCCATGAGTCACGGCTTGTGGGTGGTCCTACATTAATAGGGCCTTGTGCCTGACCCGTACACGTGGGATACGTTGTAAATATCTAGTATGTAGATAAGGCCAACAGTATTTATAATGTAAAACAATTTTATTAATAATTGAGGTTTAGATAAAAAAAAAAAAAACAATGGAGAATGTGATGTAAATAACTAAGGGAATTTAGTAGTAATATATTAGATGTACCGGAAATTCCTGTCCCGATTTTTGTTAGGAATAATAATTGAAAGAAATATTACTGACAAATCTGTATTGCTCAACAAAATAGTCATTATCATTGGATATAATCTTTGTCCATCTACTTGAGAGCTTTTTAATCCCTCTTTCAAAAAAATTAACATCTTTGGAAGAAATAAAGGAATTCAACTCCGAACCAACCTCGTGAACATTTATGAATCTTTTTCCACTGATGAAATGCTCTAAAGAACGGAATAAGTGAAAATCTGATGGAGCAAGGTCTGGCGAGTATGGAGGGTGAGGAAGAACTTCCCAACCGAAGGTCTTTATTTTTTCTTGAGTTTGTTTGGCAGAATGGGGTCTAGCGTTAAAAGGAGACTATTGCAGATTGTTGCCCGCATTGCTTTGTTGGCTGGAGAGAGTTCATGAGGAACCCACCTACCCTCTCTATACACCTTTCCAATCTTTTTCAGATGCTCCTGAACAGTAGACTAAGATGCATCAAGTCTTTGGGACAATGTTCTGATTGTTTGTCAAGGTTCTTCTTCCACTGCAGCTTTCAAAAGTTCATCATCCAAAAGACTGGGTCTCCCCGATCGAGGCTCATCAGTAAGGTCGAAATTGCTTTCTTTAAATTTCAAAAACCATCTACGGCAGTTTCTAACACTCACACCTTCTGGATAGAGAGCGGTTATGTTTTTCACTGTAGTTGTTGGATTGCTACCTTTGTGGGATTCATACAACATGCAATGACGCATATGATTCACTGTGAAACTTTTATCTTCAATGGGCTATAGATGTTTTTAAACTATCAACAGCAGTAGATTTAACTAAATGTGAAGTTTAACTGAGTATCTGGTATCTGATTTGACCCTGAAAACAGCTGTCTAGACTTAATCTGGTGTTTTAGTTTGGTTAAAGAAAAGCGGACAGAACTTTCCGGTATCACTAATAGTTTCGGTTACAGAGAGAAAAACAGACATTCTCCATTAAATAAGATTTCAGAAACAACGATGAAACATCGCTGATTTTGTGAAAAAATTATATTTTCCGTTGCATGAATATATTTCAATACATTGCAATTTCTATGGATGCACATTTTATTTTGAATATCATCACCTCGATATTCTTAAGTTAGAAATGTCTCATAGGGCAAGACATTTATTTTTTCTGAAGATCAGTGTAATTTTGACTGTGAAGAAGTGTAAATAGTTTAAATAAAAGTTGTCAAAACGATGATTGCTTCCATTATAAAATGCCACATGGTATTTAATCATTTAAAATATAGGAAAATAATACAAGTTCTTGGAGATGGTTGATATTGCTAGTTATTATATATATATATATATATATATATATATATATATATATAAGGTGTCTCAAAAGGTATCGATATATATATATACATATATCATCATCATCATTATCATTATCATGTCGCGTTAGCAGCATGGATATTGATGACAATCTTTCGCTAGCTTCCCCTAATATATATATATATATATATATATATATATATATATAATATATATATATATATATATATATATATACACGCACACACACACACAAATATATATATATATATTGTGTGTGTGTGTGCGTGTACATATATATATATATATATATATATATATATATAATATATAAGATTTATCCAAAACTTGGTAGTAAGGGATGATTCTATATGTGATTTTTAAGATCCACTGTACTAATATTGATGATCCAGTATGTATAAATACAGCGAATCTTTAAATCACTGAAGAGAGCTCAATGTATAATAACCTTTTAGATTATATACAGAGCAATATTCATCAATAAAGGAAGGAAGAACTCAACACCGTAATTCCATAATAAATTTATTTCGACCAAAATTGGGGCCCATATAAATCTAAGTTGATTTAAACCGGCTCCCCAAATTTTCGTCTCATCAGATGGGTCTCAATTCACTTATGGACAAGCACATCACAAAAAAACCCAAAGAGCTGAATATATATAAATTCAAACAAAAACAAAAAATAATTAAAAAAAAAAATTTTTTAACAGTATAGGATTGTAACCATAGAAACAGTAAGTGAATGAAAAAAAAGAGATAAATTTCAAGGTTGGCTTCTAGCGTGTCCAGACAGACAAAAAAGTGACAAGACAGAAAAAACAGAGTAGTATATTAAAATATAAATAGACAAGTAAATAAAAAAAAATTTTAATTTTAAACATTAGAGTATAATGATGTATAAAAGAAAATACTAGTTATGATATAAATAATAAAATAAATTGATAGTAAGATAATAATAAAATAATAAAATAAAAATTAAAAAATTAAAAAAATTAAAAATAATAGAAAATAAAATCAATTAAAAATAATAATACTAATAATAAAAATAATAATAATATTAAAAATAATAATAATAATAAAAAATGAAATAATTTGAAAAATATATAAATTAAAATAATCATAAAATAATAAAATAAATAAAAAAATAATAATAATAATAATAATAATAATAATAATAATAATAATAATAATAATATAATAATGATAATATAAAGGTAAATTAAGATATAATAAAAGAATAATAATAATAGTAATAATAATAGGATAAATTAATTAAAAAATAATATAATAATTTGAAAAAATATATAAATTAAAAATAATCATAATAATAATAAAATAAATTAAAAATAATAATAATAATAATAATAATAATAATAATAATGATAATAATAATGATAATATTAAGATAAAGTAAAGACAATAATAATAAAAAATAATAATAGTAATAATAATAGGATAAATTAATTAAAATAATAATAATATAAAAATATTATTAATAATAATAATAAAAAAATGAGATAAGGTAAATAATAATAATAATAATATTAAAAATAAGAAAAAGTAAATAATGATAATAATAATATTAAGGTAAAGTAAATAATAATAGTAATAATAATGAAAATAATAAGATAGGGTAAAAAATAATAAATTATAATAATAATAAAAAAATAAATAAATTGAAAATAATAATAATAATAATAATAATAATAATAATATAATGATAATAATAATAATAATAATAATAATAATAATAATAAAGTAAATTAAAAATAAAAATCATAATAATAATAAAAATAAAAATAGAATAATTTAAAATAAATTAATAATAATAGAATGAGATAAATTAAAGATAATAATAATAATAATAAAAATAATAATATAAAATAAAAAATATATATGATAGTAATAATAAAATAAAATAAATTAAAGATAATAAAATAATAATCATGATAATTAGATGAATTAAATTACCGATAATAATAATACTAATAACAATAATAATACTGATTAAACACAGTAACAGGTTACAAATAATACAATTTGAACAAGAAAACATTCCTCAGAACACCCCAACTTTAATCACTAACTTCAGTCTTATAGGATTATACTAATTTAAATTTGTTTTTATGTCTACATTTAAAAATCAATTGGTTTCTTTTATTGAGTAGTTGACCAGTGGGTCTATATTTCAGGATACATATCTTCTCATCCAGACAGAGGTTACACCTACCTTTAAATCCATTTGGGGTGGAAGATTGTTTAATAAATTCCCATTTTATGAAAGGGGTTAAGCCTCTGTCTTTCAGATTCCAATAGTAACTTGATAATGCAGTCTGATTTTTAATTTTGTGGTTAGAGAAAGAATGTTTATGGTTATAAAATCTTTGTTTCCACTTCCCAGCGGAGATACCTATATAAGCCTTAACATCAGTTTTGTTTTCAATAGTTGAGATAGTTGCTTTGTATACAACCTTCTCTGAGTTGCAAAATCCATTTACGGGGCACTCATCTTTAATCCTACAGTTACAGTTAACCTTATATGTATTTTGAGTGCTCACCAATGATTCGTCAATTAGTTTTTTATTTTGGTTAGTTATAATTTTGGAGATGCTGTTAGTGCATGAATAACTAATTTTAATTGTTTTTCTATTGAAGATCTTATTTAAAGGATTAGTGCTATTAAAATGTTTATCTATCAATTTAAGAAAGTATCTACCTATTTCAATGTTGGATAAACTACAAAAGGGAGGGTTAAACCACAAAATCTTTCTTTTTCTGTTTTTAGATTTTTTACACTTCTGATTATTCTCACTACTATAATCACTGTTGGTACTATCATTGTTGTTAGAAATGTTGTTAGTTGTATAGTCGTGCCCACTGGCCATAGGTTTATTATTGTAAATTAGTTTATGTTGGAAACCACTTTTATCAAGGGCCTCTTGATACATTTTACTGTTAGCATCGAAAATTGGCTTGCTGGAGCATAATCTACTTATCCTAATGTTAACAGCGTTAGGGATTTGTTTAATAATAGATTTAGGATGATCTGAATGTACACTGATGTAAGAGGGGTTTAGGTTATCCTTACAAAAGGGTTTATAGCTATTGTTGGACAAATTGAAGGTTACGTCTAGGAAATTAACTATTTTGAGATTTGAAACTATCTCGATTTTGAAGCCAAGGAATCTGAAGGCTCTAATGATTTTTTTCTCAATTTTGGAAGTCTTTGGTCCATTACTATCAGGGATATATATTAGTCCGTCGTCTCGATATAGGCCTACATATTTGAGGTCTATTATCCTGCTAAGTGTATCTAAAATGTATAATCCTATTAAGTCCGCTATTTGTGATGAATCATATGCTCCCATAGGAACATCAAAGTTATCAAGGCTATTTTTTATCCATGTGGAATTATGGAGTTTAAGAACAGATTTTCTACATGCTAATATTAATTAAATTTGTTCATCAGATATTTCACAAAAGCTTTTGGCATGTGTAAGGCTATTTACTAAAAGTTCTTTGGAAATAGAGGGGTAGAAATCAATAATATCAAATTGGATAAAGGTGCATTTGCTTTTATATTTGATATTTTTGAACCATTCAATAGTTTCAATAGAGCTCTCCCACAGATTATAATTGGAATTGCAAAGAATGTTAGAGACTATCTTATTTATTATATTTTTAGAAACTAAATCTAATTCAGTTTTTGAGGGATTAATTAGTCTAGAACGTTGCTTATCTAAGAAATTAGTTTTGTGGTCTTTAAATAGTATATAAGCACATTTTTCCTCCAATTTGCCCATTCTATCATTTATATTAAGTTTGCTAGCAAAGGTGATAGTATCGCAGTTAATTTGAGAAATGGAATCTGTATGGTCCAATCTGTAATTATTTGTAACCTTATCGCGTATGATTTTTAAGTATTCAGAAGGGTCAATTAAGTAAATATTTCTAGTCTTATCAGCCCTAACCCAAATTTTTTTAGAGTTTTTTATAAATCTTATGTCATTTTTAATGTTGTGCTGAAAGGAATTAGATAGTTTTCTGAATTTTACAATTCTAATTAGTTTCAAGAGGTCCTCTTCAAAGGGTTCCAGGAATTTGTTGCAGGCGGAGTTTTTTGAGATTTCAGTTCAAACTGGTTTCCATTATTGGCGGGTAGATCCATAGGGTTAAGGTAAAAGTGAGCCTTCCATCTCATTCTCCTAATGAATTCCACGATTTTTTCAGTGAGGGATAAAGTGAAGGAATGTAGAGTGGGGTAGGGAATATTTTTTAGGGAATATTCCGGGGTAAACTTCTCCATGAAGATGCAATCCAGTGAAAAGGCACGGTAAAGAGGTAAATCCACAAGAATAATCCAGAGAGCTCAACTTATGAATAAGGAGCAATATATGAGATTTATCCAAAACTTGGTAGTAAGGGATGATTCTATATGTGATTTTTAAGAATATAAAAGTTAAATTCCTAGTTATTATGTATATAACAAATATCTAAATCGAATTGGTTAAAAAACTGAATCCTTAGCGTAAAAAATAACTGATTCTAATAACTAACTATATATATATATATATATATATATATATATATATATATATATATATATAAACTTAAGTAAAGAATACGATTATAAATTGCTCGATGAATTGAATGCCTTTTTTGACAGGTGAATTTCAAAAATATTATTATGGTTGGGGATTTCAATTTAGCAAATGTAAATTGGGTAAATGGTTTGATTGTGTCTCCCGAAAACTCAATTAGTCAACATTTTAAAATAACTCTACAGAGGAATAAGAACCCCCCCCCCGCCAAATTGGGACACGCGTTGGTCATGGGTGGTAACCCGTGATGCTTAAGGATGGAACCCTGGTGGACGAGCAGTCCACGAATATGCAACACTCCACTTTGGTCCTTACTTAGGCTAAATGGGTGGTCGGAGAGGCCCCCTCGGATCAATCGCATCAAGCCCTAGCACCTATATGATTGTCCCAACCTTATTGCCCTTATGCCAAGCCCCAACCCGTTTATCATATGCTAATTGTACTGGTTAATAAAAGAAGACACGCGATGTTAAATTAGTGAGAAACAGATTAGAAAAAGGGCTATTATATCACTTTTTTTTCAAACAATTAAAGTTTGCTACGAGAAGTTTAATAGTACTGTAGCGATTGTTCGCCCCTGTTGAGATGGACATGAGTCCAAAGGGGTTATCTTCCCTTGCTGCAGGTTTTCGCCGATAGGTGGCTGCTGTATTTAAACTGGCAACCACAGCACATGGGTTAGGCGCTTGGTGCCTCTGCCCCTTAAGTGGGGGGCAAACGATCTGTAAGTGACTTATTTCTACATGTAACTCTGTATCATTTCGTTAAGACTTAGTGCTACATCCTTTATGTACGTGTATGTATCTGCCATATCTATCCTGTACCTTGTCATGTATGTATTTTCTCCATGTGCTCACAAAATAAAGTCTATTTTTGTTCTTATATATAACTTTTTTGTCGGATTAATTCATGTACATATATGTATCCACGCTGGAAGGTTATTTTGAGCCTTCTAACATATCATAAGAACATTCTCATCTTATAATACCGTAAATCTGACCATGCATATATTGAAATGGAAGTTAAAGTGAAACCAGATTTTGATTATATAAATAGAAAACAGGAGTTGGTCTTAACTTTTTAGTGACAGCAAAGGGAGATAATATTGATTGGAATTATAGTTCAAATACAATTGATGTTAATGAAATGTGGAAAGAATCAAATAGAAAGATAAATCAATAATGAAAAATATTCCTGAAATTCTTATAAAATTTTCTAAACAAAGAGATCCATTAGAGAAGATTACCTGGGAATAGCAGTAGACTATCTGGTTGGCTGGTTGGTTGGATTTTACGGCATGTCAAACCTTGTTGAGCTATTTCATGCCGAAGACATTTTTTTATTCATTCTTGTTGGGTATTCAAAAAAAATTTTTTTAATTTTTTAATACATATTTTAAACTAATGTTTTCTATTCAACCCATATATGGGACCCTAAAAGGTACTATCATTCCGGATCAGAGTGGACCTGAGAGTAATGGCGATAAAGGTGTGCTCCACACTCCCCAGAGCTCCAAGATTGGAACATCACCATTAGATGCAGTTTAACGTCAGACCCAGGACACGAAGACCCTCAGCCACTGCCTTCTAGCTCATATGCGATAAAAAGGGTGGGATTTGCCATAAGAGCAATAGGGTTTGGACAAGCATAGGTGCTAGGGCTTGACGTGACCAGAGATTGATCGTGGGGGGGGCTCCCGACCGCCCGTCTAGCCTAAGTAAGGGCTAGTTAAGCGTTGCATATCAGGGACTGCTCATTCACCAGGATTCTGTCCTCATGCATCACAGTCAACAGGTGGTACCATTGGGGAGGTCTTACCCCTCTACAGAGGTGCAGTCGGCGTATTCTACTGCCCCAGCCGATAGAGCAGAGTTTAGCCAATGGTAAATCAACATTATGTGATATTTTGGAAAATATTGATATCATAAATTGATATTTGATGGAAAGGATAATGCGAATACCGGTTCTCGTTCGATCACCGAAGTTAAGCAGCGTAGCACCTGATTAGTACTTGGATGGGTGACCGCTTGGGAACTCCAGGTACTGTAAGTCATTTAATGGGCCGGGTTAGCTCAGTCGGTAGAGCGTTCGGCTAGAAACCACAAGGTTCCTAGTTCAATACCGGTCCTCGCCAACTCAGCGTATGAGTAGCACAGGGATATGTGCGGTAAAGTAAGGAGCTGATGGTAGGTGTGGCGCTCCACCTCAGATGCTAACACAGTCTCCTTGGTCTAGCGCTATTGAAAAGGGGATAGACTCGCCGAGGAACCACAAGATTCCGGGTCGGATATTGACCCCCACCAAATCAGTGCATGAATAACATAGCTTGGATAAAGCTGTAAAGTGTAGAGCTGATACTAGTTGTGGTGCTCCACATCAGACACAAAAAGAATCTCCTTAGTCTTGCGCTAGCGTAATGGGTATAGACTCCCTCGCTGTCCAGTTGATACTAACACTAGGCCACTCCATCAACTTTACTGTTTTTTACTATTGTTATAAATGTGTTTCCTTGTACTTATAACTTATCCAAATATGATCACCTAAGAATTTAAACTCCTGAATAGATTAGATTCGATGTCTAACTCTCAGGAGAGTATGAAATGCTGGATCCCAAGCCATATTGGAGTGAGGGGGAATGACAGAGCTGACTCTGCAGCTAAATCGGCTCTAGATTTGATCCGCGACAAGTTCAAGATTGCATTTACTGACTTGAAACCCAAAATTAATAGATTCCTTCATACAAAATGGCAACAACGCTGGAATAACAACATCCACAATAAACTCTTCATAATCAAACCCATTTTGGGAGGCTGGAGACCAGCCTTAAGGAAGTCCAGAAAGGAACAAGTTATTATGTCGCGATTACGCATTGGTCACACAAGACTAACGCACTCCTATATACTCAAACAAGAACGACAACCTCAATGTGAAACATGTCAAACACCTTTGACTGTTAAACACTTATTCGTGGAATGCAGGGTTTTTGTTCACATCAGAAACCTTTATTTTAATGCAAATAATATGAAAGATTTATTTGAAAATATCAACATAGAATACATTTTGTCCTTTTTGAAGCAAATAAAATAATATCATAGAATAAAGACATGAACCTAATCAATAGCATACAACATAAACCCCAACGATGCTAGCACATTGTTAAAACCAATTACTACAAAAGTGTAAATATAGATGCACAACATATATTACTTTTTAACCGCTAGGTATGACATAACCCCAGACGGGTTGATATGCCGTTAAAATCAATAAACCAACCAACTAGTCACCTAAGAATTTTGGCACCCTTGAACTTTCTCGACCGTTTTACAGTACAGCTGCTTTTTGTGAGGTGTTGTGTTCATAATATTCAAGACAGCCTGCAGCATCTTGTGTAGTTACCATCTTGCTTTTTTAGTTCATGTGTTTTCAACAAGATGGAGACATCTGCACACTGTCACTGCTGCATAACCTACAGAAGGCAGCAAGAGGCATTGGCCTCTATGGGAACTCAGATAAAACAGAGTTGATGTGTTTTCAACAAGATGGAGACATTTCCACACTGTCACTGCTGCATAATCTAGAGAAGGCAACAAGAGGCATTGGCCTCTATAGGAACTCAGATAAAACAGAGTTCATGTGTTTTAAACAAGATGGAGACATTTCCACACTGTCACTGCTGCATAATCTAGAGAAGGCAGCAAGAGGCATTGGCCTCTATGGGAACTCAGATAAAACAGAATTCATGTGTTTTCAACAAGATGGAGACATCTCCACACTGTCACTGCTGCATAATCTAGAGAAGGCAGCAAGAGGCATTGGCCTCTATGGGAACTCAGATAAAACAGAGTTCATGTTTTTTCAACAAGATGGGGACATCTCCACACTGTCACTGCTGCATAATCTAGAGAAGGCAGCAAGAGGCATTGGCCTCTATGGGAACTCAGATAAAACAGAGTTCATGTGTTTTCAACAAGATGGAGACATCTCCACACTGTCACTGCTGCATAATCTAGAGAAGGCAGCAAGAGGCATTGGCCTCTATGGGAACTCAGATAAAACAGAGTTCATGTTTTTCAACAAGATGGGGACATCTCCACACTGTCACTGCTGCATAATCTAGAGAAGGCAGCAAGAGGCATTGGCCTCTATGGGAACTCAGATAAAACAGAGTTCATGTGTTTTCAACAAGATGGGGACATCTCCACACTGTCACTGCTGCATAATCTAGAGAAGGCAGCAAGAGGCATTGGCCTCTATGGGAACTCAGATAAAACAGAGTTCATGTGTTTTCAACAAGATGGGGACATCTCCACACTGTCACTGCTGCATAATCTAGAGAAGGCAGCAAGAGGCATTGGTCTCTATGGGAACTCAGATAAAACAGAGTTCATGTGTTTTCAACAAGATGGGGACATCTCCACACTGTCACTGCTGCATAATCTAGAGAAGGCAGCAAGAGGCATTGGCCTCTATGGGAACTCAGATAAAACAGAGTTCATGTGTTTTCAACAAGATGGGACATCTCCACACTGTCACTGCTGCATAATCTAGAGAAGGCAGCAAGAGGCATTGGCCTCTATGGGAACTCAGATAAAACAGAGTTCATGTGTTTTTCAACAAGATGGGGACATCTCCACACTGTCACTGCTGCATAATCTAGAGAAGGCAGCAAGAGGCATTGGCCTCTATGGGAACTCAGATAAAACAGAGTTCATGTGTTTTCAACAAGATGGGGACATCTCCACACTGTCACTGCTGCATAATCTAGAGAAGGCAGCAAGAGGCATTGGCCTCTATAGGAACTCAGATAAAACAGAGTTCATGTGTTTTCAACAAGATGGGGACATCTCCACACTGTCACTGCTGCATAATCTAGAGAAGGCAGCAAGAGGCATTGGCCTCTATGGGAACTCAGATAAAACAGAGTTCATGTGTTTTCAACAAGATGGGGACATCTCCACACTGTCACTGCTGCATAATCTAGAGAAGGCAGCAAGAGGCATTGGCCTCTATAGGAACTCAGATAAAACAGAGTTCATGTGTTTTCAACAAGATGGGGACATCTCCACACTGTCACTGCTGCATAATCTAGAGAAGGCAGCAAGAGGCATTGGCCTCTATAGGAACTCAGATAAAACAGAGTTCATGTGTTTTCAACAAGATGGGGACATCTCCACACTGTCACTGCTGCATAATCTAGAGAAGGCAGCAAGAGGCATTGGCCTCTATGGGAACTCAGATAAAACAGAGTTCATGTGTTTTCAACAAGATGGGGACATCTCCACACTGTCACTGCTGCATAATCTAGAGAAGGCAGCAAGAGGCATTGGCCTCTATGGGAACTCAGATAAAACAGAGTTCATGTGTTTTCAACAAGATGGGGACATCTCCACACTGTCACTGCTGCATAATCTAGAGAAGGCAGCAAGAGGCATTGGCCTCTATGGGAACTCAGATAAAACAGAGTTCATGTGTTTTCAACAAGATGGGGACATCTCCACACTGTCACTGCTGCATAATCTAGAGAAGGCAGCAAGAGGCATTGGCCTCTATGGGAACTCAGATAAAACAGAGTTCATGTGTTTTCAACAAGATGGGGACATCTCCACACTGTCACTGCTGCATAATCTAGAGAAGGCAGCAAGAGGCATTGGCCTCTATGGGAACTCAGATAAAACAGAGTTCATGTGTTTTCAACAAGATGGGGACATCTCCACACTGTCACTGCTGCATAATCTAGAGAAGGCAGCAAGAGGCATTGGTCTCTATGGGAACTCAGATAAAACAGAGTTCATGTGTTTTCAACAAGATGGGGACATCTCCACACTGTCACTGCTGCATAATCTAGAGAAGGCAGCAAGAGGCATTGGTCTATGGGAACTCAGATAAAAAAGAGTTCATGTGTTTTCAACAAGATGGGGACATCTCCACACTGTCACTGCTGCATAATCTAGAGAAGGCAGCAAGAGGCATTGGTCTATGGGAACTCAGATAAAAAAGAGTTCATGTGTTTTCAACAAGATGGGGACATCTCCACACTGTCACTGCTGCATAATCTAGAGAAGGCAGCAAGAGGCATTGGTCTATGGGAACTCAGATAAAAAAGAGTTCATGTGTTTTCAACAAGATGGGGACATCTCCACACTGTCACTGCTGCATAATCTAGAGAAGGCAGCAAGAGGCATTGGTCTCTATGGGAACTCAGATAAAACAGAGTTCATGTGTTTTCAACAAGATGGGGACATCTCCACACTGTCACTGCTGCATAATCTAGAGAAGGCAGCAAGAGGCATTGGCCTCTATGGGAACTCAGATAAAAAAGAGTTCATGTGTTTTCAACAAGATGGGACATCTCCACACTGTCACTGCTGCATAATCTAGAGAAGGCAGCAAGAGGCATTGGTCTATGGGAACTCAGATAAAACAGAGTTCATGTGTTTTCAACAAGATGGGGACATCTCCACACTGTCACTGCTGCATAATCTAGAGAAGGCAGCAAGAGGCATTGGTCTATGGGAACTCAGATAAAAAAGAGTTCATGTGTTTTCAACAAGATGGGGACATCTCCACACTGTCACTGCTGCATAATCTAGAGAAGGCAGCAAGAGGCATTGGTCTCTATGGGAACTCAGATAAAACAGAGTTCATGTGTTTTCAACAAGATGGGGACATCTCCACACTGTCACTGCTGCATAATCTAGAGAAGGCAGCAAGAGGCATTGGTCTCTATGGGAACTCAGATAAAACAGAGTTCATGTGTTTTCAACAAGATGGGGACATCTCCACACTGTCACTGCTGCATAATCTAGAGAAGGCAGCAAGAGGCATTGGTCTCTATGGGAACTCAGATAAAACAGAGTTCATGTGTTTTCAACAAGATGGGGACATCTCCACACTGTCACTGCTGCATAATCTAGAGAAGGCAGCAAGAGGCATTGGTCTATGGGAACTCAGATAAAACAGAGTTCATGTGTTTTCAACAAGATGGGGACATCTCCACACTGTCACTGCTGCATAATCTAGAGAAGGCAGCAAGAGGCATTGGTCTCTATGGGAACTCAGATAAAACAGAGTTCATGTGTTTTCAACAAGATGGGACATCTCCACACTGTCACTGCTGCATAATCTAGAGAAGGCAGCAAGAGGCATTGGCCTCTATGGGAACTCAGATAAAAAAGAGTTCATGTGTTTTCAACAAGATGGGGACATCTCCACACTGTCACTGCTGCATAATCTAGAGAAGGCAGCAAGAGGCATTGGTCTCTATGGGAACTCAGATAAAACAGAGTTCATGTGTTTTCAACAAGATGGGGACATCTCCACACTGTCACTGCTGCATAATCTAGAGAAGGCAGCAAGAGGCATTGGTCTATGGGAACTCAGATAAAAAAGAGTTCATGTGTTTTCAACAAGATGGGGACATCTCCACACTGTCACTGCTGCATAATCTAGAGAAGGCAGCAAGAGGCATTGGTCTATGGGAACTCAGATAAAAGAGTTCATGTGTTTTTCAACAAGATGGGGACATCTCCACACTGTCACTGCTGCATAATCTAGAGAAGGCAGCAAGAGGCATTGGCCTCTATGGGAACTCAGATAAAACAGAGTTCATGTGTTTCAACAAGATGGAGACATCTCCACACTGTCACTGCTGCATAATCTAGAGAAGGCAGCAAGGGGCATTGGCCTCTATGGGAACTCAGATAAAACAGAGTTCATGTGTTTTCAACAAGATGGGGACATCTCCACACTGTCACTGCTGCATAATCTAGAGAAGGCAGCAAGAGGCATTGGCCTCTATGGGAACTCAGATAAAACAGAGTTCATGTGTTTTCAACAAGATGGAGACATTCCACACTGTCACTGCTGCATAATCTAGAGAAGGCAGCAAGAGGCATTGGCCTCTATGGGAACTCAGATAAAACAGAGTTCATGTGTTTTCAACAAGATGGAGACATCTCCACACTGTCACTGCTGCATAATCTAGAGAAGGTAGCAAGGGCATTGGCCTCTATGGGAACTCAGATAAAACAGAGTTCATGTGTTTTCAACAAGATGGGACATCTCCACACTGTCACTGCTGCATAATCTAGAGAAGGCAGCAAGGGCATTGGCTCCATGGACTCAGATAAAACAGAGTTCATGTGTTTTCAACAAGATGGAGACATCTCCACGCTGTCACTGCTGCATAATCTAGAGAAGGTAGCAAGGGCATTGGCCTCTATGGGAACTCAGATAAAACAGAGTTCATGTGTTTCAACAAGATGGAGACATCTCCACACTGTCACTGCTGCATAATCTAGAGAAGGCAGCAAGAGGCATTGGCCTCATGGAACTCAGATAAAACAGAGTTCATGTGTTTTCAACAAGATGGAGACATTTCCACGCTGTCACTGCTGCATAATCTAGAGAAGGTAGCAAGAGGCATTGGCCTCTATGAACTCAGATAAAACAGAGGAGACATCTGCACACTGTCACTGCTGCATAACCTAGAGAAGGTAGCAAGGGGCATTGGCTTTTCCCGTGAACTCAGATAAAACAGAGTTCATGTGTTTTCAACAAGATGGGACATCTCCACACTGTCACTGCTGCATAACTAGAGAAGGCAGTAGGAGGTATTTGCTTCTGTGTGAACTCAGATAAAACAGAGTTCATGTGTCTTCAACAAGATGGAGACATCTACAAAAATATGGTCTCCAAGAAAAGAAACCTTGCACGGCAATGTTTCTTTTAATCCTAGTCTGGCACAAGGCCAGATTGCGGAGGGGTGTACCGAATAGTAAGCGTAGAGGTTAATACCGTTCTATTCTTCATGAATGCTCAGAAGAAAAAATTCTGGCGATGTGCCAAGCTGAATTAGACCAAGTTAAATCAATAATTAAGGTTTGAATCAAGATAAAATCATGGAGAATGTGACGTAAATAACAAAGGGAATTGTAACTTGAGTAGTGATATAGTTTCGGTTACAGACAGAGAAACACACAATTTCCATTATAATAAGATATCTACATTCTCCATGTTAATTCCCCATTTCTTTTTCTCCCTCCTCCATGAAAACAACCCCTTCCCCAAGTCCTCTTCCGCTGTGTGATACGCTATTTCCGTGATGTATTACCATATAAGGAAATCTGAGTGTTAGAAATGTTTCTCCCTCTTCACCTCCCTTACCTACTTACTTACCTCCCTTCTTTAATCCCTCCCTCCCCACCGTCCTTTCTTTTTCTTTTTTATTTCTTTTATTCCTCCCCTTTTTCTTCCTCCCCCTTTTTCTTTCTTTCTTCTTTCTTTTCTTCTTTCTTTTCTTTTTTCTGTGCCAAGCGATGAGTCAGCCTCGAGCTAAATAGAAAATAAATGAGATGGTGCAGTCTTCAAAGGAAAATAGTATAAGCAGATATAGTGAGAAGGCAAAAGTGCAGAGAAAGTATAAGATATCAGAGAGTGGGTTCATGGAGCAAAAAAGAGAGATAACGGCGATTCTGATTGGCTGGTTCTGTTTATGCGCTGGAATGTGGTGAGTATAGTATGTGACTTAGAGAGGGGGTAAAGAGAACGAGCGTGAGAGTAAAAGAGAGGAATGCGACCGACAGGAAGTCATAGACAGGGGAGGTACAACAAACGTGGATTGTGATAGGAAAATAGTATAGAGAGGGCGGCATAGAAATTTGATAGCGTGACTGTTTTATAGAAGGAAGGGAGTGGCTGAGAGGCAAATGAATAGAATGTAGTGATGAGATTCTAATATGGAGATAATTATAGACAGAGGGGAAGTGAATTTGATAGGCAGGTCAATAGAAAGGAATAGGGAAAAAAGAAACTAATAGAAAGGGAGCATAGAGGGAGTGGGGAAGAGAGAAGCTAATTCGATAGGCAGGTTGTGTTGACAAATGAATAGAAAGGGGGAGTAGTGTGTATTTAAAGAATTTGATAATCTGGATATGTTAGAGGGAGTGTGAGGGGGGTTATAAAGTGATAGGTAGGACCTTACAGAGAGAGGGGGTAGAAAATTGGATGGAGAAGAAGAGAGACACAAGAGAGTAATAGGTAGGACCTTACAGAGAGAGAGGGTAGAAATTTGATCGAGAAGAAAGAGAGTGACACAAGTGATAGGAGGGAACGGACAGAGAGAGTGGTAGAAATTTGATCGAGAAGAAGAAAGTGATAGGTAGGACCTTACAGAGCGAGTGGGTAGAAATTTCATCGCGAAGAAGAGAGAGTGACACAAGAAAGTGGTAGATAGGATCTTACAGAGAGAGTGGGTAGAAAATTGATCGAGAGGGAGACAGACACACAAAAAGAGGGACATTTTTCCGATGTAAGCATAGATAGAACGGGGGGGGGGTAAAAGAGACATTACGAGCAGATAAAGAAAAAGGGGGTGGGGAGCTGAGAATTCATAAATATTAGAGGGACGGGGAAAATCATTAAAGAGAGAGAGATGGCAAAAGGAAAGAAAGAAAGAAGGAAAGAAGGAAAAAAGAAGGGAGAAAGGAAAGAAGGAAAAGAAAAAAGGTAAAAAGCGAGCGAGCAAGTTAAAATTGGGCAGGTCAGGGGGGGGGACAAAGAGGTTGGTAGGTAAGTATGTGGGTTGCTGGGAAGGATGGGGTCGATAATGTTATTAGTGATGTCAACGCATTACGTGGAACAAGCGCCGAAAAGATTGATATAATTAAATTAAGGTAGAGAAATAAATTGCAACAAAATGGCGGACGAAGCAAAGAAAGAAAAAAGAGCGGGAAATCAATAAATGAAGAGGAAAAAGGCGGGAAATGAAGGAAAAAGAGAAAGAGTAATGAATGAAACCGGAAATAAACTATTAACAAACAAACAAAAAGCAAAAAGAAGAAAAAGAAAGGCGAAAAAGAAAGGTGAAAAAAATATTTTGAAGAGAATTAAATCTTAAAGTTAAAAAGACAAAAAAAAAAGAAAAATGAAAGAAATTTTAAAAGAAAGAAAAGTGTCGAAAAAAGAAGAGGAAAATGTTAGAAATTTAAAAAAAAAGAAAGGAAAAGTGTCAAAAAAGAAGAAAAATGGATGAAATTTTTGAATAAAAAATATAAATGAAAATCGTGAAAAATAAATAAGGAAGGAAGAAGAAATAACAGTACACGATTGAAGAATTCATGGAATATATGCATAAAGTAATTGAAGAATAAAATTTAAAAGGTAAAGAAGAAGAAGAAGAAGAAGAAGAAGAAGAAGAAGAAGAAGAAGAAGAAGAAGAAGAAGAAGAAGAATGAATGAATGAATGAATAACGTAATGAATGAAAAAAGAATAAAAGAAATAAAAAGAAATGTGAGGTGTAGTGGTAATTGATACAGTAGGAAAAAGATTAAATAATGCATTCAGATGGATTTAATAGGGAAAATAACAGAAGAAGGGAGAAGAAAGAAACAAGAAAAGAGAAAATGGCGGCGAAAGCAGTAAAGAAAAGAAGAAACGAAATCATTCCAGTGGAATTTTCCATGACGTAACTGCATCTTGATGACACAATAGAGAATAGGCGAGTTCGTCTGCTGTACTCTTTCCTGGTGGAACAGGAGTACAACACAAAATGGTGGTCGGTTCATCTCCATAATAGCTTCAAGGACGCCATTTTGTTTGCTGATTTGCCTGAATTCGACGGCGTTTTCTTTCTTTCTTTTTCTTTCTTTCTTCATTTCTTTTTCTTTCCTTCTGATTTTTCTTTCTTTCTTTTCTACGATGGGGGCGATTAATATTCTTACCTCTTGATTTATTTCCTTGATTTATTTTCTTGGTGTATGTGATTTTCCTTGCGACTTCTCTGGCTTTCTTGCCGATCTAATTTGCAACGCACAAACTAGTTTAATATATTTAAGCCGGCTTTGCCGTTCAGATTGGGAAATTGTAGAATAAATTGTTGGCAGAAAAACAACAAAATATTTTCCATTAAATTTTAATCAAACATTCTCCAAATAATTCAAACATTGTTGTTGTTTTCGTAATTTTCTTATCTGTTAACTTTTTGCCTACGTTTTGCTCACAGTGGCTCTCTGTTTCTACGCATACCATACCCAAGCAAAATTTTTAAAAACTGATGGTTAGTTCATTATAATTGAGCAGAAGGAGTCAGATTGAAATAATCACATACCTAGGTAGTAATATCTCATCCACAGAAAGCGATGTTAATACACGAATAGGGAAGGCATGGTCGGCTATAAACAGATTATCAGTCATATGGAAATCCGATCTCACTGACAAGCTAAAACAACAATTCTTCCAAGCTGTGGTTGTATCAGTGCTGCTATATGGCTGCACCACTTGGACCCTAACGAGTCGCCTTGGGAATAAGCTAGATGGGAGCTATACAAGAATGCTGTGTGCGGTCTTGAATAAGTCGTGGAAACAGAACTTCATTCGTCGGGGCAGCCTACTGTCAATATCACCCAGACAGCGAGGGAGTCTATCCCCTTTTCACTAGCGCTAGACCAAGGAGATCATTTTATCATCTGAGGTGGAGCGCCACAGCTACTATCAGCTCCTCACTTTACCGCACAGATCCCTGTGCTACTCATACGCTAAGTTGGCGGGGGCCGTTATCGAACCAAGAACCTTGTGATTTCTAGCCGAACAGTCTACCGACTGAGCTTAACCGGCCCCTATCGGTTTATTCACTGACTAAAACGGCACTCCCACCAAGTTTGTCTGGTGAGGCTAGACACCCTGCGGGACGAAAATCAAAACTTGTCAAAGGGCACAGGAAGCTTTTCGCTCAATGCCATCTAGCACATTACATTACGAGGGGACGTAGAAATGCCTGGGTTGGTATCCAGGGCGTAGTAAGACTACATGAGGTATCCTTGTCTTGCAGTCTTGTCAAATTTGTTCTTCACACTGTCTCTCTGACTCTGATTACCAAAAAGTAGCGCTAGTTCTGTATACCCACTATAAATATCCTCTTAAGTAAAGTTATTTCCTGATTTAGCTCTTTTAGGGAAAGAAAAGTCCAGTAGTGATGGAGGTGTAGCGAAGCGTACATATTTAACTAACTGGAAGTATGTAGCTTCAACTCTGCACACTGACGGCTCAGAGCTTATTTAATCCCGTCTCCCAATCAAACCGGCAATGATTTAGCTCTTTTAGGAAAAAAAGTCCAGTGGTGATAGAGGTGTGTCATCTTCGCGTTCGCACACTGACAGGTGCCTGCAAATGGAAAATTAAAAAAAGAAAAAGCAGGAAATGGTCTTACTTGTGCACGAGTTGACAAGTAATATATTGCCTGGTTAATTGGTTTGCACCTGGAGCACGGGCTGCACGCAGGAAATGAGTGGGTGTCAAGTATGGACCTGGAAACAAAAACACGATATAGCATTGAACTGACCTTTGGTACCTAGAAATGCAGGTGTACATTTGACACTGTGTAGGCACAGAAAATGAAAACAGGCTGCGTGGGCGAGGAGATGTGTCTACAGAAAAACTTCGTAGGTATCACAATCAAAGAGGCGTGACCCCGTGAGTTGAACAATAATAATAATAATAATAATAATAATAATAATAATAATAAAGCCGGTGGAAATATGGTTTGGGCAGACCGAGATCAGGTTCGAGATCGCCTGTAGAGAACTCCCGGAGGCTCCGTGTATGTGCAACCCCTGCTAACGACTCTCAGTCTACACACAACCGAGGAAATTAAGATATAAATAAGTGTTCCGTGTTCCGTGTTCCTTGGCGGGTCCAGTATATAACAGACAGCCAATTTCAATACTATAGATTATCAAGTATCAGAAGAAACAATTGGATTTTGGACAGTTGGGTTTTTTTTTTTTCGGATTAGTCCTGGACAGGTAGTCTTATGCCTTAACCCATACAAAAACCAGATTCCCCCGAGGAGTGATCATTGTACTCACACCTGAACAGATGCCCCATAGCATATTTAGTCAACTTTCATTAGAGCACAGAACCGGCAGCCCTGTGGACTGGGGCTGTAGAGCACCTTGTGGGCATTGTAAATCTACTTTATACAGTTAAACTAAAGGAAAAATATTTGTTTAGCTAACTTGACGGGTTCATAGAAAGGGTTAAGTTTAGTATTACACTTCCATTAAAAATTGAACATATTACTAAAAGTTTTTAAAACGTTTTGTAATTTTCATATACTAAAATACCAGGTGTGTCAAAAAAGTATCGAGATTGAAGCTGTATTTACCAAGATAGAAAGGAAGAATGAATGGAACGTTAATTTTTTTCAGAATAGAAGGTGTGTCAGAAAGTACAAAAAATCTCGATACTTTTTTGACACATCTTGTATGCTTGATGGTCTCATTAGTATTTCCTAGATTAGCTTGGCACAAGGTCATTGTTATGAGGCACTCACATACAATGGCGGAACTCACATACAATGGCAAACATTCGCTCAGTTTAGTTTGGCACAAAGCCAGTGGTATAGAGTACATTGTGAGCATGGAACTCATTACCAACAATCACCATATACTTAACTTAATTTGGCACAAGGTCAGATGGTGGGACACCTCGTGAGAATCGAACTCACTAACAACAATAAGCATTTACTTAGTTTAGTTTGGCACAAGGTCAGATGGTGGGGCACCTCGTGAGAATCGAACTCACTAACAACAATAAGCATATACTTAACTTAATTTGGCACAAGGTCAGATGGTGGGGCACCTCGTGAGAATCGAACTAACTAACAACGATAAGCATTTACTTAGTTAGTTTGGCACAAGGTCAGATGGTGGGGCACCTTGTGAGAATCGAACTCACTAACAAAGGTAATCGTTTGATAAGCTCAGTTTGGCACAAGGCTAGTGGTATAGAGCACCTTGTGAGCATTGAACTTACAACCAACAATTAGCATATACTTAACTTAATTTGGCACAATGTCAGATGGTAGTGCACCTTGTGAGAATCGAACTCACTAATAACGATAAGCATATACTTAACTTAATTTAGCACAAGGTCAGATGGTGGGGCACCTTGTGAGAATCGAACTCACTAAAGAAGATAAGCATTTGTTCAGCTTAGTTTGGGAAAAGGTCACGAGAATGGAGCACCGTGTGAGAAACGAACTAACAACAGTAGGCATTTATTCTACTTAGTTTGGAACAAAGCCAGACGTATGGAACACCCAGTGGTAATCGAAGTAATTTGTTATGGTAGAACATACCATTGTTATGACATATCTTGAAAACTATTTTGGCCATAGCTCTGTCCGTCCTTGAGAGATGTGTTGACAGGGTAACAAAGACATTTAGTGAATGATACTAGACTTAACAACTAGGACATTGTTGGTTTTGTTTATCTTATTTTTCATATGGGCATAAACAATTTGCCAATTGATATTATGTAGGTCAACACTTACCGACTCCATTGTTTTGAATACCACAAATACGCAGATATATTACTAGCAAAAATATGCACACTCCGGGCGCAAGCATTTGAACATTAATGGTTTGGTTTATTTTGTTTTACGGCATATCAACCTCAGTGGGTCATTTAATACCGAGAAAGTTTTGAAATAAATTCATTCTTAATGGATACTCATTTTTTTATTCATTCTTAATGGATACTCAATTTTTCATAAACTCATGTTTTTCTATTTAACCCATAGATGGGACCCTAACAGGTACTACCACTCCGAGTGGACCAGGGAGCAATGGTGATGAAGTGGTGCTCGACATTCCCCAAACCTCCAAAACTGGAACCTCACCATCAGATAGAGTTTAGCGTCATTCCCTAGGACATGTAGACCCTCGGCCACTGCCTTCTAGCACCTATATGATAAAAAGGGTTGGGGGCTTGCCATAAAGGCCATGGTTGGGGCAATCATATAGGTGCTCGGGCTTGACATGACCATCCGATTGATCGGAGGGGACCTCTCCGACCGCCCGTCCAGTCTAAGTAAGGGTCCAAGTGGAGTGTTGCATGTCATGGACTGTTCAAACACCAGGGTTCCGACTTTAAGCATCAAGGGTCGCCACCCACGGTCAACAAGTGGCCACATTGGGGGTTTCTTACCCCTATGTAGAGGTGCAGTCGGTGTATTCTGTTGTATATATAGATACACTCGCATATGATTAGTATGTATAATAATATAAATTTATATAAAACAATTTTATTAATAATTTAGGTTTAAATAAAAAATAAAATCATGGAGAATGTAACACAAATAACTAAGGGAATTGTGTGTTAGAAATATGGAAATCAAAAAGGTGCTCAAGTTGCTGTTGGTAAGATGATTAATGACCTTATGAGCGTTTACCAAGTCAGTTTACACAGGAGTTCAATGAATACATTCCCAGGGCAGCAAGACGTTCAGATGGCAGATGCCTGATGGAAGGTATTCGTTTGGTGGCACGTCTCTTTGCAGTTTCCAGGAGGTTAATGTTCTGAGCAAGGTAGGGGTTCCAGACTGGTGATGCAAATTCCAAGTCCAATGTATACATTGGATTTCATGTTTTTTATGTTTGCTGTTTAAACAGTAGCATTGCATCCAACAAAGCCTTCATCAGATGATGACTCTGGGTTCAGGCATGGTTTCGGAGCCGAAGCATCATTACCACTATCCCAGGATTCCCCAGCAGTATCTCACAATACCACCAGTGCAGCAAGACGGCATCCTTTCATCTTAGATGGAAAGTAGTGCGCAATATACAAAAGAACTGTTGTTGTTTTTTTTAAAATTTCCGTCTGAAATTGGAGATACACGTAATACTTAAGGGATTCGGTGGAGATAACTCAGACTCCAACAATTTACTCCTATCAGTGAATTCTAACTATCAGTTTTCAACATTCATACCTTTCCAGGGCGCCCTGTTAGCTAGGGCAGTATAATACATCGACTGCCCCTCTGCACCGAGGTAAAATCCCCCAATGGGGCCACCTGTTGGCCATGGGTGGCGATCCATGATGGTTAAGGATGAACCCTCGTGGCTGAGCAGTCTATGACACGCAACACACACTTTGGCCCTTACTTTGGCTACACAGGCGATCGGAGAGGCCCCTCCGATCAATCGACTAGTTACGTCAAGCCCTAGTTCCTATATTATTATTCCAACGTTAGTGTCACTATGGTAAGCCCTTCAACACTTTTTATCATTGTATGCTAGAAGTGGTGTCTGGGAGTCTTATTGTCCTGGGTATGGAAGCGCGTGGTGTAATGGTTAAAGTCATGGGAAATGGACTCGTCGCCCCGAGTTTAAATCCTGGATGTGGTAATTGCATTTCACTTAGCGCTAATACCCTTGGGAAGGTATAAATCCTACTCTCCCTCCAGCTATGGATAAACAGTAGGGCAGACTAGGCTCTTTAACCTTGTTTAGGCAACTGGTCTTGGAGAAGGAAAACTCTTAATTCAAACCTGTTGAACTCCGCTTAAGAAATTGACCTTGTGTCACATTCTACTCGTGCGGAGGGGTTGGTAAATATATATTTCGGAGTAAACCCCGAAAACAAATCAGGAGCCGGAGTCCCTAAGGTGGTGTGATGCTAAAATCCAGTATTACCCATCAACTCCTGCGACATTACCGTTGCCAAACCGCATTGGCACCATACCTTTCCTTTGGATCACAGCGGCAGTGTGGAGAGGGGGGATTTGCTGCATGGGCAACCGTTTATCAGCCCTGGCTATGTAGTTCAAGTTCAAATTCAAGTTTAAAAAAAAAACGAAAAGAAGAAAAAAAAAAAAAACGAAAATCGAAAAAAAAAAAAACTTGACACTACTCCATCGTCTCTCGTAGACGGAAGGCTGCCAACCATATATTTTAGGATATATAAAAAGTTTTTTTAATCTCTCTCTCTCTCTCTCTCTCTCTCTCTCTCTCTCTCTCTCTCTTCTCTCTCTCTCTCTCTCTCAAGAACAGTTGAATATTTCAATAAATCGGTGATTTCAAGTTGATTTTGTACGAGGCTGTTTGCATTGCACGAATATATACGGTATTTGTTCAAAAGATTTACCCTAGTTAGCTCAGTCGGTAGAGTGCTCGGCTAGAAACCACAACGTTCCTAGTTCGATTCCGGGCCAACTCAGCGTATGAGTAGCACAGGGATCTGTGCGGTAAAGTAAGGAGCTGATGGTAGGTGTGGCGCCCCACTCAGATGCTAACAATCTCCTTGGTCTAGCGCTATTGAAAAGGGATAGACTCCCTCGCTGACTGGCTGATACCGACTTTAGGCCACCCGTTGACTTTACTTTACTTATAAAATGGCACGCAAGGGGAAAAAAGCTCATTTCGTTTGATTTTCTAAACCGCTGGCAGCCTTTTCTTCATTTCATGTTTCTTTTGAAAGGTTTTGAGAGGTTATATATTTTAGGATATAACAAGCTTTTTTACAAAATTTCTACAGAACTATGAAGCCAAAGGTAAAAAAAAGTAAAAACCTCTCTCTCTCTCTCTCTCTCTCTCTCTCTCTCTCTCTCTCTCTCTCTCTCTCTCTCTCTCTCTCTCTCTCTGAAGAAGAAGAACAGTTGAATATTTCAATAAATCGGTGATTTCAAGTCGATTTTGTTGCAGACGACAAGAAACGTTCCAGTTGCAAAGACGCCGACAAGAAACACAGAGACTGCCGCCATATTGAATTCAGAGATGACGGTCAATAAACGCATTGCTTCTCGAGTGAAGTAATGGAAATTTCCATTCGATATTGTTTGTAATTCTTAATTCAACTCACAAAACAAAAGTGTAAGCCGTTGGCTTTATTATTTATCTATTTTTACGCGTACGTTAGAATGCGTTTGCCTATAGGTGTGTCTTATATACGTACATGTTTGCTTGTACAACTAGTTATGTCTGTGCTGGCTTTTCCAGCTAAAAATGTTTGTGTAAGTACGCAATTATATCTGTATGTAGTTAGGAAGTGAGTATTGATTTTAGCATTTCAACATAAAAATTTGTATTTACCCAACCCGTTCGCCACAGGAAGGATGGCATAAGGTCATAAATATGCGGCATCCAGCGAGGATCGAACTCGCTATCTATATATCAATACATTGATATATCAATGGAGCCGCTTGGTGTACTGTTTAAAGTCGTAGGAAATGGACTCGTCGACGAGAGTTCAAATCCTGGACATAGCGCTAATACCCTTCGGAAAGGTATGCATACAATTATTCTCCCTACAGCTATGGGTAAATAGTAGGGAAGACTGGGGACTTTAACCATGGCTAGGTAACCTGTCTAGGATAAGGAAAACTCTGAATTCAAATGTGTTAAACTCTGCTTAAGAAATTGACCTTGTGTCGCATCCTGCTCGTGCGGAGGGTTTGATTATATATAATATATATATATATATATATATATATATATATATTAGTGTTCCTTAATTGTATGACCGTTATCATCTTGCAACATCCTCTGGTTAAAAATGAGACCATCCAAATCATCCAAGATGAAATGCAAAAATGTAAATCCTGATCATCTAATGTTGCTTATCCACCGAATTCTTATTTCTTTTGAGTGTCGTCACTTCAGCTAAATAATAGACCATTCCGTTTTTATTATAAAGAAAGAAAGTGAAGAAAAGGGACGTGCTGCACAGAAAAATATAAGAAAAAGACAGAAATAAAGAGAAAAAAAGAAAGTAGGGGAAAATAGAGTGGGTGAGCGCGCGGAAACAATACCGCTAATATGTTATAATCGAACATAATGAAAACATGAAAAAAGTAGGGTCGGTTAAGTATTGTATCAGCCTCAGAGTACTGCCACTGATTGGCCAAGAAGTAGATCACATGATCTCGCCTAGTCTATAAGTATGGGCGACGATCTAGCACACGCCTTATATACCAAAAATCTCAACAGAATACCGTACAGCTGTTTCAACTTTATTAAGTCTCATCAGCAGTGTATACTTAGGATCTCGTTCCGACAGAGCTCGAGACCCGAGAACCCAGCACGCAGAGTCAGAGACCCTACCTCTGGGCTAGCGACACGCCGCACGCGATATATATATATATATATATATATATATATATATATATATATATATATATCAACCACCTTAAAAGGAAAATCTTTCCGAATATTATGTTAACATCTCGAACGCACGAGAAATACACGTGGTGAAATAAAGCGAGAACACGGTTTATAACGGATATTTATTCAAATATCACTTCTAAGGCGATTTATCTGAGGAAAGGCATATGATACTTCGAAACCGACGGTAATAAATCTGCGAGTAATGTATAGAGTATTGGCATTTCAGTCTCGAAAGACTATAATAAAGTTTTTATGTGCCCCTGAAGTTACAGAACCTCCTGTGACTGTGAAGTCCGATTTTTGAAAAACATTCTCGACCACAGATTTTGCATTTGAAGGCTGTCCCTGAAGATGTTGATGTGTCGGTGCTTTGTTGCCGCTGCTTTCTTCTAGACCTCTTAGCTTCATGGTGTTGCGTCAGGATGACTTCTGACGTGAACAGTCTTCTACGGAGATTCTGCCGCCACCGAGGCGGTCCTGAGCCAAATTTTCCCAGCTGGAAGGGCAATGCCAAAGCACCTGAGATCATTCTTGCAGATATCCTTGAATCGCAGCTGGGGGCGACAAATCTGTCTTTTACCAGACGTAAGCTCTGTATAAAGAATGTATTTCGGGTATAGAGTATAATAATAATAATAATAATAATAATAATAATACCCAACAAAATAGTAAATGTAGACTATGCGGTAATAGAGATGAGACCGTAAACTATGTACTATGCGAATGTAGCAAACTAGCACAACGGGAATACAAAACTAGACACGACTGCTGGGAAGGTGATCCACTGGGAATTATGCAAAAATTTAATTTTGACCATACAACAAAATGGTATATGCATAAACCAGAATCTGTTCTTGAGAACGAAACGCATAAAATTCTCTGGGACCTTGAAATAAAAACAGATCACCTTATCCCAGCCAGAAGACCAGACCTAGTGTTCTTGTCAACTGGTGGATTTTGCAGTTCCAGCAGATCACAGGGTGAAGTTAAAGGAAAATGAAAAAAATGGACAAATACCTGGATCTTGCCAGAGAAATGAAAAAGTTATGGAATATGAAAGTCAAAGTGATACCAATTGTAATTGGTGCACTTGGAACGGTCCCAAAAGGATTGGAAAGGGCTTGGAAAGTCTGGAAATCAGAGGAAGGATTGATACCATCCAGAACACTGCACTGCTGCAATCTGCCAGAATACTCAGAAGAGTCCTGGAGACCTAAGAAGACTTGCTGTCACTCAGACTCCAGTGAAAGACCATCAGCTAACGCTGATGGGAAAACTCAAAAGGAGTAAATAATAATAATGATAATAAATACAGCTCTTACAATTGTAATCGAGCACTATATTTTCCTTCATCCAATTTTTAAAAAATCACTGACTCCTCATTTGCACTATGCTTATAGAATATAAAGTTTATAATGAATCTATAATGCCAACTTTGATGGATGGGTTCATATTAAAACAATCAATTAGAAACAAACCCACCAAGATCAATGGAAAGAGTTGTGTTCGAAATAAGTCTATCAGATGAAAAAAAAACTAAAACGGAAGGTCAACGTGACTTCGGGAACAGACCAAATTAAGAGATATGATAGACATGATTAAGAGAGAGAGAGAAAAGAATTGAAGGAGAAAAACACATGGTGCAAAGGATTGATTGAATTGTGTCCAATTAACGACACATGCCGAAGGAGAAGACCACAGAGAAAGGCGGAGGGGATGAAACTTGGAGGGGAATAGAGGGGTGATACTGTAGGGGCCAGAAAGAGGGGTGCGACAGTCGTAAGACATGGCAGAGATTGACACAGTAATAGATTTCATTTATAGCTCTACCAGTTTTGGGAGGTAGTCAGCAGCCCAAAAACTGCACCCACACACGGTGCTTTTACAGTACCCCAGGGTTTTTTTAAGTTATTTCCAAAGATTCTTCGGTGGAAATGGTGGACAATATGACCTTGAGGCACCCCTTTTGTGATCTCGTTTCATAAGACATTTTTTTCATTTACACTGCCAAAATCCGGTTGTTTGTTAACACGATTTTTAGAGTTTTTTTAAATTATAAAACTAACACTTAACCCTAACACCTAACCCTAACCCCTAACAAACAACCGGATTTTGACGGTGTAAATGGAAAAAATGTCCTATGCATCGAGATCGCAAAAGGAGTGCCTAAAGGTCATATGGTCCGAAATGGTCGATTATTTTCATTAGGACAATGTGTTGGTAAGAAACAGTCTGTTTTCAATGCATTGTCTCTCAGCCCTTCCTTTGAGTTGTGGAAGGAATAGGCTAACTCAGTCAATAAAAAGGAGTGAGTCTTGCCTCTTGCCTTCTCCTGCTTTCAACCAACACATGGCTATAATTGAAAGTGACAGTGACACTTGTACGTTTTATTATTTGAACTCGGTTAGTAATAGTCTTTTTTCCTTTCTTTTAAACAAAAAATTCTTTTCAGAAATATATTCATTGGCTTGTAGTTGATAATAAAGAAATTGATGATAGCAATCATCACTTTGTTCTGTTAATGTAGAAGAAGGATTGAAAGACTTAGTTGTCATGTGCGGTCCTCGTGACATACATATGTAATCCATGCGGCCCAAGTTTGACATGCCTGGTCTAGATCATGTTAAATTGGCCACGTTAATATGCATGATCAGTGTGCAATGATTATTATATGTACAGGGAGACCAAAAACCTAAATGAATGTTATTTAATCTTATCAACGTCTATAAAATTTCAAGAAACTTGTTGAACTTAAACTTCAGTCTTTGTATAACCATTCCTCAAGTTTCAGTTATCTTGGTCGCTTTGCTTTAAAGGTATTCTCTGAGTCCCGTACAGTATCGATGATTCTTTCTGTCCTAGCACTCAACCTCCGACCAGAATAAGTGTCTCTTAGACGTTTAGAATTAAGATTTTGCACAGTTCCAAATTCTCTGAATTTCTGGACCCAGTCAAAAATTCTACATTTTGACAGCGACATCGAAACTTTCTCTTTGCTTTATATTCTATATTTTTGCTTTGCTGTATATTCTGAAAGAAAAAAAAATTAAAATTAGAATTAACAGTTTTATTACAAAATTTGTGGATTCTGTTTTTTTTTGTTTTTTTGGAGGGAGTTACCCTGTACTAACAAGTAATATTAATCACATTCAAGTATTTCTAATTTACATAATGTTTTTTTAAAAGACGGTGATGAAAGAATATAAAAGAATGAAAAGTAATAGAAAGGAAACACGAGACATTTCGTATAATGTAAAAGTGAGGTACGAGGGGGCCAAAAAGTAATGCCATTTTGTTTAGGAGAGGTATAATTACTAACACAGTAACATGTATCATACATCAAAATGAAGCTGGTCCTCTGTGCATCACATCCCTATTTCCCACATAGGTGAGTCAAAAAGTAATGGCATTTTGTTTAGGACAGGTATAATTACCAACACAGAAACATGTATCATACATCAAAATGAAGCTGGTCCTCTGTGCATCACATCCCTACTTCTCCACATAGGCGAGTCAAAGTCAAAAAGTAATGGCATTTTGTTTAGGACAGGTATAATTACCAACACAAGGACATGTATCATATATTAAAATGAAGCTGGTCCTCTGTGGATCACATCCTTACTTCCCTACATAGGTGAGTCAAAAAAGTAATGGCATTTTGTTTAGGATAGGTATAATTACCAACACAGTGACATGTATCATACATCAAAATGAAGCTGGTTCTCTGTGGATCACATCACTACTTCTCCACATAGTCACCGTTTCTATCAATAGCAATGTTCCACCTTCGAATGAGGGCATGTATCCCTAATCCGTAAAATTCTGTTGACTGTTCTTTGAGCCACTTCTTCACTACAAATTTCACTTCCTCGTCACTGGAATAATGTTTGCCTCTCAAACCCTCTTTCATGGGGTCGAAGAGAGGATAGTCTGGAGGCGCTAAATCTGGTGAGTATAGAGGATGCGGTAAAATTGTCCACCCGAATGAGCTGATTTTCTCCCTTGACCTGATGATTGTGTGTGGTCAAGCATTGTCATGCAGAAGGAGAACATTGTCGATTGGCATGTTGGGTCTTACTCGTTGGATTCTTGCTCTGAGCCTCGTAAGGGTCTTAATGTAGGCCTTAGTTTTTTTTTAAACTTCTCATGAAATAAAGAAAATGACATTACTTTTTTTTACTAATCCTCGTATTATTAAACAATTACACACATTAAAAAAAGAAAAATGGAAGAGGTTATTCCAGAGGCTATCATTACAAACGCTTCTTTCTAGTGATGTGTCATTCTGTAGCATTTCTATGGCAATTTCCTACTCTCTCTCTCTCTCTCTCTCCTCTCTCTCTCTCTCTCTCTCTCTCTCTCTCTCTCTCTCTCTCTCTCTCTCTCGTCTTCCGAGTCCACACACAAAATAAAGCTAAAAGTGAAGAAATATTTCCGGCATTTGTGATTTGTGTTAGCTAAATAATAACGGACTAAATTGCATCTCGGTTGACCAGCAAGAAGCAGGTTTGTTTTTCAGACAGTAAAGAAAAACGGAAGCGTGCAGCATCACAACAATGTTTATAATTCTCCCGAAAATATTCAACCCGATTTGGAATTTCAACAAACAATTTAAAACAAACTGAATTCCAAATAGATTCTTTCTTTCAAAATATTTTTTTCAAAATATTTCTTTCCTTCTTTTTCACCCATAATTTATTTTTACTAAAACTGATTCTCTTGCGAACATTAATCATCTGAACCCCTTAATAACGTAACAAGATAAAAAGATGGGTATACAACATTCCGAGTCCACACACAAAATAAAGCTAACATTGAAGAGAAATTTCTGGCATTTGTGTTAGTTAAATATTAACGGACTAAATCGCATTAACCAGCAAGAAGCCGGTTTGTTTTTCAGAAGGAAAACCAAATCTGAAAGGAGGTTTCAGTTGTACCTTGTGAACCCGCAGCATCACCTACATAGCAATCCGGAAAAAAAAGATGACGCGATGAACACAATCCTCACTACAAAAAACGGGAGTGTAATTCCATGTCAAATCATCCAGAAGAAAGTAAAATTGTCACCCACCCACTTCAATTTTTCTGAATTTTTCCAGGTGTTAAAGTTAGACAATCCCCAAAATTTGAGCTTTCAATTCCAAAAATTGACGCACTTATGTCAGTTTTTAACTCTCCAAATTTGGTGGGGTTTGCGAAAAATGGCGACTTTTTGTAATCTATTTTAGTCTTTAAAATGAATTCTAAAGCTTTCATACTTCTGAAAATTGGTTTATAAAAGCATTTCTGCCCAAGGAATCCAAAAGTCCTATCAAAAACATCTTAAACTCAACCAATTTTAAGTTATTGATGATTTCTGATTTTTTTAATAGCAAGATCAATATCCCGATGTGGCATGCATCTATGACAACAATTTATTTTTCTATTATTATTTCACATATATTGAACATTATTTGTACCATAAAGATAGTTTGGTTTGTTGCCCAAAACCGAAGCTACAACATCAGTTAAAATTTTGCAAATCAGAAATCATTAATCCACACCTGTACAAAAAGAGGTGGGTCACATGGCCTGGATGATTTGGTATGGAATTACCCAGGAGGAAGTAACAAGCGAGAATCATTTTGACATAATAGCCCGCAACCAGATAATGTCGCTCGGACCAATAAAGAAGGGCGATCGGAAGTTTGTGACATACGTCGTTTCTGTGGCTGCCTTTGACATACTTCGCTTATGGGTCTCCTTAAATCCACAGTCGCTAAAGCGGTGTGATAAACTACTCAGTAATCCTGTGTCCGAGTTAACAGAGAATATAGAGTTGCATAACTGATGGGCGTACTATCAATTTTGTACAGCTAGTGTAGAAAAAGTATTTGAATTCAAATCGATACTTTGACGTTTCGTAACCTTAGTTTGATCTCTTTTCCGTCTGTCATTGCAAGCATGAGATAATATAGTTCAGTCTGTTGCGAGCTGTCGCCACTCACTCTCTACCCCAACTCTGTGTAACATGGGTGTTTTTTAGACGATGCTAGTCCGAAATCTTCGGCGTCTGTCTCGACTCTGCTCCTGGAGGAAACGGCGTGTCTCTTTTAAGTGGATTTAGTTTCTTTGTCGTGTCAGAATCGCCCAGGACTCATCAATCAAAAGTCAAGTTCCATTCCACTTAGTATTCAGAGTAAAGTTGGACTTGGTCGTGAATTGAGGACATGCGATAAACAAGAGCCAATAATTTCCCATTGTTGCCCCCTAGAGTCACTGCTCTCTCCCTTTTCTGTTATAACCCGTCGGTCGCTACTGAGATAAAGGGCTCACTCAATTTCCGAAAATGGCCGTCAAGATCAGATTTTCTCCGTCAACCATGGGTTTTTCTACACTTGCCGAAGGTCTGGCCAAATGCCCACGTTGTGTTCAGATCTCAAACGACCAGAAATCTGTTATAGAAACTGATATTCCACGGTTAACGGCGGCCTAGTGGTCACATAAAGAAGCAACGACTCTTTTTTTCTTTCAAACACAACAAACATTTATATTCAATAAGAGAATACAAAGTAATTCTTTTTCAAGGCTGTGGGGGCGATGGACCTCTTATTAATAACTTCTGGTCAGAATATAATCTGGGGTTCTGCAAAGATATTGCTCAAGCTGATCGTGAATTTGGCTAAGTTTTTCAATAGTCTTTGTTGAAGTAAGTTTGTCTGTCGGCTCTCGGAATTTGCGTTCTCACACCGGACACGGTCCGAATCTGCTCTTGTAGCTCGCTCGGCTTATCTGCCTTATCGTCAAAAACGTCTCAGTTAAATAATGTTTCAACTGGAAACTTCTGATTTCCGGCTGGCGTGAAGATATCAGCAATTCTCTTTGGCCATCCCACCTTGGCAAAAGTACCGCCCTCTTTAGTTCTAATCCGCCAATGGAATTCACTTCAGCCAACCAATCTAAGTGCCATCTCTTCCGGTCATTACAAGTGGGTCCCAACAAAGTGTGGGGTCTTTTGTCAACATCTGGAATTAATTCCTTTCTTCTGGTCACTTTAAGTGATTTTCAACAAGAGTTTATGGAGCAAATATCTTGATTAATTTTCAACTATCTAAATTCTGTTTACGGGAAAACATCATTTTTATTTTCACGAGATAACTTCCTGACAAAAAGACCGTTTCTAACAATAACAGTTGACTCAAGAGGAATCGCCACAGGGAATCTCTCAAACCACTTTTTCTACTTCCGATTTCCTCAACAGACATTCCAATTATATCGGGTGGCCTTATGATAGTCACCATCTGTTTTGATTTTACTCAAGGTAGAATCTGACCCAAAAACTACCCGGACAATCTATATTTCCGGGTTTTCTTTTATTCCGTTCAACCAATGAATCAGGTCACACTGTGGATAATAATTGAAATTTCTTTACTTTTCGTAACATAAATGCTTTTTTTATGGGATTACCTGTTTGCTAGCCCTATACCCAACCCTTCTGCATTCTTATCTCGGCTTGGATAGATTAATAAATTTCCTATATTGTACAAATTGGAAGATTTTATGTGAATTGTAATATATGTTTTTGCTCTATTATATATAAAGGAATGTCGTGGTACGTGCGTGTCGTTTTATAATGGGGAAAAGAGATGTCATTTGGCATTGAAATTTCGTATACACATTATACCTTCGTATGTACCTAAGTAAGGGCCAAAGTGAAGTGTTGCATGTCATAGACTGCTCAACCACCAGGGTTCTGTCCTTAAGCATCACGGGTCACCAATGCCTACAGGTGAGCTCGTTGGGGGTTCTTACCCCTCTGCAGAGGTGCAGTCGGTGTATTCTACACCCTGAACTGACTGGATGGGAGACTGAATGGAGACAATAAAGCAAGGGACTTGAACTGTTTTGCACTTTCCATCCCCATCCGCCGATTAGCTCTCTTCAACAGCAGTCTTCAGTGATACACACCTAACGAGGATCATACTCTACATTAATATCGCTACCCACGGCCAACAGGTGGTCCCATAGGGGGGCCTCTGCAGGGGTACAGTCGGTGTTTACTAAAGCCTCAGCCGATAGGTCTAGTAAAGTAGGAGAAAGGAACAAAAGAGAATTAGATTGAAGGAAGGACTTTGTTGGCCTTAGCGGAACTCTCCTGTGTCAGAGAACAGGAAGTTGAATGATTAACTCCCTTAACGGATGAAAAGGATTCAGTTCAATCTGGGTTTAACTACTGAAAGGTCATCTTAATTCGAGGCTCCTGGTGCCAGCCATTAAGGGACTACAGAACAAACCCCTTCAGTGAGGGTGCATAAACCTCTAAGAACTTTCAGAGAAAGAGGTCCTTTCAGTAGCTTAACCCAGGTTAGACTAACTGAATCCTTCTAACCCGTTAAAGGGGTTAATCATTCAACTTCCTGTCCCCTGACAGAGGAGCGTTCGACTAGACCCAACAACTGGGGCACTCCACACTCCCCAGACCTCCAGAACTGGAACCTCACCATCAGATAGAGTTTCACGTCATTCCCAGGACATGATGACCTTTAGCCACTGCCTTCTAGCACATATACAATAAAAAGGGTTGAGGTTTGCCTTGCCATCATAAGGTGCTAGAGCTTGACGTAACCAGCCGATTGATCAGAGGGGGGCCTCTCCGACCGTCTGTTTAGCCTAAGTAAGGATCTAAGTGGGTGTTACATGTCATGGACTGCTCATTCACCAGAATTCTGATCACGGATCCCTAATGGGGTCGTTGGGGGGGGCTCTTACCCCTCTGCAGTGGTGCAGTATGTGTATGCTAAAGCCACAGCCGACAGGGGTTGTGAAGTTGGAGAAAAGGACAACAGAGAAGAATTAGATTGAAGGAATGACTGGAATTTGATTAACAGAATCCTTCTACCCGTTAAGGGGGTTAGTCATTCAACTTCCTGTCCTTCAACCCCGGAGAGTTCCCCTAAACCCAACAACTAGAATTAAAAACGAACTATAAAATAAAAAGGAAAATGAACTGGGGAAACGAGTGAAAAAATAAAAAAAAAGAAAGAATAAGAATAAATGGAAAAGGAACTTCAAAGATGAACGAAATAAAATTTAAAGAACCGAGAAATGTAATGAACGAAGGGAAAAAAAGAAAGAGCAGTTAATAGCACCAGCTGCTGTTAGAATGATCTTACATACCAGCAGACGGCAGCCATATGCAATCACACGCCAGTCACGTACATAGTACAGTTAAAACGGCTGATGGAAATTTCCATGACGTCATCACACGCTTTAGCATTTTCTCCCGCGTCTGAGCAATATTGCTAACAGCCATCTGCTCTTTCGTTCACAATAATCCTTAATCGCTTCGTTCATCACATCTTTGCAAAAATGCTTCTGACAATTTTCTTCGCCATTAATTCCTCCAATACATCTGCTAAGATCACATATATTTATACACTTATCGACGCTCTCCTTTCTTTGCTCTATTATTACAATTACTTAACTCACCACCCACCCAACCTCCTTTACACAACGTCCCCACCCCCCCACCAATCCAAAATTCTATTTTCTGTTTTGCCGCCCGGGCAGAATAGTTCATCACGTGACCAATTTGAAAGCAATTTAATCTTCTTATTCTTTTCTTTTCTTTTTTTTTTTTTGTTTTTTGTTTTTTGTTTTTTTTCATCCTTCAAAAGGTTTTTGTTCAAGTTCATCATTTGACCTTTTGTTATAATATCATGTAGCTTTGCTAGTCCGTCTTGTATACATGATTTCATGCAGCGTGTCGGGGTCATCTGTTGACAGCTGACACTATAATGGATAAGAACGTTTATTTTCGGATTTTAAAACTTAAAAATCAGGACGCCTCGACATTTAAACCTCATATTTCGGTATCACATCAACCCTGTGGTGTCACAGAAGAGGCATCACACACACACACACACACACACACACACACACACACACACACAACATACACACTCATATAAAACAGATGGAGCACTCTCTGGTGGCCTCTACATATACATATGTATGCATCTAACAGTTAAAATCCTCGTTCTAGTCTGTGGGTGCTGAGGGTCGTGTGGTTAAAATTTATGACTGAAGATAAATCGATCGGGTTTCCATCCCGGATGGAGGTAGTCTGCTAATGTCTAGCCATACTGAAGAGACGTGATACGTCGAAAAAACGGTGTCTGTAGATGACTATATATATATATATATATATATATATATATATATATATATATATATATATATATATATATATATATATATATATATGTTGGCACCACACCTACCATCAGTTCCAAAATGTACTACATAAATCCAAGCTATGCCAGTTATGCATTGAGTTGATGATGGCAGGTATCGAACCAGGAACTCTGTAGTTCAAAGGTGGATACTCTATTGACTGGGATAATTGCCCAAGAATGAAAAAGACACATTGGAAAGTTTCGCTAGATGTCTAGCGTTAACAAAAGGGAATGATAGGTCACTACCATTTGACTATGCATTTTAGTGAGGGATGAACAAAAATCTCTATGCTGTGATCCTAAGGGAGTCGCCTGGAAATGATGCCTCCGAACTTTTTCATGCTGGTGGTATGGCAATACAGGATGAACCTTCTCACTAGTAACCCGTTCTTTGAATTGTTGTTGTTAATTGTTGTTGTTGTTGTTTTTTTAATTTGTTTTTTGTTTTGTTTTTTGTTTGTTTTTTTTTTGTTTTTTGTTTTTTGTTTTTTTTTTTTTTTATTACAGATATGCTGATCGACATTCGGGCAAAATGACATTTCACAAGAAAGCGATGGGTAATAAGATAACGTAATAGAGAGAGAAAGAGAGAGAGGGGGAAAGAGCCAGCAGATTAGCATGGAAAGTTTTTAAGGATGAATCAGCGTGATGTCACATGTCATTTTTTTCTATTTGTTGATCGAGAATTGTATAAACTGATCAGTATCAAGTGATCAAGTTGGATTAGCTTCTGAGAATCCAGACTTGGTAAGTTGTTTAAATAGCAGCTTGGTCTATTCTACTTTGTGGAATGGGCAAATCTATTTCCAGCATTTTAATTGGCTGGTGGTTTTCGTATGTATATTTGTATCCATATATACTGAACACTTGACCATGTCCTCTCAGTTGCTACAGAGTGTATTCAGTTACTCTCTGTATCTTTTTTGTCTGGTGACTGGATGCTAGTCACAGCCTTCCTGTGAAGCTGAGTATGATGTTCATTCTACAGACGAGAAGTGTCACGTGGCGAAGTGGGAAAGAGGAAGATGAGAGGTGAGAATTTTCGGGGAGTTTAGAACTATTAGAGTTGAAAATAAAAATCTCAAGAGAAGAAGAAGTGGCCTCGTGTTAGTACTAAAAACTACAAAGAGGAAAGAGTTGACTGTTTGTTTGAAAGGGACAGGCGCAAAACGCGGCCTCTCCTCTGAGGCTATTTCTCGATGCCAAAGCTGTCCTTGTAGAAAAACAGTGGTGGTGTAGAATAATAACAAATGTGGAAGCCAGTGTTTAACATCAATGGTGTGCTTACGTGTTATGCAAGTGTAAGTAAAAATAGAAGAAATAAAAAACAGATTAAGGAAACGTGGAAGTGATACGTGTGAATAACTGACCTTGGTTTCTGATTGGACTAAATAAGGGAAGAATGATTGGACTGAATAAGGGAGTGAAAGAGATAGTGAGAAAGTTGGGAGTCTGACCTAAGTGTTCGAAGGAAACGGACAGAGAGTTGGCTGGTTGTTTGAAGTGGACAAACGCAAGATGCGGTCTGTCCTCTGACGCCATTTTGCGATAAATAACTTGGAATATGGAAAATAATGAGCTCTGAAAAAAAAACATCAAGTGATTCCAGGCAAATAAAGTAACAGACGCCAAGATCAGTGACTTCCATGTCATCACTAATTCTGTTTTTTTTTTTTTTTTTTTTTTTCAATTATTAATTACCCTGCATGAGACGTCAACCCACCGCTGATGTCATACACTGTCATTATTTTAGACCTGTATTTACCCAAAACCCACCAACACGGGCATGGTGCGACACAATGTCAAATCTTCAGCAGAGAAACTGCAAACCTTGTAATTCATCAGCACTCAATAGTGGATATGAGCACAGTAAGGCGGTGGGTAATAGCAATGCAGAAGACTTTTTCATGTTTACTAAACAAAAAATTAATCTCAAGTGTAAGATTTGATGATGTATGAAAACACTAAAAGAAATGCAACGGCACATATTTATATCATATCAAAAGTAACGGTTCAAAGGTGATTCGGCCAATAAAACTCGCTGGAATAAGTGTGTTGAATGCCAAGAGGACAATTATGAAAAAATATTAACGTTTCATTCATTGTTCATTTCGGTCTTCATAAATGAATGTTCAGTCTTGATACGTCTTCATCACGACACGTATACTGACAGACAGATATGACAGACAGACAGACAGACAGACAGAGATAGATAGATAGATATGAAGTGCCTGAAATAGATATATATGAGTAGACTGAGATAGATAGATAGATAGATAGATAGATATATGCATACTGATATAGACATATATATGTTTGGGGTGAGTGTGTATGTGTGTATAGATAGATAGATAGATAGATAGATAGACTGAGATAGATAGATAGATAGATAGATAGATAGATAGATAGGAAGTGTCTTAGATAGATAGATAGATATGTACAGACTAAGATAGATAGATAGATAGATAGATAGATAGATATGAGTAGACTGAGATAGATAGAGAGATATAGATAGATAGATATGAAGTGTCTTAGATAGATAGATCGATCGATTGCTCGATCGATAGATAGATAGATAGATAGATAGATAGATAGATATGAGCAGATTGTGATAGATAGATAGATATATAGATATGAGCAGACTAGGATAGATAGATAGATAGATAGATAGATAGATAGATAGATATAAGCAGACTGAGATAGATAGATAGATAGATAGATAGATAGATATGAGACTAAGATAGATAGATAGATAGATAGATAGATAGATATGAGCAGACTAAGATAGATAGATAGATAGATAGATAGATAGATAGATATGAACAGACTGAGATAGATAGATAGATAGATAGATAGATAGATAGATAGTTGGATAGATAGATAGATATTAACAGACTGAGATAGATAGATAGATAGATAGATAGATAGATATGAGCAGACTGATAGATAGATAGATAGATAGATAGATAGATAGATAGATAGAGTTCTAACTTAGAAATACTACAGTTATTCTCGCTCACAGAAGATAGTTGATTACATCGAGAAATGCACAGAAATAAATGAATGTCGTTTCTACAAAAAGCATTCGTTATTTTAGCAAGGAAATATTTTCGTCGGCAGTGGAATGTCGAGAATGCCGTGAATGTAAGAGAGTAATCTTTGGAATGTCGAAAATGTTGTCGAAAGTTTTGCTGCAAAATCAAATTAATCGATTTCTCCATTGCTTTTATTTGGAGAGATTCAAGTAAATTGAATATTGGTTTGATTCGTCTTTTCGCTTCTTCTTCTTCCCAGATTTCTACAATGAATATTCATCGCGGATCAAAATTCATATTGTTACGTGGCTTCGTTTTCTAGCGGATAAATTAGGATTTAGTTTGACTTGATCCGTGCTTGCTCTCTCGCCGCTACACAATCGATTTTGCTGCTGCAGATTGAATCTAATACGAAAAACCAAACGAATCAATATTATTTGTATTTTGGCGAAGATCAAATTTAAGACCTTTTGTCTGAGATTTTTGAGATGATCTTGATTTTTCTTGGACTATTTCGATTATTCGGACTGTTGTCCTCATCTTTATTGTTATATAAACAACATTTCGGCCGATGTGCCCCCGACCTTCTTCAGGTGTTTCTTGTAGAACTCGGCAACCTTCTCTTCGAATTCTGGAACCTTCATGTCGTAATCGGGAACCATCGAGGAACTTCAAACCGAACCCTTTATGCAATCCACCAGGATATACTGTTCTTATTTAGTTAACCATGACCGGATACAAGTGTTAAGATGAGGATAATAGTCCGAATAATCCAAATAATACAAATTATAAAGCTTCATCTAAGAGAGAGAGAGAGAGAGAGAGAGAGAGAGAGAGAGAGAGAGAGAGAGAGAGAAATTTTTTTTTTTGATATTTTTTAAATCATCTTTATTCTTTTTTCGCACAATACTGATGGTAGGTGTAGCCGTCCCCCTCAGATATAACCCCCCCCCAGTATAGAGTTAATTAAAAAGGGATAGACTCCTTCGCTGTCCAGCTGATACAGACAATAGACCACTCCGCCGAATTTGCTTACGATCAAGTCACGCTGAAAGCACCGATTCCCCCTAGATCACCGAAGTTAAGTAGCGATGATCCTGTTCATTACTTAATTGGGTGACTACTTAAGCAATAGCAGGTACTGTAAGTAACCATAATCTTTTGTTAATTAAAAAATGACTCGTCATTAAATGACACAAAAAGGATTAATATGCCGTAAAACAAAACAATCAACCAACGAAACTTAAAACTGAAGTTAAACAGCGATGAGAGAATTCAATACTTAATTGGGTGATCATTTAAGCAACAGCAGGTACTGTAAGCAGCATAAGACCTTTGTTTATCAAAAATGACCCGAAAAAGCTTTCTATCTGCAGACTAGTCATGGTTCTGCCTATCAAATCATCCACGATGAGCTAGGCTTCCATAAATCCACGATGAGCTAGGCTTCCATAAATCAAGAAGAACATAAATATTTGGTAAATATTATGTTGATGCTTAAAGTTCTATGGGTTCAATTGGCAAGTATAGATGAAAATTAATTTGATATTTTTATTTGGATTAAAGAGAAATGTTTTAAGTACAATTCTAAATATCAATTCAGTCATAAAATAACCCGACAAAGAAATAGAACATATAATAACATATACAGACTTTATTATCTGAGCAAGTGGAGAAGGACATATATACATAAAATACAACATAGATACAAAGACATAGATATGACTAAAGTCCTAAAGATGTACCAAAGAGTTCATGAAGAAATAAGTCACTTACTGCTGGTTATGGGGCAAAGCTTCCTACTTAATGAACATAGACACCAAGCGTCTAGCCCATGTGTAGTGGTTGATGGACCGAGGGAAAAGAGAGAGAATTTTCTCGGGCTGCCGTTTAAATACCCTAGCCACCTATGGGCGAAAACCTGGCAGCAAGAGAAGATAACCCTTTTGGGCCCAGGTCCATCCCACCAGGGGGAGATAATCGTTACATCTTTATCTTTGTTATTGTGATCACTACATTTTAGTTTCAGATAATCTATCTATACATATATAAAGGGCAGTTGTGTGTATGTGTATGTCCGGAGGAAACTTCGAAAATAAAACAATTAACAACAAAGTAGATATATATATACACATTAAATATCACCAGGGCTTGGTTTTTGAGCAAAAATAATGAAGATTTGATTTATATTCATGAAGATAATTAAAAAATAAAATTTAAATGATAACAGCATGGATTTTTTCTTTTGCATTTGATATTTTAAATAGGAGACATTAATTTTTCTTTTTAGAAGCTGGATCAACACAAGGTCTTATCTGCGAAGATCCTACTCACGATTCAACAATAATGAATCTGTGAGTCTACCTTTCTTTTACCCCCATCCACTCTACCTAGGTGACGCCGGGTAGTCGTTTCTAGTCTATTCTATTTGTCATTCTATGATTTTATTTAAATCAGCATCTTCATCTTTATAGTCTTGATCACTTCTTTGGCTTGTGGAGAGCCCACCATCCAAACATCATTAGTCATTTTAAATCTTTTTATTAGGAATGCCCCCCAAAAATCTTGAACTTTTTTAACGGGAGCCTCGCAAAATATATTTAAACTGTAGAAATGTTCTTTAATGTGTTTTTCTTTTTGTACAAAGAAACAATTCCAAATGCTTGTCTATTAGAAAATAAGAAAAAAAGATTAATCATATCACTTATATATATAGTAGAGTCCAGACATCGAAATTGGAGTACAAAGAAGAGTGACAAAAATAATAAAAGAGTAAAAGATTACAGGGAGAGATTAGAGAAATTATGATAAACTATTTTACTAAAAAAAAGAATAAGGTGCTTTAATTGAAACTTTCAAAATAATTAATGGAATTTCTGATTTTGGTAGACATTTATTAATATATTTCTCCTCGAATTAGAAAAAATAGCAAGAGAGTAATAAAATTAAGATTAAGTTGGATGATTTAAGAAAAATAATGGTAAGAATGCTAGTCTAAATAATTACTTCAATTTAGATGAAAATTTGTCATGTAAATATCAAGACCAACAGAATTTCTAGTTTTAACAATATAATTAAATCTTATTATCCTTGATAAGAGGCACCAAAGACAGTGCAACATTTCAAATTTATCCAAAGACATCAGCACCTAAATCTCATTCGTGTCCTTGGCAATGGCTAAAGATGAGACTTGAAACAGGACGAACAAAAATAGCGAGAGTTCTTACACTCTGTGATACTACCTGTTCTGCGCTCTGCACCTTCGATGCACGATGTCTAGTACCCCAAACGTTGTAACACTCTGCGCTGGCCAATTTGAGGGCATGAGTCAGAAACAGGCTAACAAGGATTAAAAACAAACAACAACTACAAGTGTTTGTAAACAAGACGCGGATGGAAGAAGGGTGTGTGTGAGACTTCGCTGTCTAACCAACTGGCTGCTACTGGCTATCTCTACCGGCGACCTTAACACCCCAACGGTCCGGGTTCTAACTGGCTTAGTGCTCGAGTTTAGCTGTATTTATGCCAAATTCCCCTTCCCCAACCATCTTCTCCAGACCACACAGATGGCCAGCACTTAAATCGAATCGCAGACTTCTAGTCGTCATTAACCCCCAAAATTAAAGTAATTAAATATTTTTTTCAGACACTACGTCCTCAATACCTCGACCATTAATTTTTTCAAAAGAGATTTTCTCATAAAAATCCCTTTTGCTTTTAATACCCGGGTGCCTAAGATATTATCACTTAGTGGCCTAACTTCATGGTGGTTGCACAAGTCTCTCAAACTTTACGGCCAAATCCTTGGATTCGTAAAAATGTCAGCCACCCACTCCTTTTACTTATGCCTGGCTTTAACCTATTCTCTTTCTTATTCATTTATTTATTTATTCTGACCATGTTCGTCTTCAATCATAGTATCACAACTCCTGTTGGAATTACATTCCTTACTTACCACGGTTCATCCGTTAGGCACTAGGTGGCATTGCAAATAGCCTTATAAAAGTGATAGCGCCAACATTAAAGGATAGAACCCAGGTTGTTGAGTAGTCCATGACTTGCAATATCCCACTTTGGCCCTTTCTTGGGCTAGACGGGCGGTCGGAGATCAATCGGCTGGTCACGTCAAGCCCTAGCACCTATATGATTTTCACAACCCTATTGACCTTATAGCAAGCCCCAACCCTTTTTATCATATGGGTGCTAGAAGGCGGTGGCTGAGGGTCTACATGTCCTGGGAATGACGTTAAACTCTATCTGATGGTGAGGTTCCAATTCTGGAGGTTTGGGGGATGTGGAGCACCCCTTCATCACCATTGTTCCCTGGTCCACTCTGACCCGGAGTGGTAGTATATGTTAGGGTCCCATCTATGGGTTAAATAGAAAAATGTGTTTATAAAGAACATTGAGTATCCATGACGAATGACTTTATTTCAAAAGTTTATCGGTATTAAATGACCCACTGAAATTGATATGCCGTAAAACAAAACAAACCAACCAAACTTTACATATTAAAGGTTATTTGCCTATAGGACTTTTCTTCTATACACATATGTATAAGCTATTTAATTTGGTATCTTTGATGAGAGGCACCGAAGACAGATCAAGACAACAGCACTCATATTTTATTCATGTTCTTGACAATGTAAAGATAATGGTCGAAAACTGCACGAAAAGACCATGGAAAGTTCGGACATTCCCTTATATCTTATATGCGTTCATTTGCCTATAGGACTTTTCTTCTGTACTCATATGTTTTAATTTAGATCTTAGTATCCTTGATGATAGACGCCGAAATCAAATCCGCACCTATATCTCATTCATATTCTTGACAACAGCAAGAGAATGGTCAAAAACACTTGTAACTGCAGAGAAGGCCTATTAAAGGTTCGAACACTCCTTTATATCTTATATACGTTCATTTTTAAAGCAATAAGCTGAATAAAAATACATATGACGTTCCTTGTCTGTTATATTCAATAAGACACATTTGCATTTAAAAGTGTGATGCAAAAGGCAGTTCAACATTTCATACAATCTCTTATTCATGACAATTGTTAAAAGCACTTTTAAAAGAAAATGGAGAGTTCGTACACTCCCTTATATCTTACTAGAAGCGGCTACCCAACGTAGAGTGGATAGAGGGGAAAGAGCAAAGAAAGTTAGTCTTGCATATCCATTAATACAGAATCATGAGTTGGATCCTCGGAGAAGGCCCCATTAAAATCCATACGTAAAAAGACCGGTAATTATGAACTTTTGTTTAGTAAATTAGGGTGTCCCAGAAAAAACAGAACCCACACATTTTGTAATAAAACTGTTAATTTTCCCATTAAACAAATAAATTAGGGTTGGGGTTTAGGGTTAGTTTAATGGAAAAATAAATAATTTGGGTTCTGTTTTTTCTGGGTCAGCCTGTACAAAGTGACCAAAAAACAGTTAAACAAAAGAAAAAACAGACACCCAATTATTGATGATTATCCCCTACATTTAAGACTAAAAACCCCTAAATCCCTAGAGTAATTCCCCAGGTTCACTCTAACCCAGAAAGCCCAGTTATTAAAATGTGCCTCATACTTTTACGCTTGCAGCTATTTGTTTAATTTATAAATATTCTATAAAATGTATTCTCCCCATGGATCACTCTAGTAGTCTATTTGAATTTTATCTTTTAATTAATCTTCACGAATATCAATCATTTATTTATTAGTGTTGCTCAAAAAACAAGATCTGTTCATAGTGAAGATGTATATATATTTACTTGGTCGTTAATTGTTTTCTGTTCGTCGTTTCCTCCGGACATACATACACACATACATACATACATACATTCATATACACCAACTGCCCTTTATATATGTATAGATAGATATACGTTCACTTGTAACGCAATATGTTTGGATCGGGGAGAAAAGACAGGGATTCATGCTTATCCCAAGGGCATTAGCACAAAGTGAAACACAAATGACCGAGTCCAGGATTTGAACTTGGATCGCCGATCCCATTTCTTACAACAATAACCGTTACACAATGCGTCTCCAGTAATATCACATATGTATGTCATGGAATGAACTTCAATGAATTTTCAATGAAATTTTAAACATTCTTTTTGTCTTAGTTAATGAATGAACAGCCTTGTCCGCTTTAGAATACACTGACTGCACCTTTGTAGAGTGGTAAGACACTCCTCCAAATGAGTCACCAGTTGGCCCTAGTTAGCGATCTGTGATGATTAAGGGTGGAACCCGGGTGGCTGAGCAGTCATAACACACAACACCTCACTTTGGCCTTTACTTAGGCTAGACGGGCGGTCGGAGAGGCACCCTCCGATCAATCGACTGGTCACATCAATCCCTAGCACCTGTGTGATTGTCCCAACCCTATTGCCCTTATGGCAAGCCCCGGCCCTTTTTACCATATATGTGCTAGAAAGCGGTAGCTGAGGGTTTTCATATTCTGGATATGACGTTAAACTCTGATTGATGGTGAGATTCTAGTTCTGGAGGTCTGGGGAATTTAGAGTACCCCTTCATCACCATTGCTCCCAGGTCTATTCTGTGGAGTGGTAGTACCTGTTAGGGCACCATATATGGGTTAGATAGAAGTAAAATGAGTTTTAAAATGTGTTTTAAAAATTTGAGTTTTTTAAAAATTCTGAAAACCCATCAAGCATATAAATAGAACAAACTGTCTTCAGCATAAAATAACCCAACAAGGGTTGACATGCCGTAAAATCCATTAAAGCAAACTAATAAATGAAAGCACGTTTTTTATCCAAATTAATTTCACACCCCCCCCCCCAACTCACTCTATCACATCACCATAGTCAAACGAAATTCTTTCAAAGGAACTTTGTTGCCGAATAACGTATCTCTATTTATAGACTCACGCTCACACACGCATAGTTCAAATACAATAATGGCTGCGCATGCACACACGCACACTCATACAGGCAAAAATATTCATTTATCAAATTCTTCTAACACACGCACACACAAACATGCTAGTCTACACAGCCGTGTACACACACACTCGCACACCCGTAATAACTCAGTCATTTTCCGCTACCACCGTAATCAATTATTACTTCGATAAAACTTTCTGCGCAGAAGTGACACTTTAGTGGTTCCGTCGCAATGCGCATGCGCGTACGTTTTATGTCCGTCATTCTCAGAATCGTTCTTTCTAATATGCCGCCATTACTGTACCCGCCTTCGTTTAAGCGCCACCCCAAAATTCAGAAAGAAAAGAAGAACAAAAGAAAATGACGCTTTTAACAAACGGTATCAACATAAAAAGATCTCAGATTTATGTCTTCCAGAAAAGCGAGATTTGCAAATAGGAAGGAATTGAGGACTAGGGTAGGTCGATTTTTCACTTTTTAAAAATATCAAATTGTCCATCTATGCGAAAGTTGTGTGTTGCTATACTGAATACTGATACCAAAAAATTAGATCTTTTACTTGCACCATTGTTTGAGGAAATAGCATCAAAGATCGTCTGCTAAAATGCGCTAAAAATCCTCGTTTTTACAACATTTGGCCTAGAAATGGGTGTCGGTGATGATGGGTGGGGTGACACATTTTTAATTTGAATTCTATTTATAATATTCAATTTGTTTCATTTTAATAAAAATAAAATAACATTTTATGATTTAAATATTGAAAAAGGTCAATTTTCTAAACAATTTCTTGGCCAAATGTTGTAAAACAGGGATTTTTTGCAACAATCTTTGATGCTATTTCCTCAAACAATGGTACAAGTAAAAGATCTCATTTTTGTTAAAGTATTCAGTATACTAACACACAACTTTCGCATAGATGGATAATTCGATATTTTTAAAAAGTGAAAAATCGACCTACCCTATTGAGGACGCTTCTCTCTTGTGTCGATCGGGAAAATGTCTCAGTTGCCATGTGTCGACAAACTTTGGAACCAGATTTTTAAAAAAGCTAAATTCTCTGTTGGGGAGAGTCACCGTGGCGTAGTGGCTAACGTGCTGGACTGCGACATCATAGTAACAGAGTTCGAACTCCAGTCACGCTACTCCAGTTCACTTTCGGATCATATTTTAATATGGCCGTTAACCTGTCTATAGCAGGCGATGTTGACGTCTTTTTCAGTAGATGAGATATTGCTACCGAGGTATATGAACTGGTGTACTAATTTCAAAGGCCATTTAAATGATACGCTTGGGAAAGGTACGAATCCCTACACACCCTAGTTAAGGGTTAAATAGTACCCATATTGTTAGTCTACAAGGATGACTGGAATTAAATAACCCGTCGGGGTTAATATCCCATTAAACAAAGAAACCAAACCTATTTCTTTGTATCCTCTCAAGACTGATTGATTGATTTTAAAGACATGTCGAGCTGTCTAGGGTTATTTTATACCTAGAGTTTAAGAAATCGTTCTTCTATTTGCCGCTATAAGAATTCTAGGAGGTATAAGCTCTCGTTACTCAAAAAAGCATTGTGCTACTTAAAAGAGAATATTCGGTAGGAAAATAACAGACAGGTCAATTAGTAAAATATAACATTTAATTTACACAACTGGAGGGAACTAGGTTCCCCAGGCTAGACAAAAGTCACAATGCGTTCAAGTACATGTAGAAATGTCTGGTAAGACAAAAAGGTGGAAACCACTTACAGTTTCTTGAGTCTGGAACAAAAGGTACGCACCATGTGCGATGCTTGGGAGAAATGACGAACACTTCTGTCCTCCTCAAAACAGCTTTGTAAAAGAGGGTGAGACTTTGGGGTTCCCGCGTCACGTGACCAAAAAGGGACTCCTGGCACGAAAGAGTTCTTCAAACCCTGTGACAAGGGAGACTACTCCATTTAGTGTCCCAACACCGCCCCGTTACTGTACCCGCCTTTGTTTAAGCGCCACTTCAAATTCAGAAAGAAAAAGAATAACAAAAAAATGACGCTTTTAATAAATGGTGTGTTGTGGCTGAATTAACCAATAAACAACACTTAAAACCCAGAAAAGGTTTATGACATTTTTGTACGGGAATATGAATAATAGAGTCAACGCGCAGTCTCCAACAGTATGACTGGATACTCGACTAGTAGTGACTCGACTTTGAATACTACTGTGTAACTCGACTAGGTATGAATAGAAGAATGATTTCCCTACCTCTAGACATGAAATAACCCTAGACGGATTGATATGCCGTTAAAATAAATTAATCAAACATTCTTGAGAGGGTACAAAGAATTATGTTTAGTTTCTTTGTTTAATGGCATATTAGCTTTCGCCAATGGAGGAACGTGGTCTAATGGTTAGAGTCGTAGGAAAAGAACTCGTCGACCAGTGTTCAATTCCTGGACGAAAATGTTTGCATTTCACATGGCGCTAACACCCTTGGGAAAGGTATCAATCTAATTCTCCCTCCGGCTGTAGGCAAATAGTAGGGAAGACTGGGCTCTTTAACCATGGCTAGGTAACCAGTCTAAGAGAAGGAAAACTCTAAATTAAAACCTGTTAAACTCCGCTTGAGAAATTGACATTGTGTCACATCCTGCTCGTGCGGAGGGGTTGGTAAATATATATTAGTAAGTCATTTAATGCCAAAGTCATCTTTCGTATTCGTATTTTTATATGCGTTTCGTTGGACGAGTCCATATATCTTATAGGGGAAATATAGGCTTTCAAGTGTATTATATCATAACAGATAATAATGCTATAAATAAAAAAAATGCTATATCTTTTGAAGTGTGACAATGGTGTGAGTGAATATACAAACAGAAAAAAAAAAGAATATATTAGGTCCATGCGTATGTATATGTAGATGTGTACGTAAACTTGAGAAGCTAGCACCAGAAGTGTGTGTGTGTGTCCATAAAAGAATAAAGAGACTACTCATGTGAGGCAAGAGGAGTTATAAAAAAATATTAAAAAATCGAAAGGCTGATATGACTGAATAATGTCCAGATACTAGAAATTTCACAGAAATCATTAAGTGTAAGACCACCTTGATTTGAGGCCACTTAAAGATAAATATCTTTAGGTGACTAGCTTTAAGAGAAATTGGATCCCAGAAAATTCATTCCTTACAACACGGTATCAACATAAAAATTCCCACATTATGTCTTCAGGAAAAATACAGGTAGGAAGGAGTTGAGGATGGTTCTCTCTATTTATTTGGGGAGGAGGTCCCCGTTGGGTAGTGGCTAACGTGACGGACTGCGACATCGTAATTACCGAGTTCGAACCACAGTCGGGCTATCACGTTCACTTTCGGATCTGATATCGGTGCGACTAATAACCTGGACATAGCACTCCATGCTTTACCTATGCGTATGTTTTTTAGGAAATGGATTCGTCGACCCGAGTTCAAATACTGGATGAGGCTGTTTGCATTTCACTTTGCGCAAATACTCTCTGGAAAGGTATGCATCCAATTAATCTCCCTCTAGTTATGGGTAAATAGCAGGACATACTTGGCTATGTAACCAGTCTTGGAGAAGGAAAACTCTGAATTCAAACCTGTTAAACTCCGCTAAAGAAATTGACCTTGTGTGTACAAAAAATAAAAAAGGTTATTATTACAGTTATTTAAGATACTTGCAGACTGACTTCACAATGCCTCGTACTCCAGGATAAAGGAGATTTTGCGAAGGTGTTGCATTTTGGTCATTTCAAAGGAGGAATTAACAAGCATTAAGCACCTACACCTCACCCTGAGCGCACCTCGCTGCCATGCTCGGTTTTTATTTGGCAGTCGTTTCTGATGGCGCTCCCGATTGACGCTACCCTCAAGTGTGAAGTTCGCACTGTTGTTCAGTTTTAGAACGCAAAAGACAATTAAACCGATTGAAATTCATCACCAATTAACATAACTGTGTGGCGAGTCGTGCATGGATGTCAAAAACGCTTGCAACTGGTGTAGGAAATTTGCATCGACGACATGATTCAATGTTTCATGGTGGCGAGCTGGTATGGCATGGGAATACAAAAACTGCATCGACCGAAATGGTAATTTTTGTAAAAAAAAATAGATAGATGTTGAAACTTTAAAATGACTAGCAAGAATATGCACACTTTGGGCCTAAGTATCTAAGTAATATATAAAATATATTCAATAAGAAAGACTAAAATATGAATGCATATAAAAAGATCAATCATTTTAATTATATTCTAATAGTTTTCTAAATAAAATCATCCATAGGATTTATTTTAATACATTATATGGTGCAGTTAATTTGCATATTGGTATTAACAAAACTGGATTTAATAAATAATTACTTGGTGTTATTGATCTCTAATATTATTGTTTTATTCTCTATAAAATAATATTAGAGATCAATAACACCAAGTAATTATTTATTAAACCCAGTTTTGTTAAAACCAATATGAAAATTAACTGCACCATGTATTATTTAAATCTTTATTTTTTTGTGATATATAAGACACATTGCAAGATTTTAAACTAAAAACATAGGCCTTTCGGGGTCTGTGTGTCCGGTGGCTTTGGCCACTGGACCTGTGTTGTTAATTAACGGCGTAATCCCAGGGGTAGCCCCCCTCCCAGGCAACAACTACCCCCTTGATTTAAAGGGGCAGGGCTGAGTTTATTGCCCAGTGCCTGAGACACCCCCATGAGGAGGGAATGCCGACGGGATCGAGGCATTTTTTGTTCCCGCTATCCCATGAGCTTCGACTCGTGGGTGGACCCACATTAAAAGATCTTGTGCCATACCCGCATACGTGGGATGCGAGGTAAATATTCTAATAACATGGGCTGTTTTAGGGCAAATCTAATTAAGATTTTCATAGAGACATCGCTAATAAATAAGATCTATTCTATGTATTAATGATCTTGACTATGAATTAAATACTTGTTGATAAATTTACGCAATTCCTGAGGGTATTGTGATGTAAGCAGTGATATAGTTTCGGTTACAGACAGACACCGAATTCCATTATAATAAAGATATAAACATCATTGACAATAAAGAATAAGCGTTTTTGTGATTACTAAATATTTTGGAGACCTTACGTTTGGGATAACCCTCGTATATATAGAAGGTTAAAAATAAGCGTGTTATTTGAGAGCCTCTTTGCAGTCCAAGGGAAAGAACTTTGACTATAAAGTTGATCTCTGATACCGCCATGTTTTCAGAGAACGCAGCCATATTTTTTATGTTGCTCTTTGTTGGCAAAGAAATGTTTGTTTTTGTTTCGTCTTCGTTTCGTCTTCTTCGTCATCTTTGTCTTCGTTGTATTCTTGTACTTATTCTTTTCTTATTCTTATTCTTTTCTTATTCTTATTCTTATTCTTATTCTTAAACTTATTCTTATTCTTATTCTCATTCTTATTCTTATTCTTATTTATTATTGCCGTTTATTTACGATTAGATATTATTCAAAGATTTTGATCTGTATGAAAAATTAGAAAGAGTTTGCCTGTCCTCTAGAGGTGAATAAACATTTTGAGGTCAAGCTACAAAATTTGAAATGTATTTTTACTATAAAATCAGATCAAATGCATTTTTATAGTAAAATAATTTCCAATGCATTTTTATTTTATTATAAAAATGCATTATAAATAATGTTACTATAAAATGAATTTTAGACTATTTTGACAATAAAATGCATTGAAAATGAGTTTATTATGAAAATGCATTGGGAATGATTTTTCTATGAAAATATATTGGAAATAATTTTAGTATAAAATACATTGGAAATGATTTTTACTACAAAAATGCATTGGGAATGATTTTTCTAGAAAAATGTATTGAAAATAATTTTACTATAAGATGCATTGGAAATGATTTTACTATGAAAATGCATTGGGAATGATTTTACTATAAAATGTATTGGAAATGATTTTACTATAAAAATGCATTGGATGTGATTTTATTATAAAATGAATTTTAGACTATTTTGACAACAAAATGCATTGGAAATGAGTTTATAATAAAAATGCATTGGGAATGGTTTTTCTATAAAAATGTATTGGAAAATAATTTTATTATAAAAATACGTTAGAAATGTCCAATGTTTCTTTTTTAAGTATGATCATTTCCAATGCATTTTTACAATAAAATGATTTCTAATGAATTTTCATTATGAAACCATTTCCAATGCATTTTTTTTAAATAAAATCCTTTGCGATACGCTTGTGTTGTGAAGAGGCCCAATAGTTTTATTTCATATGTATATTTAATGTTCACAGGTGAGGGTTTTAACATGAAAAATTGTTTTGATCCTCATTGAGAAAGTGAGAGGGGCTCTCATTGTCTTTGATAATAAAAAATAATCGCCGGGAAGCTATGTTGCTGCAAGACACGCACGCACACACACACACACACACACACACAACACATATATATATATATATATATATATATATATATATATATTGAGTTACATAACGAAATAAAATATGTTATTGAGAGTGTAATATATTATATATATATATATATATATATAATATATGTGTGTGTGTGTGTGTGTGTGTGTGTGTGTGTGTATGTGTAAAATGAAACTGGAAGTTAATCCGAGGTATGTTGAAAAAATAAATACTTTCTTTCCTTTATTTATTTTTTCAACACACACACACACACACACACACACACACACACATATATATATATATATATATATATATATATATATATATATATATATATATTACTTCTAAACTATTTCGGTGTGGAAAAACCCAGATAACTCATTTTTTCAAAATTAAAAAAACAATTTAAGCTGACATCCGGGGAAATACATTTTTTTAAAAGAAAAGACCAACACACCCTTAATTACTGAAAATAATCATCAGTATCGTATGTAGTGGTTAAAAGAAAAAACACCGGAGGAGTTTTCTAACCTACATATGTAAAAAGTGCTCAATACACTAAGTATAGCATGATTATAAGGACCTACATGACTCAGAAACGATCTACCTAGTTTTCCCCCGAAAAACCTAAGTAGATAGTATCTGACTTATGTAGGTCCTTATATATATATATATATATATATATATATATATATATATATATATATATATAGGGTGTTCAGGATACATTTGATATTTCATAAGGAAAAAGAAAAAGTGCTTGGTAACTACAAAATTTAATGGATTGTAAAGAAATTCAACAAGCAAGGAAACTATGCTACTGTCAACAAGTTTCACTCAAAATAAGCGCCATTAGCGTCGATCAAAACCTCAATCCTGCTCCGGAAACTGGAGCAAGCGGATGTTACAATTTCCCAGGGAAGAGTCTCAAAAACTACCTTAATTCTGTCGATTAACTGGGATTTTGTAGCGATTGGTGTCTTTCTCAACAGCGCCCCATACATAATAATCCATGGGGAGTTCGTAAAATTCGCAGAGGTGTGGCAGGGAACCGAATCATGCTGCCATACATATGGCCTCCCATTGGCTACTCTTTGTTATCCAGGGCTTGACTACAGTGTTTAGCAACTCCACGTAGGCATCTGAATTCGACATAATATCCTCTCTGAAAAAAGGCAGAGGCATTACATCCCTCTCAGAGGATACACATCCGGAAACCATCACAGTTTGGGGAAATTTAGTCTGCATGACACGAGGAGTGTCCTTTGGACTGTATGCAAGCCATCTGTTATTCTGCGAGTTGTGCTTTTGATGTTGGCAAAAGTTTTTTCTCATCGGAAAAGAACCAGATTGTTTGTGGTTCAGCAGGATATTTCACTTTACTCAGAATTTTCTTCGCCTTTGTCAGACGATTTTCACGGGCCTTTTCTGGGAGCAGTTGATCTCTGCAACGCTTATATGAGTAGTAGCGAAGGTCTTCATTGAGTGCAAGCTTCATTGAAAGATTCAATTCACGTGACAAAGCCCGAATTCCAATGCCAGGGTCCTCCATCACTTTCTTTTGTATATTTTCGAGGAATTCTGCTGTACTAACGCAATCAAATCGTCTGTTATGTTGCTTTCTCCTAGACACAGCCTCGTAGTCTTCATTGCAATTCTCCAGTTCATGCCTGATTGTTTTTACAGTGTTCAGGGAGCATTGGGCAGCAACCATAATCTCCTTATTTTGATGGTCGGTGCAAATCATCATGATACAAGTTATTCTCTTCCATGATTCAGGTGGGTTCCAGTCATCTATTCTGTCTGTCATCACGTATATGAATGAAGAAGGGTCGAATCTTTTAAATGATACATAGGGTGCGTCAATACCTCCAACCTATGGAGGAAAATAACCAAATATGAGTATGACAATTTATCCAGAACACCATATATATATATATATATATATATATATATATATATATATATATACTTTCAATAAAAATGAAAAACTCAACACTTCTTACACTTCAGTTGAATTTCAGATTGAACCAAGAGAAATCGATCAGGAAAAGAAGACGGGCCTCGCAAATAACGTGAATTAAATCGAAAATTTATATTTTCGTCAGAAAAAATCGACTAAGACGAATGAAGGGGGAAAAAAGTGCCAATAAAAATCCGTTTCAATTTAACAAAAAGTAATTTATAATTGAGATTCGGTCTCAATTTTTCTGTAACCGAAACTACCTCACTGCTTACGCCACAATCATTTTAGGAATTAAGTAAGTTTATCAATGAGTATTTAATTTATAGTCAGTATCATTAGTACATAAAAATATTAAAATTCTATGAAAAATCAATTGTCAAGTGTTCACGAAAATTTCGATACTTATTCGCCTTGAGATGAATTTATGTTTAAAATAGTTTTTCCGTAAAATATATAAGGGGAAATATATTTTGACCCCACTCCTTATTTAATTTTATTAAATCCGAACAAAATATATTTTACTCGAACGATTTTAAATTTTTTTAAAGAGTCTGAATAATTGAATCAGAAATTTTTAGAAACGTTTTGGTGTTCCCTACTGTCGTAAAACAAAACAAATATCTCAGTGAAGTGGAGTGAATATGATGCTTTTAAAGAAGGTAATTTTTTTTTTTTTTTTAGATATTAAACGTTTTATTTTATTTATTCAATTTTTTCACTCACCCCCAATCAGCCAATATCTTTAAAAAAAATGTATGTTTACACTGCGTGGAGAGCCTTTTTTACCGACGCTACAAAGTCGGTCTGTAAGGAAATCGTTGCATGTATTGCTTTCTATAATCGACTTATTTGCACTTTATCTCCTTGAAAACAGGTTCAATTTGGAGGTCATATATATATATATATATATATATATATATATATATATATATATATATATATATATATATATATACTTTGGTGCTTTGGTGCGGTACCAAGTTTCTTGGTACAAGGTGATTCTAGGCTGGTCTCTAGCTGGTCTCTACCAGTAGTTTGTTGTAGAGTTCAGGTTCCGTATGAGAACTCAATGTTTAATTATTGTAAACAGAGCAAAGTTATTTTATTCACACACACACACACACACACACACACACACATATATATATATATATATATATATATATATATATATTAACCCTCCCTCCCTCCCTCCCTCCTCCCTCCCCGGCACGAGCAGGATGTGACACCACATGGTCAATTTCTTCAGCGGAGTTGTATATTTTCGGAATCAGTCGTTTTATTTTTTTTTAAAACGTGACATTTGTTTTGAATTGAAATAAAAAAGAATATCTAGATATTCAGATTTTTTATTTTTGTTTTTATTTTCGAAATTCGGTCGTATTTATTTAAAAAGACGTGACATTTTGAATAAATTGAAATAAAAATGTCGAGAAAAAAAATTATTTTAAAAGGGGTGTTAAATATTTACTATTTAAACGCTTGGGGATTGTTACAAGGGCACCAACAACAAATTGGTAACACTTTCACCCTCATATTCCACAGTTTTTAAGTTTTCTGACAAGGTCCAATTATTATCATTTCACTCCATTCGAGTTTTTCCCACCCGCCTTAGTTCACTGGAGGCTGAGTAGCAGCAAGTCTCCTCATGTCTCGAGGACTCTTCTGAATATTCTAGCCTATCTCAATAATACTGTAGGCTGGATGGTCTCGATTCTTCCTCTGATTTCCATTTCATACAGACTTTTTTCTAGACCCTTGGAGACCGTTCCAAGGGTACCAATTACAATTGGCACAACCTTCACTTTCATATTCCACAGTTTTCTCAGGTCTCTGGCAAGGTCTAGGTATTTGTCTATTTTTTCGCTTTCCTTCAGTTTCACTCGGTGATCGGCTGGGACAGTAAAATCCACGAGATGACAAGTTCTCTTCTTCATGTTAATCAACACTAGGTTTGATCTCCTGGCCGGGATTAGGTGATCCGTCTGTACCTCAAAGTCTCAGAGAATTTTGTGCATATCATTCTCCTGAATAGATTCAGTTTTGTGCCTATACTATTTAGGTGTATGGTGAAAATATGAATTTTTGCACATGTCCCAGTGAATCACCTTTCCCACCCAATCGTGCCTAGTCTTGTACTCTCTTTGTGCTAGTTTATTTCATTCGCTTATTATTTGATTGGCTGTTTCTTCTTTTCCCCAACACATTCTACACTTGCTATGCTGTTGTGTCCTATCTATTTTTGCTTTTATATAATTTGTTCTTATGGCATTTTCTTGTGTTGCGATTATAAAAGGTTCAGTTTCTCTCTTGAGGTTTCCTCTTCTTAGCCATATCCATGTCTTCTCTCCGGTTTTCCGTTTAAATTGTCCATATAGATGCGTTTCTTTCCACTTCTGTTTTCCTGTTTTTGTTATATTTGTGCTCGTCCATACGCTGCAGTTGCCTTTATTATAAAATAATAATAATAATTAATAATAATAATAATAATAAGGAAGAATTGTGACCATCCAGACCTCTGCATTGCTGCAATTGGCTAGAATACCCAGAAGAGTCCTTGTTGTCACTCAGACTCCAGTGAAATACCATCAGCTAAAGCTGATGTGACAAACTCATTGGATATCAAAGGAAGAATTGAAACCATTCAGAACACTGCACTGCTGCAATCTGCCAGAATACTCAGAAGAGTCCTGGAGACCTGAGGAGACTTGCTGTCACTCAGACTCCAGTGAAATACCATCAGCTAACACTGGTGTGAAAACTCAAAAGGAGTGAACAAAATAATAATAATAATAATAATAATAATAATAATAATAAGACCATTGAAATGGTAAAAATACACCTCCATGTGTGTATACATATATACACATTCTATTGGCTTTAATCAAAATAAATAACTTTAGACATATATTAGAACCACGTTTAATCATTACAGACTCTATAATAATATAGACAATCCTCATCATTGTCATAAACCTTTAAAACAATAGCACAAAGCGGATTTCTAACAATGTTTATATTTTGATCCTTTGATAAAATGCAACTTCCGTTCTTTTTGAATTTTTGAATTTTAAACCAGCGTTCTTCGACCGCGGACTTATAATCAACCGTTTATCGCGAAAAAAATACACACGTGAAATCGACTGCAATTAATCAATATCTTGATTAATCCAGTGGATTTAACCCTGAAGATCGTTATGGTGAAATTCGAGTAGGTTATTACCGTGTACCTTTATGATAATAAATTTGCTCTACTAACGTATATCTGTTATATCGCTGTCTTATCATTGTGAAACTTGCATCAATTAACCATTGTGACCATTTTCACCGGTAAGTCACTTTTTCCACAAATACCATATATATATATATATATACATGGAGATTGTTTTTGCCTCTGAGGTGGAGCACCACACCTACCATCATCTCCTTACTTTCCGGCTCAGATCCCTGTGCTACTCATACGCTGAGTTGGCGAGGGCCGGTATCGAACTAGGAACCTTGTGGTTTCTAGCCGAACGCACTACCGACTGATCTAAGTGACAAATGGATAGACTCCCTCGATGATTGGCTGATACCGACTTTAGGCCACCCCGACGACTTTACTATATATATATATATATATATATATATATATATATAGAGAGAGAGAGAGAGAGAGAGAGAGATAGATAGATGTGACCAGACATATAGATAGATAGATATGAACAGACCGCTATAGTCAGATAGATAGAAAGATAGATAGAATGTTTTAGATTGATATGACCTGACAGACAGACAAACAGACAGATAGATAGATAGATAGATAGATAGATAGATAGATAGATATGAGCCGACTACGATAGATAGATAGATAGATAGATAGATATGAGCTGACTACGATAGATAGATAGATAGATAGATAGATAGATAGATAGATATGAGCCGACTACGATAGATAGATAGATAGATAGATAGATTGATAGATAGATAGATAGATATGAGCTGACTACGATAGATAGATAGATAGATAGATAGATAGATAGATTTAAAATCAAAGAATAAAAGGAAGTGCAATTTCGCGGACAAACCAAAAGCAAAGAAAATGCATTAAACGAGAAGCAAGATAAAGCAGACCCCAGACTTTCTCACGTGAAAAACAGCTTCTCGAATCGACGCTTTGTAGTATGCGTGAGAGAGTGACGTCATGGAAATTTCCACCGAGCTCTTCGCCAAGCAAGATGGCGTCGTACGGGCTGTCTGGCTCAGATCGATCGATACAGTTGCCTCGCAAAAATGTCTGAAGCTAAAAACTGCCAAAGCCAGATAAGTGAATGGTCTCTTGGCTCTAACGAACGTGAGTGAGGGTGTTGTGAGCTCTCACAACGTAACGCTGGATTGTGATCGCTGGCACCGGAAGACAAACAATTTCCATATATGGTCATTCTAAGAATAGTTGCTATTTGCCGTGTTTAGCTTAGGCAGACATGATATTGAAATTGATAGGCTTATTATTGTGAACTTGGTGCTTAATAGAAAACGGTCTGGATTGTATATTCTAAAAATAGTTGTTATTTTATGTGCCTATCTTAAGCAGACGTGATATTGCAGTAGATCGGCTTATTATAATGAGTTCATGTGCTTCAAAAAGAAAGGAGACATCTCCACACTCGAGGGTAAGCCTCTTAAGCTAGTAGAACAATTCACATACCTAGGTAATAATATCTCATCCACAGAAAGCGATGTTAATACACGAATAGAAAAGGCATGGTCGGCCCCGAACAAATTATCAGTCATATGGAAATCCGATCTCACTGACAAGTTAAAGCGACAATTCTTCCAGGCTGTGGTTATATCAGTACTGCTGTATGGCTGCACCACTTGTACCCTAACGAAGCGCATTGAGAATAAACTAGATGGGAGCTGCATAAGAATGCTACATGCAGACTTGAACAAGTCGTGGAAACAGTACTGCACAAGGAAGCAGCTGTATGGCCACTTGCCTCCCATCTCACAAGTGAGACGGACTAGGCATGCAGGACACTGTCGGAGAAACAAGGACGAGCTCATAAGTGACGTTCTCCTGTGGAAGTCAAAACACGGATATGCTAATATCGGCTCCCAACAAGGACCTACATTGACCAACTATGCGAGGATGCTTGTTGCTGCACAGAAGACCTCCCAGGGGCAATGAATGATAGGGAAGGTTGGCGAGAGATTATCATAGATGTCGGTGCTGCCTGCACGACACGATGATGATGGTGATAATGAATTTTACACCAGGGCCCTACGGCCATCCACATTGACAGTAGTAGGATTGGGGTACTTATTACTAACATAAATCCCCAAATGGGTTAGATGAGGCTCCTTAGCCTTGGTCGGCAACCCATCTAGAACAAGGAAAATTCCGATATAAAACCTCCGCTGCCTAGTGGCATTACCTTATCCCAATGAATGGCTGGGGGAGTAAACCCCGAAAACAAATCCAGAGCCGGAGTCCCTAAGGTGGTGTGATGTTGAAATCCAGTGCTATCCAGTAACTCCTGCGACACTACTGCTACCAAACTGCATTGGTTCCTTAACTTTCTTTTGGATCACAGCGGTCGTGTGGAGAAGAGGATTTGCTGCTTGGGCAACAGCTCATCCTCCATATGAACCCATCCAGGCTACATAGTTCCAATAAAAAAAATGGACACTACTCCATCGTTTCTCGTAGACGGAATGATGCCAATACATATATTTAATTCGATTTCGGCAACTTTGGTTACTCAGTCAAATTCAAGGAGCTTGCTCCAATCAATCGTCTGGCCATGTCAAGCCCTAGCACCTATATGATTTTCCCAACCCTATTGCCGTTATGGCAATCCCCAACCCTTTTTATCATCTGGGTGCTAGAAGGCGGTGGCTGCGGGTCTACATGTCCTGGGAATGACTTTAAACTCTATCTGATGGTGAGGTTCCAGTTTTGGAGGTTTGGGGAATGTGGAGCACCCCTTCATCACCATTGCTCCCTGGTCCACTCTGACCCGGAGTGGTAGTACCTGTTAGGGTCCCATCTATGGGTTGAATAGAAAAATGTATTTATAAAAAAATTGTATTATCCATTAAGAACTGATTTATTTCAAAACTTTATCGGCATTAAATGACCCACTGAGGTTGATAGACATTTTTAAAGCGCAGGTGTGGTCTCCCTACCGGTCGGGCGCCCTATACCAATTCACCATACAGTAGGTCTTTGGGGATGCGGCATTTGTCCATCCTCCTGACGTGACAAAGCTGATGTGGGTATATACGACTCCATAACAAAATGACCCCTGCAAAATGACCTTCCTTCTGGAGGCATTGTGAAGACATTCAACAGTTATTTTTCCAACGTTATAAATTAACCCGAGTTATTATCAATGAGTATATCTTTATTCAGTTTCAAATCTTGATAATATTGGAATGTCAGTCTACTTACGTCATGTCTGTAGACGTATCTCAGTCAATTTATATCTCTATAATTATTTATGTGAATGTTTTTTTCATATCTACATCCCCCGTCTCTTATCTGCTAAAGTCTGTTCGTATCTCTTAGTAGTTCCGCCTAACCCATTCAGTATATATATATATATATATATATATATATATATATATATATATATATATATATATATATATATATATATATATATATATATATATATATATCGGTTTGTTACTATCTACATGTCTGTCGTGCCTATTCCAATTTATCTATTTACATATCTATCAATATATCTATTTAATTGTATGTCTTTATATCTCAATCGTTTCATCTCTCTCTCTCTCTCTCTCTCTCTCTCTCTCTCTCTCTCTCTCTCTCTCTCTCTCTCTAAATATATATATATATATATATATATATATATATATATATATTTAGAGAGTCTTTTCGTATTTATCTATCTAACCATTATCTATCTATTCATATCTATCAATCTCAGTCTGTGAATACATGTCTGCCTGTCGTACCTATCCTTTATATATATGTCCGTCTCTCTCTCTCTCTCTCTCTCTCTCTCTCTCTCTCTCTCTCTCTCTCTCTCTCTCTCTCTCTCTCTCTCTCTCTTGTCCTGGGTATGACGTTAAACTATCTAATTGTGAAGTTCCAGTTCTGGTGCTAGGGGAATGTGGAGTACCCCTTCATCACCATTACTCCCTGGTCCACTCTGACCCGGGGAAAATGAGTTTACAAAAAAGTGAGTTCCATCAAGAAACAAAACATCTTAGGCATAAAATGACCCATTGGGTCATTGGGTTGACATGCCGTAAAATCCAACCAGCCAAGCCATCTCTCTCTCTCTCTCTCTCTCTATATATATATATATATATATATATATATATATATATATATATATTAATCCAAAGCTGATTAAGGTGTACCATGAACACCGAAACCAAGGTAAACTTTTTTCTACGACCATAAATGCTTTACGAAACATATTGAGAACTTTTTGTATTAATGTTGTACCGGCCGTTCCTACAGTGGAGAACATGCACCGGTTCTCACTATAAATAGTGAGACACCGAGTGGAAAGGTAGCACTGTTCCCGTTAACGACAAGCTAGTCGTACATGTACCATGATTGTAAATACACTTGTCTTATTTTACCCTATCTCGACTTGACTTCTTTTTACTGTTGGGACTAACATCACAACAATTAACTATCAATGCTATTACGGTGAAAATGTGGTAGCAGTATTTCAAGAATATATATATATATGTTTCGACGTATGTTTTCGTGTTTCGACGTATCACGTCTCTTCAGTGTGGCTAGACATTTATAAGCTACCTACAGCCGGGATAGAAACCCGATCGATTCATCATCAGTCGGGCTGCTTAGCTGCTCAGCCATCGTCACACACACATATATATATTTCTCTATTTTTGATATTTTATTTTATTTTATATTTAAAATAATACTAAATCGGATACTATTTATACAAGGAGAGACTCTTGGTCGAAACACGTGTCAGCATTTCAATAAATATCTTTATTCATAAATTTTCTTTCCATTTATCTATTTATCTTTTAACACACACACACACACACACACACACACACACATATATATATATATATATATATAATATATATATATATATATATATATATAAGTTGGAAAATGGAAATGAATCCTACAATATGTTGAACGGATAAATGAATAAAGGAAAGAAAATATTGAATGGATAAAATTAGTTTAAAATTAGTTTATGATTTTCTATTTTCTATTATTACTGTTTTCTATTATTACTATTTTATTTCATATTTAAAATAATAATAAATAGAATACAATGTGTACATGAACAAACTCCCGATCGAAACCCGTGTTGGTAATTCATTAAACTAATTTTATCCATTCAACATTTTCTTTCCTTTATTTATCTATCCTTTCAACACACACACACACACACACATATATATATATATATATATATATATATATATATATATATATATATATATATATCATTATACTCTAATGTTTAAATTTTTTAAAATATTTTTTATTTACTTGTCTATTTATATTTTAATATACTACTCTGTTTTTTCTGTCTTGTCACCTTTTTGTCTGTCTGGACAACCTAGAAGCCAACCTTGAAATGTATCTCTTTTCTCATTCACTTCCTGTTTCCATAGTTACAATCCTATACTGTTAAAATATTTTTTATATTTTTTATTTCTGTTTGAATTTATATATATTTTTTAATATTCTGCTTTTTGGGGTTTTTTTGTGATGTGCTTGTCCATAAGTGAATTGAGACCCATCTGATGAGACGAAAATTTGGGGAGCCGGTTTAAATCAACTTGGATTTATATGGGCCCCAATTTTGGTCGAAATAAATTTATTATGGAATTACGGTGTTGAGTTCTTCCTTCCTTTATATATATATATATATATATATATATATATATATATATATATATATACAAGACTCTTCAAATCAATCTTTCTATCCACTCTGTGGTATACAATTCTCAATTTGTATTCTATTTTAGCTGTTCCATTTCCGTTCCTACAATGCAAATGCCTTTCTTTATAAAACCGCCTTCAAACTCTGATATCCATCTAAGATAAATCCTTCTTCCCTTAAGCAGATATTTGCTGAGCCTCTTAATGCAATTCAACTAAGAGATTAGATTTTCTATTGAATATCCCCAACATTCCTTCAATACACTACCGAACTTTCATTAATAAAGTACATAAAAAGATTAATTAAAGTTTAAAGTCGAGATTCTATAATTAATTAGTGTAGATTTATATATATATATATATATATATATATATATATATATATATATATATATATATATATAATCCAAAAATCCGGAGAAGAAATCTTCTTTACGACATAGGAGTTTTTTTTTAAACGCGTTGCAGTTTGCAGAGCTCAATGTGTGCTCTTATTGTTAGAGTCACAGACCAAATTATATATATATATATATATATATATATATAGTGTTCGGATGAATTTGACATATTTATATTTGGTTATTTTCTCCGTAAGTTGGAGGTATTGACGTACACTACGCATCATTTAAAAGCTTGGAACCTTCTTTATTCATATACGTGATGACAGATAGAATAGATGACTGGAACCCACCTGAACCATGGAAGAGAATAACTTGTATCATGATGATCTGCGCCAGCCATCAAAATAAGGAGATTATGGTTGCTGCCCAATGCTCCCTGAACACTGTAAAAACAATTAGGCATGAACTGGAGAACTGCAATGGAGACTACGTGGATGTGGCTAGAAGAAAGCAACATAACAGATGATCTGATTGCGTTCCTACAACAGAATTCAACAGAATTCCTCGAAAATCTACAGAAAAGAATGTTGGAGGACCCTGGCATTGGAATTCGGGATTTGTCACGTGAATTGAATGTTTCAGCCTCTACCATGAAACTTGCACTCGTATGCACATCCAAATGAATATTCGTTATGAATAGCGTTCTCGCTTTACTTGACCGCGTGTGTGATTGATTAGGGAGAGAAAAGAAAAAACGGAAGGGGGAAGTTTTAATTACCTCGACTCAGTTGGAGGTAGGCTCTAAAGGTTATTAAGCTGGGGTTGGTATATGAATTATTTTTGTTAACAGAGACCAGGCCTGAGTGTAGTGATGTATAGAGCTTCCAGAATATCTAGTTGGAAACTAAAACTAGCATGATGAATTATTGTAAACGTATCGATGTTGTAGTCCATGTCACAATTAGTATTGACCAATTTGATCTCGCAAATCTTCGTTGTGAGATCACTAGGCGGGTCACGCCAAGCCCTAGCACCTATATGATTGTCTCAACCTTATTTTCCTAATGGCAAACCCCAACCGTTTTTATCATATATGTGCTAGAATGCAATGGCTGAGTCTTAGTGCCCTAGGTACGACATTAAAGTACATCTAATCGTGAAGTTTAATTTTGGAACTCTGGAGTGTGGAATATCCCTTGATCACCGTTACTCCCAGGTCCACTCTGACCCGGAGTGGTAGTAACTGTTAGGGTCCCATCTATGGGTTAAATAAAAAAAAATGAGTTTTTATAAAAGTGAGTTTAAATTTTTTTTAATTGATTACCCATCAAAAATGAATAAAACTAAACGTCTTCGGCTTAAAATAACCCAACAAGGTTTGACATGATCAGTGGAAGTTGGAAAAATATGAAGACCTACGTGAACAATGCGTTCAGAAACGGATGGATAACGGATGTATTTCCCATTGAGGTCGGATGTCGGGGGTTTATTGCCAACTCAACCTCGGCATTTTTGTCTAAACTTGGACTTTCTCTACCAGACAAGAGGAAATACTTAAAAAAGATTCAGGAGAAAGCTCTAACCGCATCAGCGTGGATATGGCAGTCCTATATTGTGACATCAAACCGACAAAGTCTGGTGGTATCGTGAGATACTGCTGGGGCGCTCTGGGTTAGTGGTAATGATGCTTATGGCCAAGTCACGTTGAAAGCACGGGTTCACGCTAGATTAAGCAGCGATGGGCTTGTTAGATATTTAGATGGGTGACCATTTAAGCAACAGCATGTACTGTAAGAAACCAAATATCAAAATGACTTTATATCCGTATTAAATGATCCGAAAAAGTTTGATATACCATAAAACAACCGACCGACCATAAAAATACCAAATTCTAATCAAGTATCACAGGTCGGGGCCCCTTTGGGGGATTTCTAGCCCCCCCCCCCGAAGAGGTGCAGCCGCTGTATTCTAAAGCCCTAGCCGTGCGTCTTGAAATGATCATGTCAACGGCACTCGGGACTATCAAGGCCAACTAAGCATTCGGTGAGCTTATTGAATACTTAATAGGATTACCACTTAAGCAATAGCAGGTACTGTAAGCAACATGATTCCTTTGTTTATGAAAATGACTTGATATGCCATACAACAAAACCACCAACCAACCTGTACTTAAAAATGGAATTAAGCAGCGATAAACCTGTTCAATACTTAATTGGGTTACCATTTAAGCAACAGTAGGTACTGTAGGCAACACGGGTCCTTTGTTTATGAAAATGACTTGTTTCAGTATTAAATGACCCGAAAAGGGTTTATATGTCGTAAAACAAAACAACCAGCCAACCAACCAAACTTTAAAAAACTGATTTTAAGCAGTGATGAGCCTGTTCAATACTTAATTGGGTTGTCACTTAAGCAACAGCAGGTGCTGTAAGCAATGCGAGTCCTTTGTTTAGGAAAATGACTTAATTTGACATTAAATGACCCGAAACGGGTTGATATGGCGTAAAACAAAACAAAACAATCAGCCAGGCAATCTGCTTGGTATACGACATCTGGCAACTTGTCAGTGTTCATACCGATTTGTAATTATCTCCCCCCCCCAAAAAAAAAAACTTCTACTCTCTAGAGGAGGAGATAGAAAGGGTATCCATCATGGCGTCTTCAGAATAAACGCACGTGTGAATTTGAACAAAAGAAAAGAAGAAAGTAGTATGCCTGGAAAGGGAAATTTTCCTGAACATATGGGAAGATAAAATGTTGCACAAATGAGGAGGTCAATTCACACGTGCGTTTATTCCGAAGACGCCATATAGATACCCATTCTATCTGCTTCTCTAGGCTAGACGGGCCCTAACAGGTACTAGTACTATGTGTCAGAGTGGACCTGGGAGTAATGATCGTGAAGGGGTACTCCACATTACCCAGAGCTCGAGAATTTAAACTTCACCATCAGATAGAGTTTAACATCATATCCAGGACATGAAGACCCTCAGCCACTGCCTTCTAGCGCATTTATGATAAAAATGGGTTGGGGGTTTGGTATAAGGGCAATAGGAATGGGACAATCATATAGGTGCTAGGGCTTGACACGACCTGCGATTGATCTGAGCTTGTCCTCATTTAATGATCAATATGTTTTTTTTTCTTTCTTATGGTTGCCAGCTGTGCGTATTAGATTCATATTCACAGCCTGTGAGATGTTGCCATATGTGGTTTCTGAAAAACGAACAAGACCTTTGCCCATGGAGCAAAAGGGGAAAAAGGGCATGACACGCTTTTGTAGTTATACAGTGTGTCCAATTAGAGAGTATGGCGTATGCCCTTGTATATCCTTCACGGATGTATTGATCTGCGCATGCGTATACCAGAGAAAGAAGCCATATAAAAGAAGAGTGGTAGAGAAGAATCTAGTCTATGGTGGTATGAAATGGAAGATTGTTGTTATGCCAGCGTCATTGGTATGTTCCTGTCGCTTGAAAATGACTGTGTCTGTGTGTCCGTACGCGTCGTGAGTGTTAGAGTCTATCGACCATTTTAAACATTTGTGGGAATAGCAATCACTGGTTAAAAGTTTTCAGTGGAAATTTCCATCACGCGCTGTACCGATGCCTAACACGTGATCGGCGCCTGCTCGCTGCTGACGCCCTTCCACTATCCCTCTCTCGATTACTCCCCCCCCCTCTGCCTTCTCCTTCCTGTTTTCACTTCTACTCCCCCTCCCTCTCTCCCCGTCTGCTTTTTCTTTTTTCTTTTTTCTTTTTTTTTTACTTCTTCCGTTCTCCCGACACCAACACCCTCTTTTTTTATTATCTTTATTATCTTTGTGCTATTTTTTTTTTTTTTCGTTTTTGATGTTTTTGCTTCTTTTTTTCTTTCTTTATTTTTGTTTTTGTGTTTTGTTTCTTCTTGTTGTGTTTTTGTTTTTTGTTGTTTTTTTTTTTGGTTTTTATTTTTTTTTTTTTCGTTAACCACTCTCTGTAATTTTGTTACTGTTTCTTTCTCTTTTTTTTTTTTTGTTCACCTCAGCCATGTATTTATGTCACACACACACACACACCCTTCTCCCCACTCCCCCCTTCTCCCCCCCACTCACCCCTCTCTCTCTCTCTCTCTCTCTCTCTCTCTCTCTCTCTCTCTCTCTCTCTCTCTCTCTCTCTCTTTATTATTTTTTTTCATTTTTCTTTTTTTTCTTTCTTTTCTTCTTTTTCTTATCTATTTCAATTATCTATCTTCCCCCCAGGGCTGTCTCGCAACAAAAGCAATAATTTTTTTCTTCAGATTACGTATATTCGCTTAAAATTACGCTTACTAAACTCCAGTGTATTTATGGGGGGCAAAAACAATTTCCCTTATAAAGGATTGTATGTGAATGTTGCGTGTGCATTACTTATATATATATATATATATATATATATATATATATATATATATATATATATATAAATGGATTCGGCATGGATAAGATGGGTAAATGCCATTATCCGTATATGGAAGATTTTTTTTCCTTCAATGCTTGTATGGCGTCTTTGTCAGTGTATTTCTACCTGCAACTCGATATCCTCCATGACCATATATGGCTTGATTTGATTGCCATAGTACGCCATTGCGCATGCGCCAACCAGACCTCATTTCCAATCTGCTACATGACTTTGATAAATTACTCCTGCCATTGTGCGCATGCGTCAGTGCGTATGTCTACGAAATTGCGTACTCGTGGGTGTGCGTGGCATGTGTGTGTATGTAGGTGCGTGCGTGCGTGCATGGTATGTATGCATATGTATATGTATGTGTGCGTGCGTGCGTGCGTGTGTGCGTGCGTGTGTACGTATGTGTGCGTGTGTGTATGTGTATGTGTTTGTGTATGTGTTGGCTGGTTGGATTTTACGGCATGTCAACCCCTGTTCTATGCCGAAGTCGTTTTGTCTTATTCTTTCTTGATGGGTACTCATTTTTTTTAAACTCAATTTTTCTATTTGATCCATAGATGGGACCCTAACAGATACTACCACTCCGGTTCAGAGTGGACCTGGGAGTAATGGTGATGTAGGAGTACTTCACATTCCTCCAGAGCTCCAGAATTGGAACTTTGCATTCAGATAGAGTTTAATGTCATTATGATAAAAGGGTTGGGGTTGCCATAAGGACAATAGGGTTGGAACAATCATATAAGTGCTAGGGCTTGACATGACCAGCTGATTGTTCGGAGGGAGCCTCTCCAATCGCCCGTCTAGCCTAAGTAAGGGCCAAAGTGGAGTGTTGCATGTCATGGACTGCTCAGGCACAGGGTTCCATCTTAAGCGTCACGGGTCGCTACCCATGACCAAAAGGCGGCCCTATTGAGGGATTTTACCCTTTGTAGAGGTGCAGTCGGTGTATTCTAAAGCCCCAGCTTACAGGGATAGTGTGTGCGTGTTGTTTTAAATTTTGGTAGTTTTGTTTTACGGCATATCAACCCTTTTCGTGTCATTTAATGTCTAATCAAGTCATTTTGATAAACAAAGGACTCAGGTTGCTTACAGTACTTGCTGTTGCTTAAGCGGTCACCCAATCAAGTACTGAACTAGCTCATCGCTTCTTAACTTTGGTGATCAAGCGAGAATTGGTTGTCATACATGTGTATACATGTGAGTATGTATGCGCAGAGTATAGATATACTTGTACGTGTATTCCTATGTATGGGTGTGTGTGTGTGTGTGTGTGTGTGTGTGTGAGAGAGAGAGAGAGAGAGAGGAGAGAGGGTATTTTCATGAGCGTATACACATACACGCACACACACGTTGCTGGAGGCGCGTAGTATAATGGTTACCGTTGTAGGAAATGGATACGACGAGACGAGTTCAAATCCTAGACGAGGCTGTCTACAATTTCACATAGCACTAATGCTCTTTGGGAAGAATATGCATCCACCTGCTCTCCCTCCAGCTATGGGTAAATAGCAGGGCAGACTGGGCTCTTTAATCTTGGTTAGGCAACCAGTCTAGAGAAGAGGAACTCTAAATTCAAACCTGTTAAACTCCGCCTAAAAAAATGACATTGTATCATATCCTGCTCGAACGGAGGGGTTGGTAAATATGTACACAATCCCACATCCAAACACACGTATGACAAGTACCCTAACAGGTACTACCACTCCGGTTCAGAGTGAACCTGGGAGTAATGGTGCTGAAGGAGTACTCCACAGTCCCCCAGAGCTCCAGAATTGGAACTTCACATTCAGATAGAGTTTAATGTCATTATGATAAAAAGGGTTGGGGTTGCTATAAGGACAATGGGGTTGGAACAATTATATAAGTGCTAGGGCTTGACATGACCAGCCGATTGATCGGAGGGAGCCTCTCGAACCGCCCGTCTCGCCTAAGTAAGGGCCAATGCTCTCTGGGGAAGAATATGCATCCACCTGCTATCCCTTCAGCTATGGGTAAATAGCAGGGCAGACTGGGCTCTTTAACCTTGGTTAGGCAACCAGTCTAGAAGAAGAGGAACTCTAAATTCAAACCTGTTAAACTCCGCCTAAAAAAACTGACATTGTATCATATCCTGCTCGAGTGGAGGGGTTGGTAAATATGTACACAATCCCACATACAAACACACGTATGACAAGTACTTTTTAAAGGATAAAGTCTTTCTTTTAGGCAGGGTGGCCTGTTGTCGGTAACAGGCGGACAGCGGAGGAGTTTATCCTCTTTTCACTAGCGCAAGACCAGGGAGATTGTTTTTGCATCTGACGTGGAGCGCCACACCTACTTTTCCACACATAAGCTGTGTTACTCATGCGCTGTTGACGGTACATCTATTAATTATGGAGATTCGCTTCCGGTTTTTGTCTGTAACAAAAATTACGTCACATTACCCAGAATCGTCATAACATAGAATAAAATTTATTCCATGTTATGACGATTTTTGGCATGTTCAAAAAATAAATACACTCAAAATTTGAACATGCAACATTAGACAGTCCTCATTGTTTTTTAAAACAAGTTTTAATAAATACATGACTGGTATTATATATCTATATATAGCTTGTTTTATTTTAATACATATTTAAAGTTTACATTTCAAATTGTTTTATTTTTTAATCCTTTAATGAATTTGATGATTTTACTTACTTAGGGTACAAACTCGCTGACATTGAATTTTTTACTCCCACCCCTCGGCAATATGTTTAAAAAATCCAGAGAATAAACTAGATGGGAGCTACACAAGAATGCTGCAGGGGATCCTGAACAAGACGTGGAAACAGCACCCCACGAGAAAGCAGCTGTACGGCCACCTGCCACATATCACCCAAACCATCCGAGTAAGACGGACAAGACACGCGGGACACTGCTGGAGAAGCAAGGACGAACTCATAAGCGACGTCCTCCTGTGGAAGCCAGCACATGGGCACGCCAGTGTGGGCCGACCAGCAAAGACGTACATTGATCAGCTCTATGCGGATGCGGGGGACTGCACAGAGGACCTCCCGAGAATGATGAGCGATAGGGACGGATGGAGAGAGATTGTCATGGATATCTGTGCCAACAGCGCGACATGATATGATGATGATGATGATGATGATGGTACAATTGTTTTCCTGGGTCGAGAAGTTCTGCTTTCTCTTTAGACAGAGATAAGTGTCTAGCAAGATCATTCAACTTGAATTAATTGCTTTGGCTCGAGATTTATACCTTCCAATGTGTAATCTTGATCTGCAGACGCCCCGGGAACACCACTAATTCTGCCTTCATTATCATCCAAGTCATCTTCAATAGAAGCTACACCATCATCTGGGGTTTTGGACTGGGGGTTATAAGACAAATCACCACTTATATTTATGGACTTTACCAAAATCAGCTGCTGGCATTGACTTAAAACAAAAAAGAATTATTCAAAAAATTGTTTATGAGTCATACTGTATCTAACGTCTGTTTTGATTAAAGAAAATTAAATTTTTATTCAAATAATTGCTACTTATATTTATGGACTTTACCAAAATCAGCTGCTGGCATTCACCAATAGAACAACGACATAGAATGCATTTAAGGTCATTGGTAATTGCCCTGAAATCAGTTGCTATCTGGACTTAATACCTCTATCTACCATGGGGCTATAAGACAAATGACAAATCACCACTTTTATTTATATAATTTCCCAAATAACATCAGCAGGCACTTCCATTAATATGGACCAATCAAAAACAAGCCCAGAAAAGCATTTGAGCAATTAAGATCTTATGTAACTGTCCTAGAATTAATTATTAACGGGAGTTTCTGATTGAATGAACACTACAACTGGATTCTCAGCTACAAGTTCTTTTTCTACTATAATTTCAAGGAATACTATATACTTTCTACTAATGAGATTACAACACTTTTCTACCATTGGATTTACCAATAGGAAAACTAAAGGCCTAAAATGGCGGCCAGGATCGTAACATGGGGGAATAGGAATGGACAATCCTTCCACATGTTGCACTGGTCTACATCCATAGTTGGATAAACATCAGAAGGCAGTTCCGTCAAAAATTAGCCAATGGGAAATGATATAGAATGCATTTAAGGTCGTTGGCATTTCTATTTTCTGCATTATTTGGACTATTGTCCTCATCTTCATTGTTATCTGTACAACGTTTCAGCTGATATGCCTTCCGGCCTTTTTCAGGTATTTTTTCTCGGACTCGGGAACCTTCTCGGACTCAGGAACCTTCTTGTCGTAATCGGGAACCTTCGTGTGGTAATCGGGAGCCATCACGGAACTTTGAACCTAACCCTTTATTCAGTCCACGAGGGTATCCTGTTCTCATTCCGTTAACCATAGCTTGGGTAGAGGCGTTAAGCTGTGTTAATTATTATTCAATGTTACTCCTGCCCTTGATCAAGATTGAACCAGCAATCTAGAGATAACTTTCACTTAGAACTGTCTTAACCTAACTCCTTTACACACTAGACCATGTGTCCAATAACACAGATAATAGTAATCATCAAGCCTCATCTCAAACATTCAGAGAAATCGTTTGGTATTTATCCTGAAATCAATTGCAAATTGAACTTTCTGAAATCAAGACCAACAAAGGAGAATTACAAGGAATACAAATGACTTTTTTTCTATAAGGAGTATCTAATGAAACTTTTCTACCATTGAATTTAGTAACAAGGGAACTAAACACCTAAAATGGCGACCAGAATTGTAACAATGATGATCTTTCGGCTCCCACCATATTATTTCATTGTAGCCTGGAAACGTGGAGAGCTTCAAGTACCTCGGGTCCGCTATTGCCAACAGTCTCTACTGACAGTGAAGTCAACAGCAGAATCGCTAGAGCAGCGGCAGTTATGGCCAAACTGAACTAGAGAGTCTGGAACAATGCCAGCCTTATTCAGTACTCTCCTCTACAGAAGCGAAGCCTGGACCACATACTCAAGCCACGAGAAGAAAATGGACAATTTCCACCTCAGATGCCTACGCCGCATCCTACGCATTAGCTGGCAGGACAAAGTGCCCAACACAGACGTGCTGGAACGAGCAAACATGAGCAGCATGTTTACCATCACCTGCGAGAGACTTGGTCATGTCAGGAGGATGGACAAAGGCCGCATCCCCAAAGACATACTGTATGGTGAATTAGTACAAGGCTTCGAACCGGTAGGGAGACCACGTCTACGCTTTAAATACGTCTGCAAGAATGACATGAAGACTTGCCACATGAGCACTAACATATGGGAGGTTGGTGCAGAAAACCGAGCAGCCTGGCGCCTCCTTGTCAGACAAGGGACGAAAAGGAGTGAAAAAGAAAGGAAAGAGGCCGCCACAGAAAAGAGAACCAGAAGGAAGGAGAGACAACAGCAACTCCAGCAAGCATCACTGTTCGTTCGCAGTCACTGCAACAGAGACAGCCATTCAAAAATTGACCTGTTCAGCCACTCGTGCATATGCAGTTTAAAAAAAAACAGTGGACACTACGCCATCGTATTAACAGATGGAAGGATGCCAACATATACCCAACAACATATATATAAACGGAGAGAGTTATCTCGGTGTAAAATAGAGAGAGCGAGAGACAGACAGAGAGATAGAGAGAGAAGAGAGAGAGAGAGAAAGATTGGAGATAGGAGATAATAGTTCTTATTTGTTTTCTACCTCGGTCGCCATATTCTTTGGGCTGGTTTTCTTTTTCTTCGTCAATTCTTCTTGTTGGGCTGGACTGGACATTGCTTTTAATATGTAATTAACAAACACAACAACTTGTTTGATTCTTTGTCAAATGTTATTTCTTAGTCCTTATTAATTCTGCCGCGGTGGGGCAGGGGAGATGGACCCGAAGCTAACAATACGTCTACGCTCCTTGAAAGCCGGGCCACATCTGCTAATTAAAACTAACTTATTCGCACGCGTCCAATCGCGCGCCTTTTAAGGGGTCAAAAGTTAAAACCGTCTCCGGTAATTTTCCATGGGCCCCGTTATTTTTAATCTGACAGACCTAATTCAAATTCAAACTACAGGTACGTTCGCAATTTATGAGTGCCCATAAATTGTAACACTAAGCGTAGCTTAGATGCGGCACAAGACCAGAAGTATGGGGCGCCCAGTTAGGATAGAACTCACTAACAATGCTCTAGCTAATCTAGCTTGCTAACCATTACACTACATGAAGTGCCCAATTCTTTTAAAGAATATATGAGACCAATTATGCATTGAAATGTCGGAAATTCCATGTGAATTATCTTCCCCTACCACTAGGGGGACAAATCGCCAATGGGATATTGGCGCCAGAATCAAAACCCGGGACTTGTCTGTGGGTCCTCGTCCGAGACGGACGTACTTATCAGGGAACCGTTACTAGAGAGAGACGTCAAAGAAACGTTCTCTCACTTAGCCCCAAAACAGGGCTACTTATCACAGAGCACGCACTAAGGGTAGTCGCGGTATCCCCGTTCCCTAAAAAACTTCAACTTTCTAAGGCTTTATTTCAGCAAACTGTCACTGGCTGTTATAATAGCATACTGAGAACTGAATAATCTACTTGAACAGGGCCCACATAACCAGCTCACTTCTAAGACCTTATTTCAGCATACTGTCTCTGGTTGGTATAATAGCATACTGACTGAAGAACGAGAAACGACCCGAGAAGCTTCTTAGAGCCATTTTCCTATCAATGACAGAACACCTTTATCACCACGACACCAAGAACTCTTCTTAGAACAGATAAGTCTGGTCGCGAATTCCATTTAATTTGCAAACCCTTTTGTTGTTAAACCCTTTTTGTAAATCCTTGTACTTTTTGTAAACCTTGTAAATTTTGTAATACAAGTGTCTGCATTTTACTTTTGTGTTTGTTCTTCTTTGTCCGACAATTTGCCAACGACTACGGGGAAATAAAAGCCCCTTCGAATACCGTAAATACTTTTATTTTGCAAAGAAATAAACTGTAATATCAACCCCCGCCTATTTATGAAGTAAAAAAAATATTAAAAACAAAGCATCAGAATTTCATTGGAGATAATATCATGAATTTGCATATTTACAAATAACAAAGATGAGGATATAACTTTAATTTTTCAGACTGTTGTGCTCATCTTCATTGTGGTATATAAAAACAGAACGTTTTGGCCGCTGTAGTGTCCAGCCTTCTTCAAGTGTTTTCTGTCTATCCCAGCATAGTAATGACCCAGGCTGGGAAATCATTTTGAATAGTTTGACTGTTGATCAAATAAGGCGTCGAAGAACTTTTGAAAATCTCATTCAAATAATGACGTCATTGTTTTTTGGAAGCCTATCAATCCAAGATGCATCACAGGAAGAATCACGATATATATATATATATATATATATATATATATATATATATATATATATATATTGTTTACATAAAGTTTGAGACCTCTAGGTGAGTTCATTTCCGCTTAGAAATGTAGCGATTAAATAGCCTGCTATACTTGGCAGCTGACTGTGGCCGTATGGCTAAGAGGATTGGCGAGCGTAAGTTCGTACGGATCTCGAACCCGGCCAAAGGTAGCTGCTAAAAAAACGGTATAACTGCACTGATGAGAGGTGATACCTCGAAACACGTGTCTTAGTTTACTCTTATATATATATATATATATATATATATATAGTAAAGAATAGAGAAAAGAATGTGGACAAAGGAACAAAACTCAGACAAGTATATGTAGGAGATATATTTCAGCGTGCTCGGCTTCATCAGTCGTTTATTTGATCATTAATGATGATCAATGAGTTTTGTTCCTTTGTCCACTTTTTTCCCTCTATTCTTTACTAAATTATGTCGGATTTACTCCAATCCTCCTATCCTCATATATATATGACTTACTCATCAACAAACTTCATCTGGCCAGTCTCTCAGGAAAAGGTTAAAAACAAAAACAAAAAACAAAAATTTTTATATTAAAAAAAAACAAAACAAAACATGACAAATCATATAAAAACTACTTTAAAAAAATTAAATTTTTATATAAATTTTGTGTTAACTGAAAATCCTTTCATGAAAATTTCATCTGGCCAGTCTATCAGGTAAAGGTTGTTTTTTAAATAAAAAATTTAAAAAAAAAATGAACCAGTAGAACATGTGGAATTTCCATGAACTGTTGTAACTTAAAAATAAAATGAAGTAATTAGTAAAAATCATCATCATCATCATCATAAACTGAATCAATAAAGAAAATACACCTGAACTACAAATTATTTTATTTTTATTTTTTTGGACTGTTGTCCTCATCTTTATTGTTGTATGTAAATACAGTGTTTCAGCCGCTATATCCTCCGGCCTTCTTGTGGTGTTTCCTGTCTATCCGAACAGAACAATAACCCAACCTGGGAAACCATTTTGAATAGTTTGACTGTCGAAGAAATTTTGAAAATCTCATTCAAATTATTACATCATTGCTTTTGCACGCCTATCAATCTGAGATATGTCACTTTTTTATATTTTTGATGGACGTGGTGCTTCTCGGAACGCATCTCGGATTAATAGGCGTGCAAAAACAATGACATCATGATTTGAATTATATCTTCAAATTCTCTTCTATGCTTTGTTTGTTCAACAATCAAATTATTCAAAATGATTTCCCAGGTTGGCACATGATGATCGATCTAAATAAATGAGGCAGTTATTTATTCTTGTTGGGTATTCAATTTTTTCAAACTCAGTATCCTAAACACATTTTTAAAACTCATTCGTAGATCTATTTAACCCATAGTTTGGGTTTTTGTTTTTAATTAGTGCAATTCGACCGGTAGGGAGACCACTTCTTCACTTTAAAGACGTCCGCAAGAAGAACATGAAGACATGCCACATCAACACAAGGGAGGCTGGTGCAGAAAACCGAGTGCCCTGGTGCCTCCTCGTCAAAGCATCATTGTTTTTTGTTGGATTTTTTTTTTTTTTGGCAGTCGCTGCACCAGAGATTGTCATTCAAAAATTGGCCTGTTCAGCCACTCACCCAGATGCTGTTAAAAAAAACAATGTGGACACTACGCCATCGTCTTTAGCAGACGGAAGGATGACAACAACAAAAGCAAAACGTTGAACGTGCACCTCCGAATAAGCTTCTTTTGTTTTTGTTTTCCCAAAGGTTTTGAATCTAACTATTATCAGACATGACGTAATACCATGGAAACTTGTTAGAAACAATAGTTGGAACGTTAGTTTATTAGTTTTAAGGGTTGCTACAACTGATTTTTTGTTGTTGTTTTTTTTGTTTTTTTGTTTTGGGGGTTGTTTTTTTTTCTTTTTTTTCTTCTTTTTTTTTGTTGCTTTTTTACTTGCGCAAAAACAGTGAAAACAGTTCGATTTTGACGTGTTTCCATTAGAATTTGATGTATATGAATTTTTTTTTGTTACAATCTAACCAGAATGTTGGCACTTATCAGGTATTATTGCACCCCTAAGAGGCTTGCTAAAAATAACTAATTCAATGTTATTTCACTAGTTTTAAATGTTGCTATACAAGTTTTCTAGTTTGTTTAATTAGCGCACTTACATGAAAAAAAGGCGAGGCACTTCCAAATATAAATTATATGTGTATTGGTGTATATGTGTAGTATATCTTTTGTGCGTGTGTAGTGTATTTGTGTATGTTAGTACATATGCATGCGAGGTTTAATTTTTGTAAGCTTGTGTGTTTATGTGTATCTTTGCAGGCATGTGTATGTATGTATGTATGTATGTGTGCATGCTATGGATACCCCGTTCAAAATGTGTGAGTATATGTGTGGCGCGTATGTATTATGTATTTGAGTGTGTGCTTGTGTGTGTAAGTTACTTCGTATGCATGCTCTGTGCAGAATTTGTGTGTGAAGAAGGTCGAAGGATACAGTGGCCGATTTGTTGTGTTTTTACATACCACAATAAAGATGAGAACAACAGTAAAAAAAAAATTTTTTAAATAAACCAAATTATCCACATCCTCATCTCAAAAATTCAGACAAATAAACAACAAGCGTAATTAAAATACCTTGTTATAATTTTTCGGACTGTTGTCCTCATCTTTATTGTGATATGTAAAATCACTACAGCTCAACATATGTGCTGCTTCTTGGAGACATTTTCTTTTCCAATGCCCTTCCCTATCTATTGTTTCAACTTTATTCCACAAGGGTTGATGGTTTCCCTTTTCTTTTCATATGTGGTCAGCGCATAGTGTAATGGTTAAAGTCATGGGAAATGGACTTGCCGCCCCGAGATCAAATCCTGGATGTGGTAATTGCATTTCACTTAGCGCTAACACCATTGGGAAAGGTATGAATCCTACTCTCCCTCCAGCTATGGATAAATAGTAGGGCAGACTGGGCTCTTTAACCTTGGTTAGGCAACCGGTCTAGGAGAAGGAAAACTCTAAATTCAAACCTGTTAAACCCCGCTTAAGAAATTGACCTTGTGTCACATCCTGCTCGCGCGGGGGGATTGGTAAATATATATATGGTCAGCCATACCTGACTTTTCTGTTTGCCCTCGTACCACTGCCTTCCAATGTTCTTCTAGTTTTACTTTCAAAATGATTTCCAAAGTTGTGTCATTGCTTTGCTCGGACATTTCCAACCCGTCCTTCGGGACAGGGGTCCAGTGCGCTTCCGCCACTGGACCGGTCATGTTAAATTAATAGCGTCGATTCCAGGGGGCTATCCCCCCCCCCCAGGCAGCACCTGCCCCTTGACTTAAAGGGACAGGGCTGGGTTTATTGCCCAGCGCCTGAGGCGCCCCCCTTGAGGGGGAATGCCGAAGGGATCGACGCAATTTTTGTTCTTTCCCACCCATGAGCTTCGGCTTGTGGGTGGGCCCACGTTAAAACGAGGCCTTGTGCCCAGCCCATACAAGTGGGGTATGAGGCAAATACCCATTGCTTTGCTCGGATACATGTCAACTCTTTTTGGGTTATTTTATGCCGAAGACATTTTGTTTTATTAATTCTTTTTGGATATTCATTTTTTTTTCAAACTCCTTTTTTGTAAACACATTTTAATACTCATTTCTTAATCTATTTAACCTATAGATGGGACCCTAACAGGTACTACTACTACTACTACGGAGCAGAGTAGACCTGGGATTAATGGCGATAAAGGGGAACTCCACATTTCCCAGAGTCATAGAATTGGAACTTCATCATTAGATGCAGTTTAATGTCATGTCCATGACACTAACACCATCAACCCCGCTTATAGCACATATATGATTAAAAGGGTTGGACTTTTGCTATAAAGGGCAATAGGATTGGGACAATTATATAATTACTATGGCTTGACGTGACCAGCCGATTGATCGTAGGAAGCCTCTCCGATTGTTCGTCTAGCCCAAGTAAGGGCTAAAGGAGAGTGTTTCAAGTCATAGACTGCTCAGCAAGTAATAGACTGCTCAGGTGGCCACATTAGAGGGTCTTACCCTTCTGCAGAGGTACACGGGTGGCCACCTATGCCCAACATGTGGCCCTATTGGGGAATATTTTGCACTTCATATCGGGTATATCAATCGAGAGAGGAGAGGAGATGGGCGCTTCTTTGTTCTTACTTCGTTGCTGGTCATTTCCTTCTGGACTGATTCTTTCTTCTTCTGGATTAGGTGTCTACTCATTTCTTTGTTGGAATAATCCTGGTTTGTTTTATAAGACATCTTTTCTTTATTAAGAAAACCCCAAAGTCCAAAAGGGTTCACCCACACAGTGAGAAGCTGGCATTTTGGGAGCAACGATACTTACGTCTGCTTCCCTCAGCTAACGGCCAGAATCTGACTAATTAGACCAGTTCTCTTTCACACGCCTTTTCTTCAGCCAATCAGAAGTCGGCATACAGGTCAGCGAAAGATGAACTGCCATCAATAACTTTTTCAACGGTTAATGGTAATTTTCCATTTACCGTCCCGTTATTTAAATCTTAACTACACTTACATACATAATTCGTAGGCTACCCACGAACCATGTAACAGATGTCATGAAATGTACTTGCTCTACGAAGCACCCCGATGACCTAATAATCTTTGGAAAACAACAACTTATTCCTGTTTTTGTCTCCAATGAGCTTTACCAATTCTTTTGGATATGAAACTTCCCAAGGAGATAGATTTTTGAAAAGAAAAACAAATAACAAACTTAAAAGTAAATAAGATGAAAAATCTTAAGACGTAAAATACAATATAAAATCTTTCTAAGTAAGACTATTGTTTTTTAAGAGAACATTTTTATAAGATAAACGGCATATCTTTCAGAAAGAAATGTACATAGATTTTTTTTTCAAATAATAATAATCTACTTTAGTTTAAGCCTTTTTTTGTTGTGTGTGTGGTGTATGCGTGTTTGTGTATGTGTTCATTTGTTTGTGAGTGTGTATGTGTGTGCGTGTGTGTGTGTGTGTGTGTGTATGCGCGCGTGTGTGTATGGTTGGTTGGTTGGTTGAAGGCAACTGAATATATTACATTCGAGATTGTATTCTGTAAGTGTGTGTGTGTGTGTGTGTGTGTGTGTGTGTGTGTGTTTCGAAATGTAAAGGTGCATGTTGTGTAATGGTTATCATTGTACGAAATGGACACGGTGACCCGAGTTCAAATCCGGATAAATTCTAAATTTTCATATGTATTCAGATTTTAGTTACTCCCAATATTTTACATTTAAAAATCATAATAGTTTTTTTTATGTATAAAACGGGAGAGACATATCTTCATCACACATTTTATTCTAAAAAGATATCCATCACTGTTCAGACGACACTTTCTCCATCCTAATGTCCTGATGAAGGTGGGTTGAAAACCGAAACGTTTTATATTTTCTTTCATATATACCGCCCTGAAACAAAAATACACCGACTGCGCCTCTGCACAGAGGTAAATCCAACCAATGGGCCCACCTGTTGGCGTTGGATGGAGATCCGTGAGGCTTATGAACAGAATCCTGTGAGTAGGGGTGAGCAGTCCATGACATGCAACACTCCACTTAGACTCTTACTTAGGCTAGACTGGTGGTTGGGGAGCACCCCTCCGATCAATCGGCTGTTTACGTCAAGCCCTAGCACCTATATGATTGTCCTAACCGTATTCGCATTATGGCAACCCCAACCCTTTTTATCATGTACGTGCTATAAGCGGCGGCTGGGGGTCAGTGTCCTGGATATGACGTTAAACTGCATGTAGTGGTGAAGATCTAATTCTGGAACTCTTGAAGTGTGTACCATCCCTTCATCGCCATTACACTCAGGTCCACTTTTACCCGGAGTGGTAGTACCTGTTAGGGTCCCAATTATGGGTTAGATAGAAAAATGTCTTGATAAAAACTGACGCAATATTTTTAATGGGAGCTGAAGCGGAAGTTTGCAGAACAAAAGAAACAATGTCGAATTTTGATAGAAATTAGTTTTTTGTTTCCATTTCCGCTTCCGGACCGGAAGTATGGCGGAACAATAACCGCGCCATTTACGTATGCAAGAGACTCAAATACGTAAGAGATCCCCACTCCCTCTCTCTCTCTCTCTCTCTCTCTCTCTCTCTCTCTCTCTCTCTCTCTCTCTCTCTCTCTCTCTCTCTCTCTCTTCCGGGCTGCTTGCGGCATTCTTAGACTGTAAAAGCTTGCACGTGAGGCTTATGACACTTAAAATAATTAAGTTATGTATATATATATATATATATATATATATATATATATATATGTATATATGAGAGAGAGAGAGAGAAAGAGAGAGAGAAATAAATGAACAAATAAAAGCTAAACCTTTTATTTGTTCATTTATTTATCTATCAACGCTCTATCACAGATATTGAGCATTCTTCTAATAACACTATACGTTGGATTACTACGCTTTTCAAGTATAATAGTGCCAACCATACACATTAATATATATATATATATATATATATATATATATATATATATACCAACCTCACAGCATGAGCAGGATGTGACGTAAGGTCAATTTCTAAAGCGGGGTTTAACAGGTTTGAATTCAGATTTTTTATTCTCCTAGACTGGTTACTTAACTAAGGTTAAAAATACCAGTCTGTCCTACTATTTAACCATAGCTGGAGGGAAAGTAGTTGAATTCATCCCTTTCCCAAGTGTATTAGCGCTAATAGGATACACCGACTGCACCTCTACAGAGGGGTAAAATCCCTCCGATGGGGTCAACTTTTGGCCGTGGGTGGCCACCCTTGATGCTTAAGCATGGAACCCTGGTGGCTAGGCAGTCCATGATATGCAACACTCCACTTGGGTCCTTACTTAGGCCAGTCGGGTGGTCGATGAGGCTCTCTCCGACCAATCGGCTAGTCACGTCAAGCCCTAGCACCAAAATGGTTGTTCCAATCCTATTACACTTATGGCAAGACCCAACCCTTTTTGTCATATATGTGTTACAAGGCAGTGGCTGAGGGTCCTGGTGTCCTGGGTATGAAGTTAAACCGCATCTAATTGTAAGCTTCCTATTCTGGAGCTCTGGGGAGTTTGGAGAGCCGTTCATTGCCAAATCCACTCTGACCCGGAGTGGTAGTACTTAGTAGAGACCCACCTATGTGTTAATGGAAAAAATTATTGAGTTTTTTATTTTTTTAAATCAAGTATCCATCAATAAAGCAAAACGTTTTCGGGATAAAATAAACCAACAAGGGTTGACATTCCGTAAAATCCAACCAACCAACCAGCCAGCCTATATCTGATAAGTTTTTGGAAAACTTGAATGGGTTCAAATCTAATGAAAACACGTCCAAGTCGAACGTTGGCAGAATGATTTATCCATTCATCAATATTTGTTTTTTCATATTTCTATACTTACACACGGTATAAAATAACCCAACAAGGGTTGATATGCCATAAAAGTCCAACCAACCAATCTTCATTGGTATTCCTTGAATCAAGTGGGCTAATGAACAATGACATTGCAGGAATAGAAAAAAATATGAAGACAGGTATTTCAGTTAAGTTGCCTTAATTTCCAGGAAATCTGTGGAAAGTGTAGCCGTTAGTATAACACTATAATAATGTTATGAATTTGACTGGCGATGCTAAATTAAATACTTAAGAATAATTAGGATGATTTATTAAAATTTAAAGTTATAATCCTTTGTAAGGAAGTTTAAAACAAGCAAAAAAAATAAATAACAATAATAATATTAAAGATCCCACCTGGTGACTCACAATCGCTATACTGGGTTCCTTCACAGGTCAAATCAAAAGTTAGCGTCAACGAAGGACGAAATTACTAAACAAAGAAATTTGAAAAGGTCAATTTTAAATTTTGATTTAGATAAATAAAACAATAAATTATTTTTGGATTGTAAGTTCAAGTCAGTGCAAACTGTTATGGAAGGGTACGATGGAAAATTACAACTACGTCTGGCACAAGGCCATTTTCACAATAATGAAAATATTATCAAGTGGCTCACCAATCAAAGAAAAGTGGGGAGGAGTTTTTTGCCCTCCCCGAGATGTACAGCCCAGGGCCATGATTTTGATTGGCAAACGGGGGCGGGGGCTTTTCTACACCTCCCCGATGTTTAGGCTCTAAGACTATTGGTCCGGTGTTTCTATTGGCTGGCCAATCAGAGTCGTATGTTCAGGGGTCTGGACCCCATAAAAGAAGACCCCGAAAAGGGAACAGATTAGATCGAAAGCTGGTTCCATAGCTACGAGACTCAGAGCCCTTGCTGCCACCTCGCTACTACTTCCCGATACCTTGCTACTCAAAGTCCTGAATTTGATCATTTTAGCCAGAAGTAATTAGCTGTATATCACCAGTCAACTCACTAACTCCGACTTCGACATCGAAACCTCTTTGTTGTTGTCCATGATTTTGGTCACTGTCTGATTAATAAAGGTATTGTTGTATACAATTGTTAATAAGCGTTTCGTAGTTACTGTGATTGTTGACTCGTTGACAGCATTGGTAAATTTGGTCATCTTCAAACCCTATTGAGAATTCTGTGGTATGAGGTTTATCGTCCTTTGTCTGTGAGCCTCTGTTTCAAAGCAACCAATCACGAGCCAGCATACTTTGGCGGCAAAGCCGAATAAGCAAACTCACTCTCTTCTGATCCAGCTAGCACTGGGGACAGACCTAAATAAGGGTCGCTCCTATTCTTCAACAGACAACTACGGAGTCGGACGCAAAACAGAAGTCATCATATCCGAACTATCAAGGGCCGTAGCAAGGGGTCCGATAATACCCTATCTCAGGATACACCAGATAAGTGACAAATTATTATTTGTGCAAACGAACTAAAGTTTGCAACCTATTGTTATTCTGTAATACAGTCTTATTCATATTTCTAGTTGTTTGGTTATTTCTTTAACTCTCAACCTGTCTGCCACACTCGTGGTTAACTCCATACTTCAAACCTTGGAGTACTGCCGTTAGTGTATTTTCTTTATAACCCAGCCCAAACTGAGAAAGTCCGAACCAGCTTATTTTCAACTTTCCTGTGGGTCAAACCAAACAACGTTGGCACAGCAACACGCACTTATAGGACCACATTACGATGTCATGGCAAGAGTAATAGATTAGAGTCCCTTTTTTTCTTTCTTTTTTCTTTTAATCTTCTCAACCAATCTGAGATTATTGGAAAGCATTAATAACTTCTGTAACGTTATAGCTCCCATTTGTTGATAATAAAAATAATTCGTGATATATTTATTTCTTGAACAGTTGTGAGAATACCCGGTCTGCACTCCTGCCCCTTCGTTGCACAATGTCCAGACCCCAACGTTGTGATGTTCTGTGCTGGCCGATTTGAAGGGCACGAGTCAGAGACAGGTTCACAAGAATTAAAAGATAAGAAAACAACACAAACACAAAGTATGTTAATAGGACGCTGGTGGAAGAGGAGGTTGTAACACTTGGGCAGTTTGTGGTGGACTATGTCAGCTGGCAAGAAGTTGTTATGAGACTAAGTCGAATTATTGGCTTCGCTAGCTAATTTCTACCTCTGCTGCTACTGTTGATACGGCCACCCGACTGCCGGCCAAAAACTAACTTTTCAGCTGGGACCATCTCCTTCTTGACTACCCTTGCTGGACACTCAATCTCATCTCCAGATTTTTTGTTGTTGTTTGAAATACTAATGATAATTAGCATGTTACTCTAAACAAAATACAATGAACAACTAACAGAAATAAACCATCTCCAGACATTTTGACTCTGTGGGATATCAAATATCTTCCTATCACTCTTTTTTTAAGTTTAATTATTCATTCTTTAGTCATATTCACTCATGTATACACACATGATTCACTATCTCCCATCCACACACAGACACTCATGTGTAAACACATATGTATCCATAATCTTACATACTATTTATTCACATAACTAATTATTACACCTATATATACACACTACGCACATTCTGCACCCATGCATTCTACCGCCATGCATAGTGTCATACAGTACTACTTTGAGAAGTTTGAACCTGGCTGTTGATGTAACAATTCATGAGATGTCTTGAATTGTGAACAGGCCTGTAGCTAGGAATATTTGAATTAGGGTCTGTTGATTTGAAATCAAGGGAGTCTATGGAAAATTACCGGTAACGGTTATACCCTTTTGATCCCTTGAAAATGCGCCATGACAGACACGTGAGAATAGCTTCGAGTTAGGTTCGACCTGATTTTGGAGGAGAGAGACGTGATTGTCGCCTCTCCCGGGTCAACTCAGTCCCCGCGATGGAATCAACCAATATGAGCTAGAAGAAAATAAAACTTGATCAAGTAAAAATAAAGTCTTGCTGTGTTGTAAATTATTAAAACAATGACCAGCTTAGCCCAACCAAAGAATAAACAAGAAAGAAATCAACCCTTAACAGCAGATAGAAGGTCCAAAGAAAATGGCGAAAGAAAGCAGCCTTGATGAAGAAATAGAATTAGCAAAGAAGCAGTAAGTATAAATGAAGCCAGCAAGAATCAGGTAAAACCACCATCTCTCTCTCTTCTCTCTCCTCTCTCTCTCTCTCTCTCTCTCTCTCTCTCTCTCTCTCATACCTATCTAACTATCTATCTATCTATATATATATATATATATATATATATATATATGAGAAGTAAATACACAGCGATGTGTTTATGATATGACTTTTTTTAGCCGACAATTTCTGGGAGAATATGTGCTTAATTGAAGTCGTACCTAATTTTGAATAGACTTACATTTAAATAGGTATGCCCGCCTAATTAATTAATTATTAATTAATTAACTTGCAAAATTAGGTACGACTTCAATTAAGCACATATTCTCCCAAATATATATATATATATAATATATATATATATATATATTATATATATATATATATATAAAGGTAGTTGTGTGTATATCTATGTCCGGAGTAAACTTCGAAAATAAAACAATTAACGACAAAGTAAATATATATACACATTAAATATCACCAGGGTTTGTTTTTTTAGCAAAAATAATGAAGATTTGATTTATATTTGTGAAGATAATTAAAAAAATAAAATTTAAATGATAACAGCATGGATTTTTTTTTTTTTTCATTTAATATTTTAGATAGTAGACATTAACATTTCTTTTCAGAGTAGCTGGATCAATGCAAGGTCTATTTTTTAAAAAATTTTTTTCATAGGGATTTAAATGGGGCATCCCACGAGGATTCAACTCACGATTCAGTAATAATGGGACTACCCTTAAAAAATCCCCCTCTACCCAGGCGACGCCGGGTAGTCGCTGCTAGTACATATACAAGGGATTTAACATTGGGGTAATGTTGAGTCGGCTGACAATTCTTTGGTGTTTGGAGTCTGGAAACCAGCTTGGGATGCTCGGGGACATCTTGCCTTGTGTCATTTATAGTTTTTAGTAATAACACATGACTACTTATTTGTTCTCATGAGATTTTTATTTTCCCCCAAGTCAAACTGCATTGAGTAAGAGACCACGTCTCTTTCTGTCAACGCATCGTTCCAAACTCCATCCACAATCTCAACTCTCACCCTTCTTCTTTCACACTTCACTACATGACACTTCTCGATCATTAGAAAAATGGCATGTGGCGTTTTTAGTAATGATACAAGGCGACATTTGTTCTCATGAGATTTTTATTTTCCCCCAAGTCAAACTGCATTGAGTACGAGACCACGTCTCTTTCTGTCAACGCATCGTTCCAAACTCCATCCACAATCTCAACTCTCACTCTTCTTCTTTCACACTTCACCACATGACACTTCTCGATCATTAGAAAAAATGGCATGTGGCGTTGTGCTGTTTCATCCTAAAAAAATGTCCATGCTAACTTACTGGCTCTTTTCACACACAACACACACACACTCTCTCTCTCTCTCTCTCTCTATATATATAATATATATATATATATATATATATATATATATATATATCTTTTATGTTACACATCCAGCGAAATGAAAGCTGTGGAAAAATCGACCAAATTTAATTTGCAAGGACTCATCTGATGCTCATTCTTACCGAATTCTTAAAAGTGGAGTTACATGTCATGGACTGCTCCGCCACCAAGGTTCCATCCTTAAGCATCACGGGCCGCCACCCACGGCTAACAGGTAGTCCCATTGATGGGGAGGTGTCTTACCTCTCTTCAGTGGTGCAGTCGGTATATTCTAAAGCCCCCAGCCGACAGGTCTGTGTCTGACGTTTAACTGCGTCTAATTCTGAAGTTCCAATTCTGGAGCTCTGGGGAGTGTGGAGTACCTCTTCATCGCTATCACCATCGCCAGTTCCACTCTGAGCCGGAGTGGTAGTACCTGTTAGGGTTCCATCTGTGTGTGAAATAGAAGAAAATTAGTTTTTAAAAATGTGTTTAAAAAACTGAGTTTAAAATGAAATTGAATACCCATCAAGAATTAATAAAACAAAAAGTCTTCGGCATAAAATAACCCAACAAGGGTTGACATGGCGTAAAATCCAATCAATCAACCTTGGGGGGGGGGCATATAACTGTTTTGGGGGCCCAGACAAGCACAATATATTTACCGTATTTGACGGCATATAAGATGCACCCCCATTTCAGAAGGTCAGATTCAGAAGAAAAAAGTTTTTTAGTATATTTAAACATATATTGTTGAAAACAGTCTAGCTGTGCATTACACAAGCAGAAACATAGCTGTATAAAATCAATTTGGGAGTGCAGGCTAGCAATAAGCATATACAAGACATCTCAATAGCAGGAAATAATAATAATAATAATAATAATAATAATAATAATAAACTCGAAGACTACACAAAAAAATAAAATAATGATAATAATAATAATAATAATAATAATAATAATAATAATAATAATAATAATAATACAGATTACTTATGGCGGCCAACAATAGTAGATGTGACATATGGACAAACAGAAAAACAACAAAGATTAGAAAACAAAAATGGAAAGAAAATGAATACACAAAAAAGAGCAAAGACAGATTACTTAGTAATGTGGACCAACAAAAAAATAACAAAGACTAGAAAACAAAAATGAGAAGAAAAACAATTATATGGACACTTCAAACGAAAAATTTGGACGTGGTTAAGAAAATGAAACCTTAAAAGAGAAACTGAATCACTAATAATTGCTGCACAGAATAATGCCATAAGGACAAACTATATCAAAGCAAAAATTGATAGGACCCAACAAAATAGTAAATGTAGACTATGCGGTAATAGAGATGAGACCGTAAACCATGTACTATGCGAATGTAGCAAACTAGCGCAACGGGAGTACAAAACTAGACACGACTGGGTTGGAAAAGTGATCCACTGGTAATTATGCAAAAAATTAAGTTTTGATCATACAACAAAATTGTATATGCATAAACCAGAATCTGTTCTTGAGAACGAAACGCATGAAATTATCTGGGACTTTAAAATAAAGACAGATCACCTTATCCCAGCAAGAAGACTAGACCTAGTATTGATTAACAAAAAAGAAATAACTTGTCAACTTGTGGATTTTGCAGTTCCAGCAGATTACAGGGTGAAGCTAAAGGAAAATGAAAAAATGGACAAATACCTGGACCTTGCCAGAGAACTGAAATCGTTATGGAATATGAAAGTCAAAGTGATACCAATTGTAGTTGGTGCACTTGGAACGGTCCCAAAAGGATTGGAAAAGGGTTTGGAAAGTCCGGAAATCAGAGGAAGGATTGATACCATCCAGAACACTACACTGCTGCAATCTGCCAGAATACTCTGGAGACCTGAGGAGACTTGCTGTCACTCAGACTCCAGTGAAAGACCATCAGCTAACGCTGATGTGAAAACTCAAAAGGAGTGAACAATAATAATAATAAAAGGGAGATCTCAAACTTCCCCTACGACGTATAAGACGCAGGGCAATTTTTGAGTCAAAATTTTGGGGAAAATGTGCGTCCCATATGCCGTCAAATACGGTAATTGAAAAATATACAACAGAATTTTTAAACATCGAATGGCTATAAGGGGTTCACCATAGTAAAATGGTAATCAAAGATATTATTAAAAAATATTAATATTACAAAAAAGGAAGAGAACCACTGCACCAGTGTTTAATATCATTGATAGAGCGTTAATATTTGAGTTAAGGTGGCGTGGACAAAACTTTAGTCTGAAGATCACACAGGCAAGAAACTGTCAGTAACAGAGTGTTGATGCCGCTGTAGCATTAGTTTCGTATTTGCCTAGGGGAGTCGTCTGCCCGTTTAGTTCGCTGGTGCCTGCTAGGGGGCGTTTTATATTTAAGCGGCTGGTTCAAACGCTTCTCTCTCTTCTCCGGTTGCTCGACTACGAGACACATGTGTTAGTTAAGGTCTACCACTTCTCGTTGGGGCTCGTCCCCCCCCCTTACATTACTGTAAGTTATTCATACGGCATGGACTATTCCTAGTCTCAGGTCTGTGGCTTTTATGTTTATCTTTTTACCATTCATGAATGTGTCTTTATCTTTATTTATGTACACCTTGTCTGTACCCTTTTATCCATGTGCTGTATACGTATTAAATGTTTTGTTTATCAAACCTTTGTCGGAGTTTGTATCTTCATCACTCTTAATCTTACACCGCGTTACTTTAACTCAAATATATGGATAGATAGATACTCATATACATACATACCTCTAGACTGAGATAGATTAGATAGCTATGACTAGAAATAAACAGTTATGCATAGACAGACATACATAGATGGATAAATAGAGAGTTATCTTTGACTACACACACACACACACACAGGTATATATATATATATGTGTGTGTGTGTGTGTGTGTGTGTGTGTGTGTGTGTCTGTGTCTGTGTCTGTGTCTGTGTCTGTGTGTGTGTGTGGTAGACTCTCCTATCGTGAACGATAGATGATGGTCAGTAGTGTGGGATTTGTTTCCTCCCATGTTGTGCATGCTATCAAGAAGACATTTTGTGTTTCCGCGAGTGTGATAGCAGCCCAGCCTTGCTGCAAGCTATGAAGCTACACTGACAGATGTTTTGTTACTACTGTAACGACAGGCTATGTTGATGTTAATGCTTTTATCTCCGTTATATGAAGCATTTGGATTATTAAAAAGACAGAAAATTGTGATTCAAAAGTGAATTCAACGAAGGGCATTTCCATTAATATATTCTGGTGAGATCTACTTCTTTCTCTAGAGCAGTGATTTCCAACGTGGAGCCTATGACCCACTGGGGGGGGGGGATTCAATAATAATAGGGGGGCAATAGGAAAAATATAGTAATATCAACATTTTTATTTTATTTTACCCTATATGGGTAAAAATTATAAATTTATTGGGTAAAATTGTAATTACAACCTAGCTGAGCACAACAGCTTGTGCAGTCTAGTCAAGTGTTCACCCACTAATGTTATTGTGCATCTGGCACCAGCTGGCACCAGCTATATGCATGGCTTCTGACTTGTTTAACTTTGCAGTTCTTCATCTGTTGCCCTCCCCCGCAATTATACACATTATAAAATGGATTTTATTTGATTAAATTTGAAGTTAAACCCTTTAGTTTTATTTGAAAGATACAATCTTTTATGTTATACTTCTTCAAAACTGATATTGTTATATCATACTAAACAATTAACGGGTGGGGGATATAAAGAAATTTGTGATAAAAAAGAGGGGCATGGTAATAAATTGTTGGGAACCACTGCTCTAATTCTACATCCCTCATCCCATGTGACATGCTAATAGTCTGAGAAAATATCTTACAGATAACTACCTCCACAGCAATTTTATTGACCCCACCCCTATGTTCGCCTTGAATAATTAAGCAAAGACAGAAGATGAACAGTGCTTGAATTAATCGATCCTTTCGGAGTGATGATTTCCAGAACATCTTGTTAGATAATGGATTGGCTGAATCTATTATCTTATCTATCTATATATAGTTTGTTTGATTTTAATATATATTTAAAGATATCAGAACTAAGTTTCCATTTCAATTTTTTAAATTTTTTACTCCTTTGATAAATTTATTTTATTTTTTACTCCTTTAATAAATTTGATGATTTTACTTTACTTACGATACAAACTCTCTGATTTTAAATTTTCAACTCCTGTCCCCTCAGGCAATATTTATTTTACGTCGGCCAGAGGGCGTTTTTTTTTATTTTGCTAGTCTATATAATAATAATTGTGTTCCTACAAAAAAAACACACACAGATACTACACATTGATGCAGGGTAGGATACACATACATTCCAACCGATCCTAGGCAGGACACACAGATACTACACACTGATGCAGGGTAGGACACACATATACTCCAACCGATCCTAGGCCAGGACACACAGATACTACACACTGATGCAGGGTAGGACACACATACATTCCAACCGATCCTAGACAGGACACACAGATACTACACACTGATGCAGGGTAGGACACACATATACTCCAACCGATCCTAGCAGGACACACATATACTACACACTGATGCAGGGTAGGACACACATATACTCCAACCGATCCTAGGCAGGACACACATATACTACACACTAATGCAAGGTAGGACACATATACTCCAACCGATTATTTTTAGGTTGTGTAAAATGGTTTAAAACGGTTGCAAGAAAGACTGTTGGATTCCATACAATTGGACTAGAAATTATTCTATTTTCTAAGTTAGAGCCCGTTAAATGCATTGATCAAATACAATTATTGCTTTGATGTAACGTTTTCTTTGTTTCTTTCTCTTTGGATTTTACGACATGTCAACCCTTGTTGGATCATTTTATGCCGTTTTGTTCCATTCATTCTTGATGGGTATAGAAAATTCTTTTTTTTTTTACTCAATATTTTTAAACACATTTTTGTTAACTCCATTTCTTCTATTTAACCCATATAGTATGGGTTTTAATATTCATTTTTTAATCTATTTAACCCATAGATAGGACTCTAACAGGTATTACCACAGCGGGTCAGTGTGAACCTGGAATTAATGGCGATGAAGTGGTACTCTATTCTCAACAGAGCTCCAAAATTGGAACTTTACCATTAGATACAGATTAACATCATACTCAGGACATATTATATGACAATAAAACATTAAAAAAAACGTCTTCAGAAGAAGGACTGAGACACAGCGAAACTGGAGAAGATTGACCAACGAAAACGAATAAAGTAAAAAAGAATGCATTGAAGGGCAATATTGTACCTTATTTTACCATTTTTTGAACTCCACAATTAAGACATCTGTATGGACAAAATAGAAAGAAAGTTAGAAAAAATGCAAACAAAATCTAATTCACTATGGAATGATCTTTAAAGCATGTAAAAATCATTCATATCACTTTCACGTGTCAAATTAACAAAATGTTAGACGGGGGTTGAGGCATGACAATAAAATTATGATAAAAAAACGTTGTCTTCAGAAAATGTGCTGAGACAGAGTGAAACGGAAAAAGATAGAGCTACAAAAACGAATAAAGTAAAAATAAATGTCCTGTAAGTGTACCTTACGTTTTAACTTCATGGATTTATCTTTAAAACATGTAAAAATCCTTCACATGCATCTTCTTAAAGGGAGTCAAGTTAACAAAATAATTGAGGAGGGTTTGGCGCATGACAACAAAATGGTATTTAAAAAACATATTGTCTTCAGAAGTGGAACTGAGATAGAGCGAAACAGAAGAAGGTTAAGCTACGAAAACGAATAAAGTAAAAATGATTAATGCATTTTCTTCATTTTATTGTTTATTGTAACATATTTTACCGTTTTTTGAACTTCACATCTGTACGTACAAAATAGAAAGTTACAAAAAATGTAAACAATATATAATTCTACATGTAACGATCTTTAGAATATGTATAAAAAAACAAACATTTACATTCATCTTCTTGAAGGGAATCAAATTATTAAAAAAATGGTTGACGAGGATTGTCTCATAACAACAAAATAATAATTACAAACATGTTGTCAGAGCGATACAGAAGAAGAAGAAGAAGAAGAAGAAGAGAAGAAGAAGAAGAAGAAGAAGAAGAAGAAGAAGAAGAAGAAGAAGAATTCTGTGCTTTGATGTCAGTGTAATCAAAGCGTTCAAATGTGATTGTCTCTTCTTACAAAAATGGTGGATTCTTTTCAATAGGAGATTAGCTGTTAGAATTCTGATCTTAGAAGATTTGAAGTTCAATGAAGGTTCTTCTTCAAAAGAACAGCCATCACAATGAAGAACAAGAAAAAAAGATTTCGAACAGGGAAAATCTTTTAGTAATCAAAAGCTGAAATGGAAAGAATCGAAACGGTAATAAAAAAAGGAAAAAAAGGAAAGGAAAAAAAAAGAAAAAGAAAACGAAAAAAAGTAAAAAAATAAAAAGGCAATACAAAATTAAACAGAAGGTTAAAGAAAGAAAGAAAGATAAAAAAGAAAGAAGAAAGAAAAAAGAAAGAAAGGAAGAAAAAAAGAGAGACGATGAAAGGAAGAACGCAAAATTTTAAAAAGTTTAAAGAAAGAAAGAAAGGGAAAGAGAAAGAGAAGAAAGAAAGAGAGAGAGAGATGGTGATGAAAGCAAAGTGTACAAAATGTAAAAAAAAAAGTTTAAAAGAAAGAAAGAAAGGTAAAGAAAAGAAAAGAAAAGAAAAGATAATGAAATTGAAAAAAGAAAGAAAGAAAAGTAAAGGAAAATAATTAGATAAAACTAAAAAAGCGACAAAGAAAGAAAGAAAAAAAGAAAGAGAGCAAAATGTAAAAAAGGTCAAAAGAAAGAATGATGAGTGATAGTGAACAATAGGAAAAATGAGGATGATTTATTGATATTTGAAAAAATATATATCGACACTTAGTGTTTCGATTGGTGATTTACAGTATTGAACACAACAATCAACCCCAACTAACTCCGACTTCGACATCGAAACCTCTTGTGTTGTCCATGATTTGGTCACCTGATTAATAAAGTATCTGTGTGTATCAATTGTTTATAAGCGTTTCGTAATTACTGTGATTGTTGACTCGTTGACAGCATTGGTAAATTTGGTCATCTTCAAACCCTATTGAGAATTCTGTGGTATGAGGTTTATCGTCCTTTGTCTGTGACCCTGTTTCAAAGCAACCAATCACGAGCCAGCATACTTGGCGGCAAAGCCAATAAGCAAACTCACTCTCTTCTGATCCAGCTAGCACTGGGACATACCTAATATAATCGCTCCTATCTTCAACAGACAACTACGGAGTCGGACGCAAAACAAATCGCAGTCATATCCGAACTATCAGAGGGCCGTAGCAAGGTCGATAAGGTACGCCTGTAGTCCGATACTACACAGATAATGACAAAAATATTATTTGTGCAAACGAACTAAAGTTTGCAACCTATTGTTATTCTGTAAGTATCTTCTATCATATTTCTAGTTGTTTGGTTATTTCTTTAACTCTTCAACCTGTCTGCCACACTCGTGGTTAACTCATACTTCAAACCTTGGAGTACTGCCGTTAGTTATTCTTTATAACCCAGCCCAAACTGAGAAAGTTCCGAACCAGCTTATTTTCAACTTTCCTGTGGGTCAAACCAAACAACGTGGCACAGCGAACACGCACTTATAGGACCACATTGAGATGTCATGGCAAGAGTAATAGAATTAGAGTCCCTTTTTTTCTTTCTTTTTCTTTAATCTTCTCACCAATCTGAGATTATTGGAAAGCTATAATAACTTCTGTAACGTTATAGCCCCCATTTGTTGATAATAAAAATAATTCAGTGATATATTTATTTCTTGAACATTTGTGAGAATACTCGGTCTGCACTCCTGCCCCTTCGTTGCACAATGTCCAGACCTCAAACTGTGATGTTCTGGCTGGCCGATTGAAGGCACGAGTCAGAAGACAGGTTCACAAGAATTAAAAGATAAAAAAACAACACAAACACAAAGTATGTTAATAGGACGCTGGTGGAAGAGGAGGTTGTAACATTTGGGCAGTTTGTGGTGGACTATGTCAGCTGCAAGAAGTTGTTATGAGACTAAGTCGAATTATTGCTTCACTAGCTAATTTCTACCTCTGCTGCTACTGTTGATACGGCCACCCGACTGCCGCCAAAATAACTTAAGCTGGACATCTCCTTCTTGACTACCCTTGCTGGACACTCAATCTCATCTCCAAATTTTGTTGTTGTTTAAATACTAATAATAATTAGCCACGTTATCTAAACAAAATACAATGAACAACTAACAGAAATAAAAACCATCTCCAGACATTTTGACTCTGTGGGATATCAAATATCTCCTATCACTCTTTTTTTATTATATTATTCATTTCCTTTAGTCATATTCACTTATGTATACACACATGATTCACTACTCCCATCCACACACAGACACTCATGTGTAAACACATATGTATCATAATCTTACATACTATTATCACATAACTAATTATTACACTATATATACACAATATAAATTGATAGATATCAAATATCTCCTATCACTCCTTTTTTATTAATTATTGCATTCCTTAGTCATATCACTTATGTATACACACATATTCACTATCTCCCATCCACACCAGACACTCATGTGTAAACACATATGTATCCATAATCTTACATACTATTTTTCACATAACTAATTATAACACCTATATAACACACTACACCTAATCAACCAATGCATTCTGCAACCATGCATTCTAACGCCATGCATAGTGTCATACAGTACTACTGTTGAGAAGTTTGAACCTGGCTGTGTTATGTAAAATCATATTGAATGTCTGAATTGTGAACAGGCCGTGTAGCTAGGAATATTTGAATTAGGTCTGTTGATTTAAAATCAATGGAGTCTATGGAAAAATTACCTGTGACATGTACCCTTTGATCCCTTGAAAATGCGCCATGACCAACACGTGAGAATAGCTTCGAGTTAGGTTCGACCTGATTTTGGAGAGAGAGACGTGATTGTCGCCTCTCCCGGGTCATCTCAGTCCCGCGATGGAATTCTAACCAATATGGCTAGAAGGAAAATAAAACTTGATCAAGTAAAAAACAAAGTCTTGTTGTGTTGTAAATTATTAAAACGATGAACCAGCTTAGCCCAGCCGAAGAATAAACAAGAAAGAAATCAACCCTACAGCAGATAGAAGGTCAAAAGAAAGAATGGCGTCCGATGACAAGCAGCCTTGATGAAGAAATAGAAATAGAAAGAAGTATAAGTAGAAATGAAGCCAAGCAGTAATGAATCAGGTAAAACCACCATCTCTCTCTCTCTCTCTCTCTCTCTCTCTCTCTTCTCTCTCTCTTCTCTCCTCTTCTCATACCTATCCATCTATCTATATCTATATATAAGGTACCTCGAGAGTAACGAATCGATGCTGCTAAAACTGTCCACATCATTTATAGTATTTATGATTGACAAGTGATTTTGCCATTTCATGTGGCGGATCCGTTGCCTAAGGCGTAGAGTCTTGACTTTAGCGTCCATGGGTCCGCCCGGTCGATCTCGTCGGGAGATCGTAGGATACACTCTGAGCGAGACCAAAATTAGTCAAACAGCTGTACATGTTCCCAGGTCGCACATCGTATTCGACCGAATTGCTGTCATGATAAAAATTATATAAATAAAAAAATTATTCTCCATAAAAATAAAATTACATAAATAATATTATATATATATATATATAAATTAATATATATATATAATATATATATATATATTATATATATAGGCAGTTGCGTGTATATCTATGCCGGAGCAACTTCGAAAATAAAAACAATTAACGACAAAGTATATATGTATATACACATAAAATATCACCAGGGTGTTTTTTTTTTTGCAAAAATAATGAAGCCATTGATTTATTATTTGGGAAGATAATTAAAAAAATAAAATAAATTTAAATGATAACAGCATGGATTTTTTTTCATTTTAATAATTTTAGATGAAGACATTAACATTTCTTTTCAGAGTAGCTGGATCAATGCAAGGTCTATTTTTTTTTTTTTTTTTTTTTTTTTACGTAGATATTACAATGGGGCATCCCACAAGATTCAACTCACGATTCAGTAAATAATGGGACTACTTTAAAAAAATCACCCCTCTACCCAGGCGACGCCGCCGTAGTCGCTGCTAGTATAATATACAAGGGCTTTAAACTATTGGGGTGTAATATTGAGTCGGCTGACAATTGCTTTGGTTTGTTTGAGTCTGGAAAACCAGCTTGGGATGATGGGGGACATCTTGCCTTGTGCCATTTAGAGTTTTAGTAATTGAACATAGGCGACTTATTTGTCTCATGAAGATTATTTTCCCACAAGTCAAACGCATGAGTAAGAGACCACGTCTCTTTCTGTCAACGCATCGTTCCAAACTTCCATCCACAATCTCAACTCTCACCTTCTTTCTTTCACACTTACACTACATGACACTTCTCGATCATTAGAAAAAATGGCATGTGGCGTTTGTGCTGTTTCATAACCTAAAAAAAATGTCCATGCTAACTTAACTGACTCTTTGTCACACACACACACACCTCTCTCTCTCTCCTCTCCTCTCTCTCTCTCTCTCTCTCTCTCTCTCTCTCTCTCTCTATCTATTCTATCTTCTATCTACTAATCTTATGTTACACATCCAGCGAAATGAAAGCTTGGAAAAATCGACCAAATTTAATTTGCCGAAGGACTCATCTGGATGCTCATTCTTACCGAATTTCTGTAAAAAGTGGAGTTACATGTCATGACTGCTCCGCCACCAAGGTTCCAATCCTTAAGCCATACGGGCCGCCCACCACGGCTAACAGTAGTCCCATTGATGGGAGGTGTCTTACCTCCTTCAGTGGTGCAGTCGTATATTCAAAAGCCCCCAGCCGACAGCGTCTGTGTCTGACGTTTAACTGCGTCTAATTATGAATTCCAATTCTGGAGCTCTGGGGAGTGTGAAGTACCTTCTTCATCGCTATCACCATCGCCAGTTCCACTCTGAGCCGGAGTGGTAGTACCTGTTAGGGTTCCATCTGTGTGTGAAATAGAAGAAAAATTAGTTTAAAAAGTGTTTTAAAAAACTTGAGTTTAAAATGAAAATGAATACCCATCAAAAATTAATAAAACAAAAGTCTTCGGCATAAAATAACCCAACAAGAGTTGACATGCGTAAAATCCAATCAATCAACCTGGGGGGGCATATAACTGTTTTTGGGGCCCAGACAAGCACAATATATTTACCGTATTTGACGGCAATATAAGATGCACACCCATTTCAGCAGGTCAGATTCAGAAGAAAAAAGTTTTTAGTATATTTAAACATATATTGTTGAAAACAGTCTAGCTATGCATTACACAAGCAGAACATAGCTGTATAAATCAATTTTGGGAGGCAGCTAGCAATAAGCATATACAAGACATCTCAATAGCAGGAAAAATAATCAATAATAATAATATAAGATAGAAAAATGTCTGATAAAAACTGACGCAATAATTTTTTAATGGGAGCTGAAGCGGAAGTTTGCAGAACAAAAGAAACAATGTCGAATTTTGATAGAAATTAGTTTTTGTTTCCATTTCGCTTCCGGACCGGAAGTATGGCGGAACAATAACCGCGCCATTTACGTATGCAAGAGACTCAAATACGTAAGAGATCCCCCACTCCCCCTATCTCTCTCTCTCTCTCTCTCTCTCTCTCTCTCTCCTCTCTCTCTCTCTCTCTCTCTCTTCCGGGCTGCTTGCGCATTCTTAGACTGTAAAAGCTTGCACGTGAGGCTTATGACACTTAAAAAAATTTAAGTTATTATATATATAATATATATATATATATATATATATATATATATATATATATAATAATATATGAGAGAGAGAGAGAGAGAAAGAGAGAGAGAAATAAATGAACAAATAAAAGCTAAACCTTTTTTATTTGTTCATTTATTTATCTATCAACGCTCTATCACAGATATTGAGCATTCTTCTAATAACACTATACATTGGATTACTACGCTTTTCAAGTATAATGTGCCAACCATACACAATTAATATATATATTATATATATATATATATATATATATAATACCAACCTCACGGCATGAGCAGGATGTGACGTAAGGTCAATTTCTAAAGCGGGGTTTTAACAGGTTTGAATTCAGATTTTTTATTCCCTAGACTGGTTACTTAACTAAGGTTTAAAAATACCAGTCTGTCCTACTATTTAACCATAACTGGAGGGAAAGTAGTTGAATTCATCCCTTTCCCAAGTGTATTAGCGCTAATAGGATACACCGACTGCACCTCTACAGAGGGGTAAAATCCCTCGATGGGTCAACTTTTGGCCGTGGGTGGCCACCCTTGATGCTTAAGCATGGAACCCTGGTGGCTAGGCAGTCCATGATATGCAACACTCCACTTGGGTCCTTACTTAGGCCAGTCGGGTGGTCGATGAGGCTCTCTCTCCGACCAATCGGCTAGTCACGTCAAGCCCTAGCACCAAAATGGTTGTTCCAATCCTATTACACTTATGGCAAGACCCAACCCTTTTTGTCATATATGTGTTACAAGGCAGTGGCTGAGGGTCCTGGTGTCCTGGGTATGAAGTTAAACCGCATCTAATTGTAAGCTTCCTATTCTGGAGCTCTGGGGAGTTTGGAGAGCCGTTCATTGCCAAATCCACTCTGACCCGGAGTGGTAGTACTTAGTAGAGACCCACCTATGTGTTAATGGAAAAAATTATTGAGTTTTTATTTTTTTAAATCAAGTATCCATCAATAAAGCAAAACGTTTTCGGGATAAAATAAACCAACAAGGGTTGACATTCCGTAAAATCCAACCAACCAACCAGCCAGCCTATATCTGATAAGTTTTTGGAAAACTTGAATGGGTTCAAATCTAATGAAAACACGTCCAAGTCGAACGTTGGCAGAATGATTTATCCATTCATAACCATATCAATATTTGTTTTTTCATATTTCTATACTTACACACGGTATAAAATAACCCAACAAGGGTTGATATGCCATAAAAGTCCAACCAACCAATCTTCATTGGTATTCCTTGAATCAAGTGGGCTAATGAACAATGACATTGCAGGAATAGAAAAAAATATGAAGACAGGTATTTCAGTTAAGTTGCCTTAATTTCCAGGAAATCTGTGGAAAGTGTAGCCGTTAGTATAACACTATAATAATGTTATGAATTTGACTGGCGATGCTAAATTAAATACTTAAGAATAATTAGGGATGATTATTAAAATTTAAAGTTATAATCCTTTGTAAGGAAGTTTAAAACAAGCAAAAAAAATAAATAACAATAATAATATTAAAGATCCCACCTGGTGACTCACAATCGCTATACTGGTTCCTTCACAGGTCAAATCAAAAGTTAGCGTCAACGAAGGACGAAATTACTAAACAAAGAAATTTGAAAAGGTCAATTTTAGATTTGATTTAGATAAATAAAACAATAAATTATTTTTGGATTGTAAGTTCAAGTCAGTACAAACTGTTATGGAAGGGTACGATGGAAAATTACAACTACGTCTGGCACAAGGCCATTTTCACAATAATGAAAATATTATCAAGTGGCTCACCAATCAAAGAAAAGCGGGGAGGAGTTTTTTGCCCTCCCCGAGATGTACAGCCCAGGGCCATGATTTTGATTGGCAAACGGGGGGGGGGGCTTTTCTGCACCTCCCCGATGTTTAGGTTGTAAGGCTATTGGTCCGGCATTTCTATTGGCTGGCCAATCAGAGCCGTATGTTCAGGGGTCTGGACCCCATAAAAGAAGACCCCGAAAGGGGAACAGATTAGATCGAAAGCTGGTTCCATAGCTACGAGACTCAGAGCACTTGCCGCCACTTCGCTGCTACTTCCCGATACCTTGCTACTCAAAGTCCTGAATTTGACCATTTTAGCCAGACGTAATTAGCTGTATATCACCAATCAACTCACTAACTCCGACTTCGACATCGAAACCTCTTTGTTGTTGTCCATGATTTTGGTCACTGTCTGATTAATAAAGGTATTGTTGTATACAATTGTTAATAAGCGTTTCGTAGTTACTGTGATTGTTGACTCGTTGACAGCATTGGTAAATTTGGTCATCTTCAAACCCTATTGAGAATTCTGTGGTATGAGGTTTATCGTCCTTTGTCTGTGAGCCTCTGTTTCAAAGCAACCAATCACGAGCCAGCATACTTTGGCGGCAAAGCCGAATAAGCAAACTCACTCTCTTCTGATCCAGCTAGCACTGGGGACAGACCTAAATAAGGGTCGCTCCTATTCTTCAACAGACAACTACGGAGTCGGACGCAAAACAGAAGTCCATCATATCCGAACTATCAGAGGGCCGTAGCAAGGGGTCCGATAATACCCTATCTCAGGATACACCAGATAAGTGACAAATTATTATTTGTGCAAACGAACTAAAGTTTGCAACCTATTGTTATTCTGTAATACAGTCTTCTATTCATATTTCTAGTTGTTTGGTTATTTCTTTAACTCTCAACCTGTCTGCCACACTCGTGGTTAACTCCATACTTCAAACCTTGGAGTACTGCCGTTAGTGTATTTTCTTTATAACCCAGCCCAAACTGAGAAAGTCCGAACCAGCTTATTTTCAACTTTCCTGTGGGTCAAACCAAACAACGTTGGCACAGCAACACGCACTTATAGGACCACATTAGGATGTCATGGCAAGAGTAATAGATTAGAGTCCCTTTTTTTCTTTCTTTTTTCTTTTAATCTTCTCAACCAATCTGAGATTATTGGAAAGCATTAATAACTTCTGTAACGTTATAGCCCCCATTTGTTGATAATAAAAATAATTCGTGATATATTTATTTCTTGAACAGTTGTGAGAATACTCGGTCTGCACTCCTGCCCCTTCGTTGCACAATGTCCAGACCTCAACGTTGTGATGTTCTGTGCTGGCCGATTTGAAGGGCACGAGTCAGAGACAGGTTCACAAGAATTAAAAGATAAAAAAACAACACAAACACAAAGTATGTTAATAGGACGCTGGTGGAAGAGGAGGTTGTAACATTTGGGCAGTTTGTGGTGGACTATGTCAGCTGGCAAGAAGTTGTTATGAGACTAAGTCGAATTATTGGCTTCACTAGCTAATTTCTACCTCTGCTGCTACTGTTGATACGGCCACCCGACTGCCGGCCAAAATAACTTAAGCTGGGACCATCTCCTTCTTGACTACCCTTGCTGGACACTCAATCTCATCTCCAAATTTTTGTTGTTGTTTTAAATACTAATAATAATTAGCACGTTACTCTAAACAAAATACAATGAACAACTAACAGAAATAAACCATCTCCAGACATTTTGACTCTGTGGGATATCAAATATCTTCCTATCACTCCTTTTTTATTAATTATTCATTCCTTAGTCATATTCACTTATGTATACACACATGATTCACTATCTCCCATCCACACACAGACACTCATGTGTAAACACATATGTATCCATAATCTTACATACTATTTATTCACATAACTAATTATTACACCTATATATACACAAATATAAATTTGATAGAATATCAAATATCTTCCTATCACTCCTTTTTTATTAATTATTCATTCCTTAGTCATATTCACTTATGTATACACACATGATTCACTATCTCCCATCCACACACAGACACTCATGTGTAAACACATATGTATCCATAATCTTACATACTATTTATTCACATAACTAATTATAACACCTATATATACACACTACACACATAATCAACCAGATGCATTCTGCACCCATGCATTCTAGCGCCATGCATAGTGTCATACAGTACTACTTTGAGAAGTTTGAACCTGGCTGTTGATGTAACAATTCATGAGATGTCTTGAATTGTGAACAGGCCTGTAGCTAGGAATATTTGAATTAGGGTCTGTTGATTTAAAATCAATGGAGTCTATGGAAAATTACCTGTGACAGTTATACCCTTTGATCCCTTGAAAATGCGCCATGACAGACACGTGAGAATAGCTTCGAGTTAGGTTCGACCTGATTTTGGAGGAGAGAGACGTGATTGTCGCCTCTCCCGGGTCATCTCAGTCCCCGCGGTGGAATCAACCAATATGGGCTAGAAGAAAATAAAACTTGATCAAGTAAAAACAAAGTCTTGTTGTGTTGTAAATTATTAAAACGATGACCAGCTTAGCCCAGCCGAAGAATAAACAAGAAAGAAATCAACCCTTAACAGCAGATAGAAGGTCAAAAGAAAATGGCGTCCGATGACAAGCAGCCTTGATGAAGAAATAGAATTAGTAAAGAAGTAGTAAGTAGAAATGAAGCCAGCAGTAATGAATCAGGTAAAACCACCATCTCTCTCTCTCTCTCTCTCTCTCTCTCTCTCTCTCTCTCTCTCTTCTCTCTCTCTCATACCTATCTATCTATCTATATCTATATAGAGGTACCTGCGAGAGGTAACGAATCGATGCTGCTAAAACGTCACATCATGTTATAGTAGTTATGATTGACAAGTTGATTTGGCGAGTTTCATGTGTGGCGTGTCCGGTTGGCCTAGGGGTAGAGTCTCTGACTTTGCGTCCTGGGTCCGCCGGTTCGATCTCTGTCGGGGGGAGATCGTAGGTATACACTGCTGATGAGACCAAAATTAGGTCGAAACAGCTGTACAGTGTTCCTCAGGTCGCACATGGTATTCGCCGAATTTGCTTGTCATGATTAATTAAATTATATAAATAAAAAAATTTATCTCCATAAAAATAAAATTACATATATATATATATATATATATATATATATATATATATATATATATATATTATATATATATATATATATATATATAGGGCAGTTGCGTGTATATCTATGTCCGGAGCAAACTTCGAAAATAAAACAATTAACGACAAAGTATATATGTATATACACATTAAATATCACCAGGGGTTGTTTTTTTTTTTTGCAAAAATAATGAAGATTTGATTTATATTTGTGAAGATAATTAAAAAAATAAAATTTAAATGATAACAGCATGGATTTTTTTTTCATTTAATATTTTAGATGGTAGACATTAACATTTCTTTTCAGAGTAGCTGGATCAATGCAAGGTCTATTTTTTTTTTTTTTTTTTTTTTTTTTTTACGTAGGATTTAAATGGGGCATCCCACAAGGATTCAACTCACGATTCAGTAATAATGGGACTACCTTTAAAAAATCCCCCTCTACCCAGGCGACGCCGGGTAGTCGCTGCTAGTATATATACAAGGGCTTTAACATTGGGGTAATATTGAGTCGGCTGACAATTCTTTGGTGTTTGGAGTCTGGAAACCAGCTTGGGATGATGGGGGACATCTTGCCTTGTGCCATTTAGAGTTTTTAGTAATGATACAAGGCGACTTATTTGTTCTCATGAGATTATTATTTTCCCACAAGTCAAACTGCATTGAGTAAGAGACCACGTCTCTTTCTGTCAACGCATCGTTCCAAACTCCATCCACAATCTCAACTCTCACTCTTCTTCTTTCACACTTCACTACATGACACTTCTCGATCATTAGAAAAAATGGCATGTGGCGTTGTGCTGTTTCATCCTAAAAAAATGTCCATGCTAACTTACTGACTCTTTTCACACACACACACACACTCTCTCTCTCTCTCTCTCTCTCTCTCTCTCTCTCTCTCTCTCTCTCTCTCTCTCTCTATCTATCTATCTATCTATCTATCTTTTATGTTACACATCCAGCGAAATGAAAGCTGTGGAAAAATCGACCAAATTTAATTTGCAAGGACTCATCTGATGCTCATTCTTACCGAATTCTTAAAAGTGGAGTTACATGTCATGGACTGCTCCGCCACCAAGGTTCCATCCTTAAGCATCACGGGCCGCCACCCACGGCTAACAGGTAGTCCCATTGATGGGGAGGTGTCTTACCTCTCTTCAGTGGTGCAGTCGGTATATTCTAAAGCCCCCAGCCGACAGGTCTGTGTCTGACGTTTAACTGCGTCTAATTATGAAGTTCCAATTCTGGAGCTCTGGGGAGTGTGGAGTACCTCTTCATCGCTATCACCATCGCCAGTTCCACTCTGAGCCGGAGTGGTAGTACCTGTTAGGGTTCCATCTGTGTGTGAAATAGAAGAAAATTAGTTTTTAAAAATGTGTTTAAAAAACTGAGTTTAAAATGAAATTGAATACCCATCAAGAATTAATAAAACAAAAAGTCTTCGGCATAAAATAACCCAACAAGAGTTGACATGGCGTAAAATCCAATCAATCAACCTGGGGGGGGGCATATAACTGTTTTGGGGGCCCAGACAAGCACAATATATTTACCGTATTTGACGGCATATAAGATGCACCCCCATTTCAGCAGGTCAGATTCAGAAGAAAAAAGTTTTTTAGTATATTTAAACATATATTGTTGAAAACAGTCTAGCTATGCATTACACAAGCAGGAACATAGCTGTATAAAATCAATTTGGGAGTGCAGGCTAGCAATAAGCATATACAAGACATCTCAATAGCAGGAAATAATAATAATAATAATAATAAACTTTACCATTAGATGCAGTTTAACATCATACCCAGGACATATTATATGACAATAAAACAGTAAAAAAAAAAACGTCTTCAGAAGAGAGACTGAGACAGAGCGAAACTGAAGAAGATTGACCAACGAAAACGAATAAAGTAAAAAAGAATGCATTGAAGGGCAATTTTGTACCTTATTTTACCATTTTTTGAACTCCACAATTAAGAGATCTGTATGGACAAAATAGAAAGAAAGTTAGAAAAAATGCAAACAAAATCTAATTTACTATGGAATGATCTTTAAAACATCTAAAAATCATTCATATCCCTTTCACGTGTCAAATTAACAAAATGTTAGACGGGGGTTGAAGCATGACAATAAAATTATGATAAAAAAACGTTGTCTTCAGAAAATGGGCTGAGACAGAGTGAAACGGGAAAAGATAGAGCTACAAAAACGAATAAAGTAAAGAAAAATGTCCTGTAAGTGTACCTTATGTTTTAACTTCATGGATTTATCTTTAAAACATGTAAAAATCCTTCACATGCATCTTCTTAAAGGGAGTCAAGTTAACAAAATAATTGAGGAGGGTTTGGCGCATGACAACAAAATGGTATTTAAAAAACATATTGTCTTCAGAAGTGGAACTGAGATAGAGCGAAACAGAAGAAGGTTAAGCTACGAAAACGAATAAAGTAAAAAATGTTTAATGCATTTTCTTTCATTTTATTTGTTTATTGTAACATATTTTACCGTTTTTTGAACTTCACATCTGTACGTACAAAATAGAAAGTTACAAAAAATGTAAACAATATATAATTCTACATGTAACGATCTTTAGAATATGTATAAAAAAAACAAACATTTACATTCATCTTCTTGAAGGGAATCAAATTATAAAAAATGGTTGACGAGGATTGTCTCATAACAACAAAATAATAATTACAAACATGTTGTCAGAGCGATAAGAAGACAGAAGAAGAAGAAGAAGAAGAAGAAGAAGAAGAAGAGAAGAAGAGAAGAAGAAGAAGAAGAAGAAGAAGAAAGAAGAAGAAGAAGAAGAATTCTGTGCTTTGATGTCAGTGTAATCAAAGCGTTCAAATGTGATTGTCTCTTCTTACAAAAATGGTGGATTCTTTTCAATAGGAGATTAGCTGTTAGAATTCTGATCTTAGAGATTTGAAGTTCAATGAAGGTTCTTCTTCAAAAGAACAGCCATCACAATGAAGAACAAGAAAAAAAGATTTAGAACAGGGAAAAATCTTTTAGTAATCAAAAGCTGAAATGGAAAGAATCGAAACGGTAATAAAAAAAAAGGAAAAAAAAGGAAAGGAAAAAAAAAAGAAAAGAAAACGAAAAAAGTAAAAAATAAAAAGGCAATACAAAATTAAACAGAAAGGTTAAAGAAAAGAAAGAAAGATGAAAAGAAAGAAAGAAAAAAGAAAGAAAGGAAGAAAGTAAAAGAGAGACGATGAAAGGAAGAACGCAAAATGTTTAAAAAGTTTAAAAGAAAGAAAGAAAGAGAAGAGAAAAGAAAGAAAGAAAGAGAGAGAGAGAGATGGTGATGAAAGCAAGTGTACAAAATGTAAAAAAAAAAGTTTAAAAGAAAGAAAGGTAAAGAAAAGAAAAGAAAAAAAAAATAATGAAATTGAAAAAGAAAGAAAGAAAGGAAAGGAAAATAATTAGATAAAACTAAAAAAAACGACAAAGAAAGAAAGAAAAAAAGAAAGAGAGCAAAATGTAAAAAAGGTCAAAAGAAAGAATGATGAGTGAGAGTGAACAATTGGAAAAATGAGGATGATTTATTGATATTTGAAAAAATATATATCGTCACTTAGTGTTTCGATTGGTGATTTACAGTATTGAACACATATTTAGAATAAATAAGTATTTGGCATGTGTTTCCAGTTTACACCTGCATAAAATAAATATCGTCTGTTGATGCCAATTTCTTTTCAGCGAGTGAACAGAAATTGACATCAACATCGACAGACGATATTTGTTTTAGCCAAATGAAGCACATGTTTATTTTCTGTTGTTTTAAATACAGCTTCAGTCTAGATACTTCTTGAACACATCTCGTATTTAGAATATATATATATATATATATATATATATATATAATCAAATATTAGATATCATGGATTAAATATCTCGTTACTATTAGTTTCATGCTTACTGCAGTCATCAGACGAGACTGATTGCAGTAGGCATGTAACTAATAGTAAAGAGATATTAAATCCATAATCTATTATTTGATTGTAAATCTGCTCTGCTTTTTAGCATTGAGCACCTTTATATGCCAATACTTTTTTCATTCATTCTCTATTCATTCTATTATATATATATATATATATATATATATATATGTGTGTGTGTGTGTGTGTGTGTGTGTGTTTGGGCAGCATTCTTTCATTTATACATGTAGAATTAACCAAAAGACACATCTCTTGTTTAACAATTTTATTTTTGATCTTTTCGAGTTTTCTGACCAACTTTTTAATGTTTGGGTGGAATTCGTGGATAAGTTCACCAAAGTTCAGGTCCCGAGTACTTTCGAAGTGCCGAATGTTAAAAAGTTTTTCATTGATCGGATTCAACCAAAATTTAAAACTCAAACATACATATAAAGATTTTCGTATATATTTTTACATATACGGGTAATTATAAATAAACGGATACCTTGGTTCAGATATAAATTTATTTCGGCATTTCTTTGCCTTCTCAGTTTGATTTTTACTAATTGGAAGAGATCATACCCGGTCTTATTGGTATGGTCTTCCCGTTTCACTGTTTTTTCTTTTTTTGTACATTTCTCCTTCTGCGTTTGTTACATACGACAGCTCACAGGCACGCGCACACTCTCGCAATTTTAAGAAATGTTATGGTTTGCGGGTGTTGGTCTTGTTTATGACGTTGCAGATTAAAAATTTGATTTCTTTATTTGTGAATATGCATGTTCTAACTAAAAAAAAATAACGTTTCTTTCATTGTTCATTTCTTTTATGGTAAATACAGCTCCAGTCAGCACCCCTTCATAACCATTGCTCCCTGGTCCACTCTGACCCGAAGTGGTAGTACCTGTTAGAGTCCAATCTATGGGTTAAATAGAAATGCATGAGTTTATAAAAATAGGGTATCCATTAAGAAAACTTTGAAAACTTTGCTGGTATTAAATGACCCACTGGGGTTGATATGCCGGAAAACAAACCAAACCAAACCAACTTCAGACTTGATAGTTTTTTTTTAACATAGAACGTAGTTTTAAGAAAAAATAACGTTTCATTCACTGTGCCCATATCACCGTTAGTCCGTCCCTGGTTACGATGTTGCAGTACTTTTAACGCTGTTAAAATGTTACATACTCATACACATATGCCCATGTTGGTTATATACATAAGTGTTCTTTTACTGGAGAGAGGGGAGAGATAGACACAGGTAGACAGAGAGATGTATATGCATTTTGCATTACTTACTTCTTTGACCATTTGGTGATCTCAAGTCGTTTCTATTCTTTCTCTCCATGTTAAATTTCTAGATTCTTGTTGGCTGTTCGCCTTTCATGCATTCCTTCTTCTTGGTCAGTCTTTTTGCCAAGACATTCATCGAGCAAGAACACCATATTATTTCTTTAAACTTTTATTGCTTAAACGTCTTCTTCTAACTAACATAACGCGCGTGTGCATTTGAACCCAGCTAAGGCAGACATGCTTTCTGCCTGACGTCCAAACTGGAACTGATGGTTAACTCGGCCCCACGTGACTTCACGTATTTCGCGGGCTTTCTGTAATATTCCATGGAAATTCCCGCCCGTGATATGAAAAGGGGCCATCCCTTCATAAATACAGGGGGTTGACAATAATCTATGCATAGATTATGTAACCAAAATAGGAAAGCTAAAAGAGACAATCGCTGTCCATGACCTGGACCAGCGTGCTATTCCTAGTAAATTTATGGAATCTGGGTGGGGTTTTGCTTTTAATCTCATTTGGTGGTCACGCTGAAAAGAAGGAATTCAAGGAATGAAAAGAAAGAGACAAAGACAGATGGTGGTTTTATGACTTAGACTTTATTCACCGTTCATAGCCGCCAAGTGGCTAGTAAATATCTCCCTGGCCAGTAGTAGCGACTAGACACCGTTAAGACCTAAACTAGAATGGCCGAGAGATTATCTTGGGAGTCGGAAGTGGGTCTTTTTTCTCGCACATGCGCGGAGGGTTCTTCCGGCGAAGGCTCATGGGAGTTTTTTTAAATTTAAATTTTATTTTAATCCCCACAAATCCATCTCGACGATAGCTTCCCATACCGCATAGTGTTGATGCTTTCTAGGAGGAAGCCGATATAAAAGGGTTTGTTGCTTCTCTAGGGCCAAATGCTTGGTCACGTGACTTGCATATTCTGGCACGTGCAATTTTAAAACGAAACAACACCAACCGCACCTCTATTTAAAGGGAATGTCGCCAGAGAAAAGAATTCTAGGCTCCACCCGAATAAAGGCGGAGCCATAGTCCGAAATTACACCGGCGGTTTCGCTTTGGTATCAAAACTAGCTGAAGTACCCGTCGTTCCTGGGGAAAAAATAAGAGAAAAAATGTTTCAGTGGAATAATCTATAATTTTATTTAGTTGGAGGCGCGTGGCGTAATGGTTAGAGTCGTTGGAAATGGACCCGTTGACCCGAGCTCAAAGCCCGGACGAGGCTGTTAGCATTTTGCGTAGTGTTAATACCCTTGGGAAAGGTATGTATACAACTACTCTCCTTCCAACTATGGGTAAATTGTGTGCGGACTAGGCTCTTCACCCTTGGCAAAGGTAATCTCTTAAGAAACAAAAACGTGAATATAAACGTACACTGAACACGATTCCCTAACCTGTTGACATAGAATAACCCTAGACGGGTTGACATGCCGTTAAAATTAATCAATCAATAAAAAGCCTCTTGAGAAACAACTTTACAAATAAGTAAATATGAACGTACATTGAACACGATTCCCTAACCCCATTAAAATCAATCAATCTATCAATAGATTTGTAGGCGCGTGGTGTAATGGTTATCCTCGTGGGAAATGGACACGGCGAGACGAGTTCAAATTCTAGATAAGTCTGTTTGCATTTCACGTAGCGCCACGTGGACCAAGCTACGGTTCACATGTCCGGAGCAAACTTTGAAAATAAAACAATTAACGACAAAGTAAATATATATACGCATTAAATATCACCAGGGCTTGGTTTTGGAGTAAAAATAATAGAGATTTGATTTATATTCGTGAAGATAATTAAAAAATAAAATTTAGATGATAACAGCATGGATTTTTTTTCATCTAATATTTTAGATAGTAGACGTTAACACTTATTTTCAGAGTAGCTGGATCAATACACGGTCTATTTTTTTATATATATAGGGATTTAAATGGGGCATCCCACGAGGATTCAACTCACGATTCAGTAATAATGGATCTGCGGGACTAACTTTAAAAAATCCCCCTCTACCCAGGCGACGCCGGGTAGCCGCTGCTAGTACATATATAAAGGGCAGTTGTATGTATATATGTCGGGATAAAACTATGGAAATAAAACAGTTAATGACTACGTAAATATAGATACACATTTCCGATCATTGAAACTAGGTTTTGTACAAAATATTATGGGGATTTGATTTATATTTGCGAAGATATTTCAAAATCAAAATTTACATAGTAATAGCATCGAAATTCTAATTAGCCTGCTTAGCCATTTTGATGACAGCCTCATTTATATCTTATCTTTAAAAAAAATGTAAATTATAGAATATAGATTTCTTAATATGTTGTTACATGTGATGTCATTCCCTCTACCCAGGCGATGCCGGGTAGCCAATTCTAGTTATATATAAATTTATTTTAACAAAACGATACAAAATTAGGAATATGGCATAAATACGAATATCTTTGTAGAGCTCATGCCTGATTGTGTAAGAGTTGTTTTTTTAGGAACGTGGAGGGACCAGGTATTTTACTGTTTTTACTGATCCAACGACATTACCAACATTTTTATTATTAATCTCACTGGACGACATGATGAGAAAAAGGCTTGATTTAACAAAAAATCTTTTCCTCTTCAAGATTAAAATTCTGAGAATATACAGAAGAAATACTATAAATAGATCATCTATACTAATAGAGAGAACTAGCAGGACCTGTGGATATATCACACTATAATGATTTAATTATTACGTTTGATATGTTTACTAAGAGCTATTGCTAAATAGCTCAATATGTAAAAAGTATAATAATCTTTTAACTCTCTCTCAACAGGACCAGTGGATATACCACAGTATGATAATCTAATTATTACAACGTTTGATATGTTTACTTAAGAGCTAGTGCTAAATAGCTCAATATGTAAAAACTATAATAATCTTGATTTAACTCTCTCATAACATGACCTGTGGATATACCACAGTATGATAATCTAATTGTTTTTTACTGATCCAACGCCACCAGTGTTGGTATTACGAGACTTTGCGTGTTTGTTTTACGTCGAGGTTACCAACGTTGAGAAAAGGGATGAAAGTTGGTCTGAGATATCATTTCCTCAAACAGTATATATATATATATATCGAACAATTCACGACAAAGTAATAACAACTCGACTTTATTGCCTGAGCAAACTTAATAGAAGAAATACAGAAAAAAACAGGATAAATACAAGAATAGGTGATACATAGTGTATAAGATAAAAAATAAATACAAAATATATCTTTAAGATAGTATTTTTTGATTCCTTGGGCCAAAAAGCTTTTATAAACAGTTTTTAGGAGTAGGGACACTATAGAACTCATTTTACAGACAAAAATAGATTACAAAAAGTCGCTATTTTTTGCACACACACACACACACACCACCCACACACACACACACGAACACACAATTTGGAGAGATAAAATTGACATAAATCTGCCAATCTTTGGAATTGGAAGCTCAAATTTTGGGGGTTTTCTTTCTTTAACATAGTCCACATCTAGAAGGGGTGAGTAACATGTCCAGGATGATTTGACATGGAATTACCCAAATGTATTTTCTTCATTTCAGTTTCACACTTTCGACAGTTCATAAACGTGTAGATAAAAGCAACTCGTCTTCAGAGTCGTAACTGTGGAAAAGTGCTTAAACTGCGCGTCAAAAGACGATGCTGATGTTGGGAGAGAAAACTAAGATTGTCTATATAGGACGCGATATAGTGTAGAGAAGTGGTAAAGGCAGCTGCTATGGCTCATGTGAACACACACAAGAGAGAAGCCACATTTTTGTGAAGTGTGTGGCGTTTCTTAATAAACCTGTAGATAAAAGTAATTCGTCTTCAGAGTCGTAACTATGGGGAAGTGTTTGAATTGTGCGCCAAAAGACGATGCCGACGTTTACAGAGAAAACTAGGATTGTCTACACGGGGCGCTACTGAGTGACTGCACCACTTTGAACAAAACGCTTGGCGAAAAAGCTTGATGGGAACTATGTTCTATGGTGAAATGCCTTTAGACTTTAGGTTTATTTTTAGTTATTTTTTGGAACTACTATTTACTGTTCTTTATTCCCTTACGAACTTCGGTCGACGATTCCTTAGTCACAGTACTAAAACTCGTTGCAATATATGTAAAATATTGAGACGTGGAAGTCAACGTATGACGTTGTAGAGATTATCTTCCCTTATTTGGTAGGGGTCGAGATTGTCAAAGGATTATCTTCCCTTGCCGCCAGGGTTTGACGCTAGGAGGCGTTGCAACCGAGCTATTTAAACACAGCCCGATAAACTAACCCTCTCTCTTCTATTTGGGACTATAGATTTGTACTAGACAAGTTGTGACTCCATCTAATTGGACTTGGGGGAGAGGTTCCCCCACCCCAAATACAGGGTTATACTTGTGTAAGTACACGGTCCCTTCTACACCCTATGGCTCCGCCGAAGTTACACGCATCAGTTGAGTATTTACCGTGTACCTGTTACCCGATAGTTTTTCTACACAGTAAATGACTACTTCTATTCTCAATTTAGTAGCCTCAAGATTATCTACAAAGACACATTCCCTTTGGACTTTTGTCCTAGCTTGTTTTGTATTGCAAATGTTGGATGTTGCTCAGACAATAAAGTCTGCATTTGTTATAACTCTAGTTGGAATTCGTTGTATATGAATATGTAAATTCACCTGCGTTTGGTGGCTTTCTGAGGCCTCCTAACGCATTATAAGAAAATGCTGTTAGCAAGTGAAGTTAAAACCAACTTAATTCCTGTAACGTTAACAGTGAGTTGACGAGCAGGATGCGACACAATGTCATATTTAAGGTGAGTTTAACAGGTTTTAATTCAGTGTTTTTCTTCTCCCAGACCAATTGCCATACCAAAGTTAAAGAGCTCATCTGACCTACTATTTACCCATAGGGAGAAAAACTGGATGCATACCTTTACCAAGGTTATTAGCGGTATGTGAAATGCTGCCTAGTCCAGGATTTGAAATCGTCTCGCCGTGTCCATTTCCTATACTGATAACTATTACACCTTCAAATATGCGTCTTATATGCTCAGTTGGTAGAGCATCCGCCTTGGAACCACAAGGTTCCAGGTTCGATACCGGCCCTTGCTAACTCAGCGCATTGAGTAGCGCAGCTTGGATCTGCGTGGTCAAGTGGGGAGCTGAAGGTAGGTGTGGTATTCCACCTCTTACGCAAACACAATCTCTCTGGTCTAGCACAAACGAAAAGGGGATAGGCTTCCTTGCTATCCGGTTGATACTGGCAATAGGCCACTCCAACTCATATGCCGGGAAATATGTCCAAAATGGCCAAATATTTTCGCTGGGTTATCGACAACACATGCCACCCTGTCGTCTGGGGGTTTAGAATACATACACTGTACCTCTCCAGAGAAGTAAGACCCCAAAGGGGTAAGACCAATGGGGCCACCGGTTGGTTGTGGGTGGCAACCCGTGATGCATAAGAAAGGAACCCTGGTGGCTGAGCAGTACGAGACATGCAACTCCACTTATGTCCTTACTTAGGCTAGACGGATGGTCACTCGGCTGGTCGCATCAAAACCTAGCACCTATAGGATTATCCCAACCCTATGGCCTATATGGCAAGCCCCAACCCTTTTTATCATATATATATTTACCAACCCCTCCGCATGAGCAGGATGTGACACAAGGTCAATTTCTTAAGCGGAGTTTAACAGGTTTGAATTCAGAGTTTTCCTTCTCCTAGACTGGTTACCTACCCATGGTAAAAGAGTCAGTCTGCCCTGCTCTTTGCCCATAGCTGGAGGAGAATTGGATTCATACCTTTCCGAAGGGTATTAGCGCTATGTGAAATTCAAACAGCTTTGTCTAGGAATTGAACTCGGGTCGACGAGTCCACTTCCTACGACTCTAACCATTTGACCACGCGCCTCATCACCATTTTTATCATATAAGTGTTAGAAATTGGTCGCTGAGGATGTTAGTATCTTGGATATGACGTTAAGGTCTATCTGATAGTGAAGTTCCAATTCTGGATATCTGATGATTGTGGAGTACTACTTCATCACCATTACTCCCAGGTCCACTCTGATCCGGAATGGTAGTATCTGTTAGGGTCCCATCTATAGGTTAAATAGAAGAAAGTGAGTTCTTGAAAAAATGTGTTTAAAAGATTGAGTACCTATGACGAATGAATAAAACAAAGCATCTTCGGTTTAAAATAACCTGACAAGTGTTGACATGCCGTAAAATCCATCCAAACCAAATCAAACTAATCGACAACATAAGATGCTTTGAAAGTGGGTCGCCTCCGCTGGTGCATACTTTCTTTATTTATTTTGTTGGTAATTGTTTATCAATAGCGGCTGATGGCTTGACAGTAGTGTAGTATGTTTTAGTTGGTAGTACTAGTAAAGGAAAAAATATAAATAAACTGTCTAAAAATATTGATTTCTGTATTTACGTGATGCAATAGAATTTTCTCGTCCCAATGTCGACCAGAGAAATATTTTGAGATGCAAATCAAGAGGAAGGAAATTTCTCGTTGGCGTCGTCTTGGTAACAAGATAAGTGCAGTGTTGGTGGGCTGCATCACTCTGACCAAACAATAATCATTAAGTCATTTGAAGAGCTTAGTTTGGCACAAGGCCGGGAATATGGAGCACTAGGTCAGAATTATATATATATATATATATATATATATATATATATATATATTAGTCATCCACAGACACGTGTTTCGACATTTACGTCTCATCTGTGCGGCTCGACTTTTTTAGCAGCTACCTCTAGCTGGGAGCGAAACCCGACAAAATTTTTGTCTGCCAAGCTCATTACCCTTACGGCTGTCGGAGGCTGTCAGTCAGAGGCGAACAATTAATTCAAACATACTTACAGGATGTATGTTTTAACAATCACCAGAGAACTCAAGTCTGTAAACAACAGGCGAATAAATTCCTTACGCAAAACGGTGAAAGTTCAACTAATGTCTCCCCTACAGTGCTCTACCAGGAAAATTGGGAACACACACACACACACACACACACACACACACACACACACACACACACACACACATATATATATATATATATATATATATATATATATATTTCAACACCCTCCATTATCAACGACCTACGAACCTACATTCCCTCCCACCTCAACTACTTCCAACCCAGCCAATGAATTACAAGAGGGCAGTGGACAAAGCTGAACATCAAAGACGGGTCGAGACATGGATACCCCTTGACCCATAAAACACCAGAGACTACGGGAGCCAGCCAGTCTAACAAAAACCCTTGTAAAAGAAAGATGGAATCTTTCAAAATATCGGAATAATAAATGATATATATTTTAACAGTTGGGGATTTACCATGAGAGCAATACAGTCGGGGCAATCGTATAGGTGCTAGGGCTTGACGTAACCAGCAGGTTGATCGGTAGTTCTTTGAACTTGGTTAGGAAATATATATATATATATATATATATATATATATATATATACCAACACCTTCGCACAAGCAGCATGTCAGTTTCTTCAGCGGAGTTTATCATGATTGAATTCAGAGTTTTCCTTCTCCTAAGCTGGTTACATAACCAAGATTAAATGGCCCAGTCTGCCCTACTATTTACTCATTACTGGGGGGAGATTAGTTGGATGTATACCTTTCCAAGGGTATTAGCAGTGTGAATATATATATAGAGAGAGACAGACAGACAGACAGAGTGGGGAGGGAGAGTGAGAGAGGTGTGGATAGCGAATGGCGGGTGACATTGTATAAATAAAGTAGACGACAACCATTTGACGGCCATGACACTTCGCCCTTCTCCCCCATCCCATTTCTTGTTAGCCTAAAATAACGAAAGATGACTCAATCAAGATTATTAACTGCCCACCGAAAAGCGAAAGCTGGTCGGACGAGGAAATTGAGGCAGGGGTAAGAAAGGGCGAAAGGGGAGGGGGGATGTTTGTCTTACGAATGAGTCAGATAGTTAAATCGTTTTTAAATGGCTCTTTGAGTTGGGGTAAGAAGCCTATTGTGGTTTCACCTTCTTAAATGTGACGTAATCGAATTTGACCTTTAGAGGATAGATTTTGGGAAATATTCGTTCGAATTTTATCTGTTACTTAATATATCAATTAAAAAGCCGAGGGAATTATATATATATATATATATATATATATATATATATATATATATATATATATATATATATGAGGATAGGATGATTGGAGTAAATCCGACAGAATGTAGTAAAGAATAGAGAGAAAAATGTGGACTAAGGAACAAAACGCAGACAAGTATATGTAGAAGATATATTTCGCTGTGCATTGAGCTCGGCTTCATCAGTCGTTTATATATATATACAATAAACGACTGATAAAGCCGAGCTCAATGCACGGCGAAATATATCTCCTACATATACTTGTCTGAGTTTTGTTCCTTTGTCTACATTTTCCCTCTTTTCTTTACTACATATATATATATATATATATATATATGTGTGTGTGTGTGTGTGTGTGTATTCTAAAATAACTTTAACTCTTGGAACATCAACGACATCACGAACATGCAACACAATAGACTGGTGATTTTTTAATCCCATAAAAACTATTGACTATACTGAAATATTGAACTCATTCTTTCTTAACAATAGTTATTCGAAACTTTTTTTGCTGACATGTTTTATACAACTTAAACACTATTGTGAGACAATAGGAAAAAATGACCAAAACATAACTAGTAGAATACTCTCTCTCTCTCTCTCTCTCTCTCTCTCTCTCTCTCTCTCTCTCTCTCTCTCTCTCTCTCTCTCTCTGTATATGGATGGATAAGTTATTATTCTTAAACTGAAAGGCCATTCAGATTTACCTACATAGTGGTGTTTTTAAACTATTAAATACATAGGTTTGTTCATGTATTTTACGGTCACAGAGAGATCAGGTTTCCGGGGAAACGATCATTGCTTATATGCTAGTAGTGAGAATTAATTTAAATTACCAATTAGAGAGCTCATGCCAAATTTATGGGAGCATATATTAATAAGTCACACACAGACACGTGTTTCGGTGTTTCGCGCCTCTTCAGTATGGCAAGACACAACAACTATCCTTGGCTAGGGTCGAACTCAGACTGACTGTTTGCCAGCCTGATATCTTATACCCTCGGCAACTGACAGCTGTAGCGAGACTGGTGTTTTTAAATTATTAAATATATAGGTCTGTTTATATATATATATATATATATATATATATTGAAGAAAACTAATGTTTAATTTGTTGAAAAATCCGTTTTCTTTTTTTCAATACAATTTTGATCCCCCCCCCCATTTGAAAAAATTGCCAAAAATCAAGGAATTATACGATTTTAATGAAATTTTCAATGTTGATTTATCAATGAACGAATTTTATGATGCATCAGTTATTTCATTTCAAAATTTTCTGGGTTTTTTTTTCAGGTCTCTTAACTTTAACCCCACCTCCTTGTTTTTGGGGCGCAAAATATCAGTGGTATATATGTGATTGAAACTTTCTTCTGTATAAATAAAAAGACAAAAGACCGAAGGTGTGAAAAGAAGAAAAACATTTTTAAGAATCTGCTCGGGTAGTAAATAAGTACAGAAAATCGGAAAATAAAATGAAAATAAAAACTAAAAAATAATTTTTTGGGATTTATTTTTTACTCATTTCGATAATTATTTGATTGGCTATTATTTTATAAAGAAAAAATATACATCAATGTTTGTTCCGTTTAAAAGGGGAACGCTAAATTTCCAATACAGTTTTCGACCAAAAAAATATGGGTGATTGATACTAAAGTAAAGTAGTTATTTTTTTAAAATATTGTTTTAAAATCTAATAATAAGACATTTTAAACTTAAAATTATGCTGCTCGTATTTTAAATGAATTTTATATATTAAATGGTCATAGCAGAAATACCTAATTAAAGTTTTGAAATAAAATAACTGATGCATTATAAAATCCATTAATTGATAAATCAATACTGGAAATTTCATTAAAATCGGATAATTCCCTGATTTTTGGTAATTTTTTTTGGGGGGGGGTTTTCAATCGCGAATGTTACATTTATTTTGTAAACACGGACTTTAAACAGACTTTAAACAGAGTTTCAGGTCATACGCGATCGAAATTGACCGAAAAAAATTGTTTTTTAATAAAAATAATATAATAAAAATATATTACATGTGTAATATTATTATGCTTTTTTTTACTTATGTTCATTATGTTACTACTTTTCGACTTTAAATAATCAATTTGATTAGTTTTAATTCGTCATTAAAATGAATAGGAGCCGAATTTTTGGGTATACCTAGTTTATACGATGCCTTTTTTATTTCATTTTTAAAATAATTTCATTTTGATTACTTTTTTATAAACATCATAGAGTCGAAACAGGCACTTGTTAATACAATATACACTAAATATACACTATTGTTTTCCTTTATCTGTATCTTAAACTGTCGAATTTGATTCCATTTTAAATACTCTCTCTCTCTCTCTCTTCTCTCTCTCTCTCTCTCTCTCTCTCTCTCTCTCTCTCTCTCTCTCTCACACACACACACACACACACACACACACACACACGTATATACGTGTGTGTGTGTGTGTGTGTGTGTGTGTGTGTGTGTGATAGATGTTGGGAAACTTTTAAGATTGTATAAAAAATATTTAAGATTAGGAATAATAACCAAATTTAAAAGTTTGTTGGTTTTATGGGACCAGTTTAGCTCACTTGGTAGAGCATTCGCCTGGGAAGCGCAAGGTACTTGGTTCGATACCAGCCCTTGCCAACTCAGCGAATGAGTAGCACATGGATCTGTGAGGTAAAGTAAGGAGCTGATGGTATATAATCCAAAAACAATGTCTTTGGTCTAGCGCAAGTGAAAAGGGGATAGACTCCCTCGCTGTCTGGCTGATACCGACTTTAGGCCCCCACCCCGACGACTTATACATATGTAAAAGAAAGTTGTGTGTATGTATGTATGTCAGGATGAAACTACGAAAATATAACAATTAACGACTAAGTAAATATATATATACATTAGATATCACTAGAGCTTGCTTTTTCGTACAAAAATAACGAAGATTTTATTTATATTCGTGAAGATATTTAAAAAATTGAATTTGAATAGTAAGAGAAGGGAAAGCCATTGGTGATTAAAACATAAACAAATCTATTATGGAAGACCAAGACAATCAATGGATCAGTACGCCTAACTTTATCCCCCTCTACCCAGGCAATGCCGGGTAGCTGTTTCTAGTTTATAATAAAGTTCAATCAACCAGTTCCTACGACAATAAGCCTTACGTCACCGCGCCCTAAATGTGTGAGTGCCTGCGCCTGTATATGTGAGTGTCTGTTTGTTTGTTTGTGTGTGTGTGTGTGTGTGTGTGGTGTGTGTGTGTGTGCATGCGTCTGTATGTGTGAGTGTTTGTGTTTATTTATGTGTGTGTTTATGTGTGTGTGTGTGTGTGTGTGTGTGTGTGTGTGTGTGTGTGTGTCCAAGATTCTTTGGCTGACAACAATCTAGTTCAATTAGAAACAATACAATGTTTGAAATTTGCAGAAATTGTCCTTTTTTTTTTTAATAAACAATTTTTTCTGTCTTTTGAGCCACAATGACACGGCTGCTTTTGAAGTCTTTGAAAAAAAAGACTCTGCAAGTGCAACATACCCGCAAAGAATTTTGGCAAATGACGTCACCAACAAGCATTACGATCTGACCAATTGGAAACGTAAATGTAACAATGCCGCCATCGAGAAAACTGAATCACAGAAATTCCATTGAGATTTACGAGAGTCGCTCGAATAAATAAAATCTCCAAATTTTAATGTTGTCCCGCTACGTCAGAGATAGATGTGAGGAGGGTGACACTAGAGGTTGGTGGTTGGATGGATTTTACGGAAAGTTAACAAATAATGATGAAAGGATCGAGTAAATTGGTGGAACATAACTATAACCACAGCTTTACAAACAGACAATTCGGTAACATTACATTATCTAAACTTGGTTATTTCCTATAAGTCTAACATAAACAAAGGAGAACCACTCTTGACTGATGAATTATTTATTTATTTATTGATCTACTAGAAAGAAAGAAGATGGGGTTAGGGTTAGGGTTAGGGTTCAGGGTTAGGGTTAGGGTTTAGTGTTAGTTTAATTGGAAAATATATAAATAATTTATCAGTCAGAGTGGTTCCCCTTTGTTTATGTTAGACTTATAGGAAATAACCCTAAAATTCTATGGCAAATAAGAAATGAAACAGGCAAATCTCCGATAATAATATGGAATATTGTGAAAAACGAGGTAATGAATAAACTTCTGAACTAAAAAGCGAATTGATATCTAAATGTAGGCATATTAATAAATTTCCCCGTGTCATTTACTTGAGTAATTCTATAATTTATTTTCTTGTATTTGGACTACCTTCAATTTGAATGAGTATGATTTTCTTCATGAAAGTGTCAGGTGAACAAACATCTTACTATATGTCAAATAAATACGATTGGGTTATTTTGTAGTGCAGATGCACCTTAAGGATCTCTTAGGGTCGAACCCTGCGTGGTAAGTCACTAAATGTAGTCCTATGCTAGTCACGGTACTTGATGAGATGACTTAGTTCCGTGACTACCACATGTGTCTCCAGCTAGTTGCTCTTCCGATGCTTTTTGTGCCCACGTTGTGCTTTCATTTGATCCGCAAAATTGGGATCGACGCAGCTTGGTCGGAGCATCTTTTTGACGAGTTGGGAGATTAGTGGTTTGGTTTATTATATATTATATATATATATATATATATATGCAAGTATTGTTAAAAACCACCAAATATTTCTTTTTCATGATCTTTATCTGAAGTTTTTCTAGTTGTCTAGTTATTTTTCTTAGATCTGGATCCAGCTGGTATAGGAATTGTCCCATACTCTTTACCCTAGCACTTTCAATCGTTTCGTTAGTCATCCTATAATAGCTGGTTTGATTTGGTTTGGTTTGTTTTACGGCATATCAACCTCAGAGGGTCATTTGATGCCGAAAAAGTTTTGAAATAAATTAATTCTTAATGGATAGACATATTTTTAAATAAATACATTTGTCTATTTAACACATAGATGGGAGCCTAATACGCACTACCACTCCGGGTCAGAGTGGACAAGAGAGCAATGGTGATAAAGGGGTGCTCCATATTCCCCAAACCTCCAGAACTGAAACCTTACCATCAGATAGAGTTTAATATCATTCCCAGGCACCGCCTTCTAGCACATATATGATAAAAAGAGTTGGGGCTTGCCATAAGGGCAATAGGGTAATTTTTCTTTTCGGAGTGTCTGGATAAACGCCAGGTCTTTTTTACGTAGGGATTTTAATGGGGCATCCTGTGAGGATCCAACTCGCAATTCAAAACAATGGATGTTCGAGAGTACCTTTTTTAACCCCCTCTAAACAGGCGACGCAGGGTAGCCACTTCTACTTATATATAATGGAGAGGAACATGTTTTGCACACTAGGTCGGAGAGAAAAGACATGACTTTAAATAAAGTTCATTAGAATTAAAATCGGAATTTTCCATGCCCGTTGGGGCCATGATTGACATGACTATGATCCCAACTTCACCTTCCGGTAGAGCGGTGAGAATAAAGTTTTAGTTTAGTTAGTCAGATTCGGCAAAGATTACAGAGCGGGCGGACTTGTAGGGTCGCCACTCTGAGCCGGTTATCCCGCGGTTGAATCATGGGCAGGGTTGCGAAATAGAGTTTTATTAAGAAACAACCAAGTCTTGTTAAGTAATTTAAGACAAGAGATGACAACCCGAAGAAATCAACAAAGAAAACCAACCCTTTGTCTGGCTTTTTGTTCTATACTAATCAGCAAATGTGGACTGGACTTATTTTGTCGTAGTTTTTTTTTCTTTTTTTTCTTGGCGGCAAGGTCTATTTCTTCTAGTGGCAAGTACTGACAATGATTTGCGAGTCTAGCTTGCTAACCATTGCACCGTGTGAGGTGCCCAATGATTCTTCAAAGAAAATTGTAGCTATTTTGCAATCGTCAACAAGTGTCTACTAGTGCTATTCCCCTGGTCCCAAAAACCAATTCAACCCTTTGGATTTCAGATAGTTTTGATAAATATATCAATTTAGCGGTTTGCATTTACCTTTGATAAAATCTATAAACACAACAGAATCAAACTTTATACAATATTTTTGATTTTAATGTTTCCCATTTTAACAAAACTATTTCCTTTGACTAACAAAAACAATGTTTAAACTTTTACTCTCTCATTAAAAAATTAGTTGACGCCAACAAAAAGAACTCGCCGTATCACAATTTTATGCCAAAGACATTTTGTTTTATTCGTTCTTATTGGATATACATTTTTAAACACATTTTTCTAAACTCATTCTTTATCTATTTAACCCATAGATGGGACCCTAACAGGTACTAATCTAACAGGTATGAGCAAAAGGATCGGGACAATCATATCTGTGCTGGGGTTTGATATGACCAATTGATCGAAGGAGGACTCTCTAAATGCCTGTCTAGCCTAAGTAAGGACCAAAATGGAGTGTTGCAATTTATTGACTACTAAGCTACAAGGATTCCGTCCTTAAGCATAACGGGTTGCCACCCACGACCAACATGTGGCCCCATTGGAGGATTTCAATCCCCTGCAGAAGTGCAGTTGGGGTATTCTACAGCCCCAGCCGACAGTTAAGCCCAACTGTATACATATATGTAGGAGGTGTCCCTGGTGCCTTTACGGCATACATGTCTGGTATCTAAACTTTGACCCCCTGGGACATATCCATATATGGCAAATTCACAGTTTAACTTTGTCTTAAGATACTGGGGTTTCCTTAAGATAAATTGGAAGACATTTCAACATAAGCCATCGATGTAATGGATAAGCCTAGGACCTGAAGACCAAGAAAAACTAATGCTCGCGAGGACAGGTTGCTTGTGAGATTTCGATGGTAATTGAATATCAACTCCAGAGTATCCCTCACTACCGTAAAAAAAAAGACTAAAGTCTGTTAGGTGTGTTGGTGTTCCATTTGATGTTTAGAATACGTCTCAAACATTTCTGATGAAATTACTCAATAATTTTCAGATGTCTACGAAGCAATGTCCGTGTTTCCGAAGAGTACAAAAGAACACTAGATACGCAGGACCTATAAACCTTCAACTTTGCCTTACGGGTAATGTTAGTATTAGACCATAACCGTTTTCAAGTCTTCCATAGGCCACACATGCCTTCTGGGTGCGTAGGTGAATCTCAGCATCAAAAGAGCCATCACAGGTCAGTGTACCTCCTGAGTATGTAAAGGTTTCAACAACATCCAAACCAGTACTATGCATTAATATATTAATTTTAACTAGGGTGGTTTAGGGGTTAGGGTTAGGGTTGGGGTTGGGGTTTAGAGTTAGTTTAATGGGAAAATAAATAATTTGGGTTCTGTTTGTTTGGGGGTGTTGTTTTTTTTGGGGGGTCACCCTAATTTTCCGACCGTTTTTCAAGTTCAGTCCTTATCTCGAGATTTATTTTAATCATTTATTAACATTTTTTTTAAACTTTAGAAATCACTTTAATTCATTCATATTAGTGTCGTCTCGAATATAACATTTATTTCGACCGTTTATTCATTAGGCAATTTTCGGCGATTTTTTTTAAAATTTGATAAATAGTTATCTCTTATTAGTTACCACCAATTTTCCCTGTGAAATTTACCCCACCCCTATATTTAACACAATGAAACTTGCATAAAAATTAATATTATCTTGAAAAAAAATTTTCAATTCGAAAGAAGAAATATTAAACAAACTACTGATGATTTTTTTTAAATGTTCAGCTAACGGAAATAATGAAAATTATGATTGAAAAACAATGTTTTCATTTTTGCACCGTTAAATCAACTGAAATTTTACGTAGCCAAAAACAACTTATGACAAGAGGATTTTAAAAATATACTATGAAAAATCAATTAATGGTCCGATTTTCACGAAAATATATTAGGGGAAATATTTTTTTAACCCTAACCCCATCCCCTATTTTATTTTATGAGATTTTTTTTTAAAATGAACCGAAATTGGGTATACCTATCTCTTATTTTCTCGCCACTCACTCTTTGGTGTTCCTATTTTTCTTTAGTCCGGTCATGGACTGGGTACTTTAGCTAGTATATATATATATATATATATATATATATATATATATATATATATATATATATATATATATGGCAGTGTATTTTGGCAACATTTTTTTTATACAAGTTTTGTTGAATTGAACAGACAATTCCTGTCTGACAAGTCTTTCATTGATCCGTTCCAATCTTCAGGCCATCCTTCTGGTGTCAGGGTGGAACTGGTATAACCGTCCACCGAAGGTTTCAACACTAGCGCTTTCGGCAATACACTTTGCCATCCTCAGGTGGAAACGATGGAATAGTTTTCATGTCTCGTTTTTAACGAGAACGAGTAGTAGCAAGTAATTAGTGGGAGGTAATACCAATTGATATTACCTCCCACTAATTCCTTGCTACTAGTTCATTACGTTTGTTCAGCAGTTTTCTAGAGTTCTTAAACAATATTATCTCTATTTTTTCTGATATGCAAAGTGGGCATTTACCTTTGAAATTAGGGGCTGAGTTTGAGGTTCGGACTATTTTATATATATATATATATATATATATATATATATATATATATATATATATATATAGGCTGTTCGGGATGAATTTTACACTTTTATAAGAAGAAAGAAAAAGTGTTTTGTAACTACAAAGTTTAATGGATTGTAAAGAAATTCAACAGGCAAGGAAATTATACTGCTGTCAACAAGTTTCACTCAAAATAACCGCCATTTGCGTCGATCACAGCCTTGATCCTGCTCCGAAACCTGGAACAAGCTGATGTTACAGTTTCCCTGGGAAGGGTCTCAAAATTACCTTAATTCTGTCGATTAACTGGGCTTTTGTAGTACTGGCACGGCGATTGGTGTCTTTCTCAACAGGGCCACATACATAATGATCCATGGGGTTAAGATCTGGAGAGTTCGGAAGCCAAACATTGGGACTGGTGTTGTAAAAATTCGCCGACAACCATTTTTTACTTTTCGCAGAGGTGTGGCAGGGAACCGAATCCTGCTGCCATACATATGGCCTACCATTGGCTACTCTTGTTATCCAGGACATCTAAATTCAACCTTGATACCCTCTCTGAAAAAATGTGGAGGCATCACATCACCCTCAGAGGACACAAATCCGAAAACTATCACAGTTTGGGGAAATTTAGTCTGCATGACACGAGGGGTGTCCTTTGGACTGTATGCAAGTCATCTGTTATTCTGCGTGTTGTGCTTTTGATCTTTGGAAAAGTTTTTCTCGTCGGAAAAGAACCAGATTGTTTGTGGTTCAGCAGAACGTTTTACTTTACTCAGAAGTTTCTTCGCCTTTGTCAAACGCTTTTCACGGGCCTTTTCTGGGAGAAGTTGACCTCTGCTCCCAGATGTATGAGTAGTAGCGAAGGTCTTCATTGAGTTCAAGGATTCATGGTAGAGGCTGAAACATTCAATTCACGTGACAAAGCCCGAATTCCAATGCCAGGGTCCTCCAACACTTTTTTCTGCAGATTTTCAAGGGATTCTGCTATACGAACGCAATCAGATCGTCTGTTATGTTGCCTGATTGTTTTTACAGTGTCCAGGGAGCATTGGGCAGCAACCATAATCTCCTTATTCTGATGGCCGGCGTAGAGCATCATGATACAAGTTATTCTCTTCCATGATTCAGGTGTGTTCCAGTCATCCATTCTATCTGTCATCCCGTATATGAATGAAGAAGGGTCCAAGCTTTTAAATGATGCGTAGTGTGCGTCAATACCTCCAACATATGCAGAAAAATAACCTTATCATCTTGCAACGCCCTCTAGTTAAGAATAAGATTGTCCAAATCGTCCAAGATGAAATGCAAAAATGTAAATCCTGATTATCTGTTGTTGCTTATCCATCGAATTCCTATTTCTCATGGGTATTGTCATCTCAGCTAAATAATGGACGATTCCGTTTTTATTATAAAGAAAGAAAGGGAAGAAAAATGACATGCCACACAGAAAAATATAAGAAAGAAATATACTTTTTATGTATTGAACTAATATGCAATAGCAGTTAATTAAAACATATCAAACGTTGTGATAATTGAATTATCCTACTGTGGTATATCCACAGGTCCCGCTGGTTCAATGTTTTATTATGGTTGGTTGGTTGTATTTTACGGCATGTTAACCCTTTGGTTATTGTATTTATTCATTCTTGTTGGGTATCCAACTTTTTTTCAAATTCAATTTTTTAACTCATTTTTTATCTATTTAACCTATAGATTGGACCCTAACAATGACTATCACTCCGGCCCAGAGTTGACCTGGGAGTAATGGCAATGAAGGAGTATAATGTGATATATCTACGGGTTCTTCTAGTATAATTACAATGACAAGTGAAAACAACTTCTTTCTGGTATACACTAATCTATCGGTTGTGTTTATGATGATCTAGTGCAACAGGTGCTGGTAAATCCAGGAGAAGTCTTTCTAATCCCCTTGCTGTAAATACGGAAGACTTTGGGAGTGGCGGGAGAATGTTTCAAAGGACAAAAAAGGAAAAGAGAGGGGGTAAGAAAGAGGGGAAGGAAAGAAGAGGGGGAAGGAAAAGGGGAAGAAAAGAGAGGGGGAAGGAAAAGAGAGGGGGAAGGAAAAGAGAGGGGCGTAGGAAAGGGGGGAGGAAAGAAGAAATACAAAATGTGGTGAATGAAGAAAAAATTGTCAAATAAAGAAAACGAAAATCAACAAGGGGAAAGAAAGAAAGAAAGAAAGAAAGAAAGATTGAAAAAAAGAAAAAAGAAAGAGTCATTGACAAGAAGAAAAAATCAAAAATAAAGAAAAGGGAAAAAGGAAAAAGAAATAGAGAAAGAACGATCGAACGAACGAACGAACAAACGAAAGAAAGAAGAAAGAAAGAAAGAAATGAAGAAAATCGGTTTAAAAATGATTGAAAGCAAAGAAAAAAATTGGAACAAAGAAAAGAAAAAAGAAAGAAAAAAGAGAAAGAAGAACGGGAAAGAAAGAAAGAAAGAAAGAAAGAAAGAAAGAAAGAAATAAAAGCAGTCAATAGTTGGGGGAGACAGAAGAAAGAAAGAAAGAAAGAAAGAAAGAAAGAAAGAAAAAGTGATTGACAATGAGAAAAAATCAAAATTAAAGAAAAGGGAAGAAAGTAAAAAAGAATGAAATGAAACAAACAAACAAACAAAAAAAGAATTATCTTTAAAAAAGAAATATCGAAAAGAAAAAAAAGGAAGAAAGGAGGAAAAACGAAACTAAGAAAAAAAGAAGAATTGAAAAAAAAAGAGAAAAAAGGTTAACAAGAACATAGGAAGGAAAATTTGAATAAAAAGAAAGAAAGACGAAAGACAACGATTGATAAATAAAAAGAAAGAAAGAAAGAAAGAAAGAAGAAAGAAAAAGAAAAGAGGGTTGAAATAAAAGAAAAATAGAAAGAAATGTCATTAATAAGAAAAAAGAATGATTGAAAGCAGAAAGAAAGAAAGAAAGAAAGAAAGAAAGAAAAAAAGAAAGAAAACGGATTAAAAAGAAAGTGAGAACGAATGAAAGAAAGTAAAAAAGAAAGAAAGAAAAAGATTAGGAATAAATGAATGAATAAAGTAAGAAGGAAAAAGTATTAGAAAGAAAGAAAGAGGAAAGAAGGAATGAAGGAAGGAAGGAAGGGTTGAAGAAAGAAACAAAGAACAAATGGAAGAAAGTAAAAGAGAAAGAAAGAAAAAGAAAAAAAACAAAGAAAAAGAAAGAAAAAAGAAAGATAGAAAGAATGAATGAGAAAAAAAGAAAAAAGAATTAAAACGAAAGAAAGAATCCTTCGTAAAAAGGAATGATTAATAAAAGAAACCCGGGAATAACTGTGAGCAAGAATGTGAAGAATTTACTGAAAGAGACGGTACATAGATTGCAGCAACAACAACAACAACAACAAAATAAGTGGAATAAATGAAGTCTAGGGAGAGGGTGGAGGGGGAGCTGGGGGGTCACGCCGTGGCGGCAGTGAGGGAGGGGGGGGACGAGGGTGATTACCACAACAAAAGAATAAGAAAACAATGGCTGAAAAATTCCAGACATAATTTTGCCTTTTGTCAGCAAAAGACGAGATTAAGCGAATATTGGGCAACTGCCCAAAACAAAATCTCGTTCGTCACGAGAAGTAAAATAAAAAAACGTTTTCGAACAGGCCATAACGGGGTGAAGGTGTGGGATGGGCTGGTTTTAAAGGTGTGGGGGTGATGGGGGGGGGGTAAAAAAACAGGGCGAAAATGAATAAAAACTATCTAACCATCTGTCTAACCATTTCATTTTGTTCCCATACTACGCGAATAAAGTGAGACATTATTAACTGTCCCAGTTTCTGTCTGTCTGTCTGTCTGTCTGTGTCTCTGTCGGTCTATCTGTGCGTCTGTCTGTGAAAGATAATCAGCTTGGCTGGTTGGTTGGTTGGTTGAGTTTTAAGGCATGTCAACCCTTTAGGCGATTCTATGCCGAAGAGAGATTGTCATGGATATCCTTGCTGCTAGCGTGACACGATGATGATGATGACGATGATGAAGATGATGATGATTAAGTGTCCCAGTTTCTGTCTCTGTCTATCTCTGTCGGTTTGTCTGTCTGTGAAGAAATGAAGTTTAAATCGAGTCATTAAATTGTTTTATCTTGGATTTTTCGGACTGTTGTCCTCATCTTTATTGTTATATATACAATGTTTCGGTCGATGCCTCCTCTGCAGAGGGGTAAGACTCCTCCCAACAAATGGGCGTCCTGGGTATGACACTAAACTCCTTCCTTTTAGAAGTCCGTCGCAGATGACGATCATGTCATTCTATGTCGTTAATCAGTTGTGGACTCTCTGGTGGCGAATTAGTCCAATTTTGGACTTGCAGATGCGGTCACACACATTGTGTTGTATACCCAACATCGGGTATATATACGGTGAAGAGAGTGACTTCATCTCTCGTGATAGAGAGAGAAAGAGGTGGGGAGAGACAGTGACTTCGATTAGAGAGGGGGATCTTACTTTATACTTGTTAACTTCGCTTACTCTACTTGTTGCTGGTTCCTGCTGACTGCTTAGGTCGCCATTTTCCTGTCCAGTTGTCTTATCTTTTGTTCTTAAATCTTCTTTGCTAATTCTTCTTCTGGGCTGATCTGGGCATTGCTTGTTTTTATATTTAAAAAACTAACAAGACTTATGTTTGCTTGATCAAGCTTTTATTATTTATCTCGTCCATGGTTTAATTCCGCGCGGAGGAGATCGACCCTGGAGCACGTCTAGACTCTCTGAAAGCTGGGTTGAAAACTAAATAACTAAACTATTCTCACGTCTCTGTACCGGAGGTCAGTTTGAGTCGTCTAAAATGTCAATCATAACCCCCAACGGTTATGGAAAATTAACCACCTCCGGTTTTAAATCTAACGAACTTTATTTAAAACTAACTTACAGGTACGTTCACAATTTATGACTTCTCATGAATTGCAACAATTGCAAGGGGAAATGTCCATCTGCATTCTGTAGTGCATGACAACGAAGACGTCGCCACTCTGCAGCCTTATTAATCTCGGTATTGAGCCGCTCAGTTCCTGTGCGGCACGTGTTTCGACAACTGTCTGTTGGAGGCCAGATCTTCCATACTTTAAGGTGTAATGACGCATTCAGAGCCGTCTCCACATGATACTTGAACACTAAACTACATTGATGGTGAGGCTACAGTTCTGTAGAAAGTTAACGTAATAGAGCGACTGAAGTTACTACGAAATCGCAGTCCAGTTCATTAGCCTTGTAGGAGCTAGAATTTTCCTGTGCCCAGGGGACAGGAAGTTAGAGATTGACGTCCCTTGTTAGGTTGTAAAAGCTTTTTCTTAATCAGGCTCGACCTCAAGGAGTAAGCCTCGTAGAATTGGCCTCTCGCCACTCAATCAACAGTGACTGAAGAAAACCCCTCAGTGAGGGAGCATAGCCGGCTACACCACTTGATCAGCCCCCTCCCCACTCAGCGAGGGAGATAATTATTTGTAAGCACTGCTTTCAAGTACTTGTTGTATTGTTGTGTCAAATTGTGTTGCATGTTAATAAACTTGGTTAAAAGCACATGTGCTTTCTCCCTCGTTATTTTGGTTTGTGTAACTAGATGTAATTCTTCATAGTTTGTTCACGGATATTCCTATAGCCTCTACACCACAGTGACTCCTCCATGTTATTCATGGGTAAAGGGCCTCACCTTCATTTTTAAAAGGGGAGAATTTCACATTTATATAGAGTAGGTTGATTTTTCGATTTTTTTTTTTAAAAATATCAAATTTTCTCAAACAGCAAAAGTTGTGCGTTTGTATAATGAATACCGATGCAAAAAATAGATCTCTTACTTGCACCATTGTTTGAGGAAATAGCATTAAAGATCGTCTCCGTAAAATGCACCGAAATTCCTAACTTTTGTAAACTTTAACCGAGAAATTGGTTAGAAAATTTAGCAATTTCAATATCTAAAATAGAAAAGGTTGTCATTTTAAACGAAAATAATAAAACATCTTTCAAATTGAAAATATGACCCCCATCACCATCAACACTTCTGATATTCTGCTTTTTACCTAATAATTAAGCTATAACAGTGATAAAAATTTTAAAAGATTAAAATCTATTTCCTCAAACGAAGGCAAAGTTTTAAAGAAAAATATACTGTGTGGTGATTCTTTATGTTAATTTACAACTTTCACCAAATGGGAGACGTTACAGTTCTAAAAACGACCTACCCTATTACCCAACCACTATGGGATGCGAGACACGGTCATTTTTAAGCAGAGTAGGGCTGGTTTAGCTCAGCATCTGTCTAGGAACCACAAGGTTCCTGGTTCGAAACCAGCCCTCGCTAACTCAGCGTATGACTAGCACAGGGATCTATGTAGTGAAGACAGGAGCTGACGGTAGGTGTGGTGCTCCACCTCAGACGCAAAAAATCTTTAGCGCTAGTGAAAAGGGGATATACTCCCTCGATGACTTTACTTACAGCTGGTTTTAATTCTGGGTTTTTATTCTCCTAGACTGGTCTCCTGACCAAGGATAAAGAACCCCGTCTACCCTACTATTTACCCTTTAGCCTGAGATGGGTTTATGTATTTCCCAAGGGCATGTGTGTGAAGTGAAATGTAAATAGCCTCGTCCAGGATTCTAGTTATTTAGACACGACAACTTTATTTTTGATAGTGGAGGTCTTGTCTTTGTTCACCATTGGAAAACGTATGAACCCCCATCCCCTATCTATAAACCCATATCCATATAAACCCCTATCTATAAACCCATATATGTAAATAAAATTGGAGACTGTGCATTGGGGGAGGGCAGCCATTACTCTGCTCCTCTTCTGAATGACTCATGTTACTCTTGGTACTACTGGGTTTTACTCCACCACCACCACCACCATGAGAACAGCCTGTCTCTCCACCCTTAAAATCTTACCTTTTGCCTTTGACTGAATGATTACGTCAAATACAGTAGTGAAAAAAGGGGGGTAAATACTCGAGTAAAAAGGGGGCATGGATAAATACTCCAGTAAAACGGGGGGGGTAAAGATCCTTTGAACTGAGAGTTAAATACTCCATTTAATAAGGGGTAAAATACTCCATTGAACTAGGGGTAAATATTCCACTGAACTGGGGGTAAATACTCCACTAAAATGGGGGTAAATACTCCAGTGAAATGGGTGATAAATACTCCAACTGAACTAGGGGGTAAATACTCCAGTGAAAGGGAGTGGGTAAATACTCCACTGAACTGGGGAGTAAATACTCCACTGAACTAGGGGGTAAATACTTCAATGGACTGGAGTGTAAATGCTCCTGTGAAATGGGGATAAATACACCACTGAACTTAGGGATAAATACCAGTGAAATGGGGGTAAATACTCACTGAAGTAGGGGTAAATACATTGAAATAGAGGTAAATACTCCACTGAATTAGGGGGAAAATACTCCACTAAAATGGGGGGGTAAATACTCCACTGAAGAAGGGACTAAATACTCCATTGAAATTGGGGTAAATACTCTATTGAAGTAGGGGTAAATACTCCAGTGAAATGGGGTATAAATACTCCACTGAACTAGAGGGTAAATACTCCAGGGAAATGGGGGATAAATACTCCACTGAAAGGATGGGGGTAAATACTCCGCTGAACTGGGGGTAAATACTTCAGTGAAAGGGTGGCAATAAATACTCCACTGAAAGTGTGGGGGTAAATACTCAAGTGAAATGGGGGTAAATACTCCACTGAACTGGGGGGGGGGCTAAGTACTCCAGTAAATGGTGGGAGGGGGTAAATAATAGCTGTACTCCTTCATTTCTGACACCGTGCATAACCACAAGTCTTTTTTTCTTTTTTTTTTTTTCTTCTTAAATATATCCTATTCCATCAACATTTTTTCCTTTTTCTCTTTGATGACCTTCTCGTGTACGACCGCCCACCCCACCGCGTGGCACTGTACCAAATCTTTTCTAACGCCACACCCAGTGACCCCTACCCTCTCTCCTCTCTCTCTCTCTCTCTCTCTCTCTCTCTCTCTCTCTCTCTCTCTCTCTCTCTCTGCGTACTCCCCCCCCACATCGCCCCCCCCTCTACGACCTCCTGCAAGGAGTAAGTAAATAATTACAGCTGTCGTTAACATTGACATTTGAATACGACGAGGCTGGCACTGACAGCTGGTACAGTCCGCCATATTGTAAAAGGTTATTACATGTGCCCCGGCTGCCATCACGCTGAAAAACACGTGATGGAAATTTCCGTGACGCAAATAACAAGTCTCTCGAACAGAAACAGATAAATGCTTCTATGTTTGTTGTTTGTTTGTTTGTCTGTTTGTTTGTTTTTATTTATTTTCTATTTGTTTTTATTTATTTATTTTTTAGTCGTTGCTAAATGCGCTTAGTGTCTCGTTTGTAACTGATTGAATTTATTTTATTGCATTAGAGAAACGGCGACTGCGACGAGCAACGGAGAGAAGGAGAAGGGGGTATAATTTATTTATTTATTTATTTATTTATTTGTTTGTTTATTTCTTTGTCTATTTATTCGTTGCAGAAGCTTAAATTATTCGACAATGTTGTGGTAGCAACGACCAAAAAAATGCGACAGAAATATATACACCCTTCTTCGTCATACCATCTATACCATCCATACCATCCATGCCATCACAATCCCCTGTGTCGATAAAGACAAAGACGTCATACCAAATTTAGAAATCTAGTGACGGATCCAGAATCAGAAGTTTCTCCCTCCGGGGCCTGTGTCCGGTGTCTTCGGCCACTGGATCGGGAATTCAAATTAACGGCGTGATCCCAGGGGGCCATCCCTCCCCAGGCAACACCTGCCACCTTGATTTAAAGGGGGTAGGGCTGGGTTTATTGCCCAGAGCTTGAGGCAATTGTCCCCCTTGTGGAGGAATGCTGACGGGATCTAAGCATTTTTTGTGCCTGCCATCCTATGAGATTCGGTTCGTGGGTGATGCCATATTAAATGGACCTTTGTGCCTGACCGGCATAAGTGGGATGCATGGGGAAATACCAGAATCAGGAGTTCTTCATAGTAAACAAGATTCCTTTGTTTATCGGGACGAGTTACCATTTTTTTGTTTTGTCTTTTGTTTTTTGTTGTTTTTGTTTTGTTTTTATTTGTTTTGTTTTTTTTTGGGGGGGGTGGGGGGGAAGCTTTTTTTGTTTTGTTTTTGTTCTTTTTTTATGGAAGGTTAAAGATGATATTAACGTTTGAATCTGAACGATTTTTTTTTTTATTTATTTATTTTTTTTTTGCAGCAGCAGCAGCAGCATTCACCCGAGTTGAGTTGAGCCGGCTCCCTCCATTCAAAGACGAAGCATCGTGGGAACTGGGATTACCCAATCGGTCCCAAAACCTCCGCATTCAGACACTCTTGTTTGTCCTAGATTATCCAGCCGACGCAGGAACGAGAGGCCCAAAACTAACCACCGGTTTCTGGTACTGACGTTTCTTGGAATATTCGCCAGAGCTCCTTTGGCCGAGTTGTAGCTCTAATACCACTGGGTGTCAGATCTGTCCACCTTGGATGACCCTACCAGAAACTTAAGTTCCCGACGGCATGGCTCTGACACTATTATGTTTACACCACCATGCCGCGATGAAGGACTGGACTTCATAATAGGCTAGATGGCCATTGAGTAAAGAGCTTCCTCTGCTCTTTTACAGGTCTTGTTTTTCGTCCTACATGGTGTCTAGCTACTCTCCTCGCCATACAAAATGTGTAGGGTTACCGGTTTAGTCGCTGATGAGCCGACTATCAAACCGGTAGTACTGGGTTAATACCAGTAGCGCTTTTTTTTTAGATGTTTGTAAGAGTTAATTTGGTATAAGTCCACAAGTCAGTTATAATCTTCAGAATTTCACTGGAATTTATAGTTGACTAGCTTCCCAGCAGCAGCTTACAGTGCCACCAGACTTTGTTGGCTTTCTATCATATCACATGTCAGATCAAGATGAATCCTCTTCGTATAATTCTTTGTTGTATTCATAAATTTCCGTCAACGAAGCGTTAATTAAACGATGTAAGATTTGATTTAACTCACCAGATGATGACGTCAGTACACTGAACGAAACGAGAATAGAGTTTCCCCGAGACTCACGTGCGAAGTCAGTGCACAAGATCTTGTTAATTCAAAGATGTTCAATTGAATTAACATGGCAAATTTGATTCGAAATTCAAACAACAATTTACATAGTTCAGGCTCTTTTGTGTCGGGTATAATAACTGATTATAAGTGACTTGTGGACTTATACCAAGTTAAATCTTACAAGCATCTAAAAAAACAGGGGCTGGAAAGAACGGACGAGCTCTAGGGGAGCCAACGACCATTTACACCGAGAATAGTAAGATTGACGCACTTACTACACACACACAAACCCCCAAATTGGCTTTGGTTGTCAACCCATCTAGGACCAGGAAATGCCTGTTACAAAACCATCGCTTCCGAGTGGCTTATATGATACCGAGGAAGGGTAGGAGAGTAAACCCCGAAAACAAATCCGGAACCGGAGTCCCTAAGGTGAAGTAACGCTGAATTTCAACACTACACTGCATTTGTTTCTTACCTTTCCTTTGGGCCACAGTCACAGTGTGGAGAGGGAGGGATCTGCTGCTTGGGCAACAGCACATCCTCCATATCCACCCACCCAGGCTACGTAGTTCCAAAAATAAAATGGACACAACGCCATCGTCTTTCGCTGACGGAAGGATGCCAACCATGCTGGGACGCTCTAGTTTTGGCATCGAAACCGGCCATCCATGACCTCAGAGTTATCTGGTTTTGTTGGTCGCACAGATGTTTTTTTGCAGCGTGCGTATATAAAATTGTGATGATATCATTTATATCGTAATATTTACCTACATATCTATGAGTGTAAAGTGTGTGTCATATATTAAGGGGAGAGTGGCATTTATATATACACCTAGTCAGTCTAGAAAGTAACGAGTGTGTTGGCATCCTTTCGTCTGCTAAAGACGATGGCGTAGTGTTCAATATTTTTAAACTGCATCTGTGTGAGTGGCCGAACATGTCAATTTTTGAATGACAATCTCTGTGGTATGTCATTTCTTTATATTTTTTTTTTCAGACGTCTTTGATCTATTTGCGTGGTTTCTCTACCGGTCGGGAGCCTTCTACTAATTCGCCATACAGGTCTTTGGGGATGCGGCCTTTGTCCATCCTCCTGACAAGACCAAGCCAGCGCAGGGGCCTCTCACAGATGAAGGCGAATATGCTGTTCATGATTCTGGCATAAAACAATCCAAGGGTTAACACGCTGTAAAATCTAACCAACCAGCCAAACTAAAACCTTGTCTCATCTGGTAAATTTGGCACCATTTTGGCACCAACGTCTTTATAGTCTGAGCAAGCTAGGGAACGAACCAAACTATACTTCCTGCAAGAACATCTCTTGGTATTGCAACTAGACCTGCAGGTGGATCGAACAAGACTTGGGAAAGGTAAGAAAAAACTCGCTATAGGTTAAATAGTACCACTAATGTTCTTCTACAAGGATGGCTTAGGCATATCAACAAAGGTTCACATGCCATTAAACAAAGAAACCAAACCAAACCTTAATTATTTAGATCGAACCTTTTGTACATCTTTTATCCAACTGTAACCGTTACTCTGCAATTTTTCATCGGTTATTGGTAGGCAAGAGGCATTAGCCACAAATACACCTGCACCAGCAAATTCAATATTTTTATCATATATGTGACAGAAGGCAGTGGTTGAGGGTCTTAGTGTCCTGAGCCCTAAACCACAAACAAATTGAATATCCAACGAGAATGAATGAAACAAAAACGTCTTAGGCATAAAACAACCCAACAATGGTTGACATGCCGTAAAATCTAACCAACTAACCATACAAAAACCTTGACTCATCTGATAAATTTACTATCTTGGCACAAACGTCTTTATAAATTAGCACGGAAAGGTTTTTAGAAGGAAAGTAAGAATTATGTGTTAGATTTGAATGGAAAAGTTTAAGGATGAATCAGCATAAGGCCACATGGCATTGTTTCTATTCGACGAGAAGTGAGACGTGGCGAAGTGGGAGAGAGGAAGAGTGAGAGGTGAGAATGTAGAGGGAGTCTGGTACGATGCGTTGAGAGTGAGACGTGGGCTTTTGCTCTCGGCGGTACTTGTGACTTGGGGGGAAATAAAAATCTCATGAGAAAAAGAAGTGGTCTTGTGTTATTACTAAAAACTATAATGGCACAAGGCATTTCAGCAGGTCAGATTCAGGAAAAATGTTTTTAGTGTATTTAAGCATATATTGTTGAAAACAGTCTAGCTGTGCATTACAGAAGCAGAAACACAGCTGTATAAAAGCAGCTTGGCAGTACAGGGTAGGTAAAATTACTGAGCGTAAGCTGGGTTAGTGAGCATCATAGAGAAGATTAGCCTAGGCCTACGGGAGGTCTCAAACTTCACCTATGATGTATAAGACGCAGGGCAATTTTTGAGCCAAAATTTTGAAAAAAAAAGTGCGTCCTATATGCCGTCAAATACGGTAGTTCTTCTGTTGGTAAATCCACGTTGGTATTGAGTTTGGGTTCAGTTGGTTAATCCTTGCTCAGTTCCTTGAAATCCTAAGTAAAAAAAGAGTGTAGACTCAGTAGATAATCCTTTGGACCATATGACCTTTAGGCACCCCCTTTGCTGTCTCGTTCATAAGCACATGTTTTTCATTTACACAGTCAAAATCCGGTTGTTTGATAGGGGTTAGGGTTACGGGTTTGGGTTAAGAGTTAGGGTTAGGGGTTAGTTTTATAATTTAAAAAAAAACTCTAAAAAATTGTCTGATAATAAACAACCGGATTTTGATGGTGTAAATGAAAAACATGTGCTTATGAATCGAGATCGCAAAAGGGGTGCCTAAAGGTCATATAGTCCAATCCTTTTAACAGAAAGTCTGTTGTATTCCTTGCTATCCTTCTCTGTGGGTCTTGATCGCAGAAAGTTCAATTTGCAATTGATTTCAGGACAATTACCAACGACCTTAAATGGGTTATATATAATTTTTGGTAGGCTATTTTTTACCGGAAATCCCTGCTGCCGATAATAGAAAAGTTCATAAATATGAGTGGGAATTTAATGTACATCTTATACTATCAAGATAATCCAACACTTTTCCCGCAAGAATACCTTGCAACCAGATATCCAGGTGCCTTCGAACAATTCCCAGGAGTTTCTTTTTCTGTGGGCAGAATATCTGCCATGATAGGTTTTAAGCTACTAAAGCAGCATAGTTAAAGTTAAACAAGTTAAAGCAACAATTCTTCCAAGCCGTAGTTGTGTCAGGGCTACTGTATGGCTGCACCACTTGGACCCTAACAAAGTGACTAGAAAACAAGCTTGATGTGATTTGCACAAGAATGCTGCGTGCGATCTTGAACAAATCGTGGAAACAACACTATACAAGAAAGCAGCTGTACGGCTACCTGCCACCTATCACACAAGCCATCTGAGTGAGACGAGCAAGACATGCTGGACACTGCCGGAGGAGCGAGGATGAACTCATAAGTGACGTCCTCCTGTGGAAACCAGGACATGGACACGTCAGGGCGGCCCGCCTTAGCAAAGACCTACATTCATCAGCTCTGTGGGGACCTGCAGGGAAGATGAGTGATAGGGATGGTTGGCGAGAGATTGTCATGGATATCCGTGCTGCTGGCGCGATATGATGCTGATGAAAGCAGGTGATTTAAACTTGTTCCACTGAATATATTTTGGTAAACTTTTAACATGTTGGTCACCAAATCCACTTAGTATCTTTTCATTTGCAATTTGCCCTGGATATATCTAAAGGGACCGGTTCATCTCAGTTGTTAGAGCACCCACCTAAGAATCGCAAGGTCCCTAGTTCGATACCAGTAACCACCAACTCAGCGCAGGAGTAGCACAGATTGGGTAATCTGATCTATGCAGTAAAATGGGGGAGATGAAACAATCTCCCCAGTCTAGCGCTAGCGAAAAGAGGATAGACTTCCTCGCTGTCCGGATCATACCGACAATAAGCCACTCCACCACTCACTGGTTCCAGTGCCCGTCTCTTTCATATTCGAAGGACTACCGTATCAGGCGAAACGAGATCAAATCCTGGGCGAGACTAGTAGCTTCGAGCTAACCGGACCATATGACCTTAAGGCACCCCTTTTGCGATTTCGATTCGTGGGGACATTTTTTCCATTTACACCGTCAAAATCCGGTTAATTGTTTACAGACGATTTTTAGAGGTCTTTTTTATAAAACTAACCCCTAACACTAACCCCTAACCCTAACCCTAACCCCCAACCCTAACCCTTAACAAACAACCGGATCTTTGCGGTGTAAATGAGAAAAGTGTCCCCATGAGTCGAGATCGAGGAAGGAGTGCCTTAAGGTCATATGGTCCAGCTGACCTTGTTTACCTCAGTATGATGAGCAAACGCCAGGGAACCACAAGGTTCAGGCTCCGATACCGGCCCCGCCAACCGAGCGCATGAGTATCACAGCTTGGATTTGCGCAGTAAAGTGGGGAGCTGATGGTAGGTCAAGGTGCTCTGCCTCAGACGCAAAAAACGATCTCCCTGTTCTAGTGCTAGGGTAAAGGGCATAGACTCCCTCGCTGTCCGGTTGATACCGACAATAGGCCACCTCACCAGCTTTATTGGTTGCAGTGTCTGTCTCTTTCATGTTTGAAAAACTACCGCCTCAGGCGATATGAGTTCAAATCATAGTAGCATTTCACATAGCGCTAATACCCTTGGGAAAAATATGAATCTAACTGTAGCGATTCTCTTCCCTTGTTGGGATAGAGTTGAAAGTAGAAATGGGTTATCTTCCCTTGCAGCCAGGGTTTGCCACTGGAGGGTCTAAACACCCTGGCTATATAACAACAACCTGGGAATCTCTCTCTCTCTCTCTCTCTCTCTCTCTCTCTCTCTCTCTCTCTCTCTCTCTCTCATCTGGTATCCACAAAGATGCACTAGACAAGTTGTGTCTCTGGACCATGCACCAGTTGTGTCTTACCGTGCAGCCAGGGTTGCAACTCTGGCTATATAACTACAGCCTGGGAAATCTCTCTCTCTCTCTCTCTCTCTCTCTCTCTCTGGTATCCACAAAGATGCACTAGACAAGTCTCTGTCCATTAAGGTTTGGGGGCCTTTCCCCACCCCCGTAAATACAAAGACAATTTCCCTTAGGACCTTCGTCCTAGCTGTTTTGTATTTTATGTTAAATGTTGCTCAGACAATAAAGTCTATATTTGTATTTTGTTATCTACCACTATATCGGAATTTGTTGTATATGACATGATTGTATATTCACCCCTGTAAGGGAGCATTTCGTTTGGCCTTCTAACGTATTATTATAAGTGGTTTAGCTACAGAAGTCATAACCACATTTAATTCTCATAAAACTATTCTCCCCCCAGCCGTGCGTAAATAGTAGGGAAAACTTGGCTCTTTGACATTGGTATGACAACTGATCTAGGAGAAGGAAAACTCTGAATAGAGGCTTTTTTATATCCAAAGTCTGACCGAATTATTCCCGATTGAATCGATTAAATAAAGATTTTTAGAAATTAAATATTTAATCCTGCTTAGTATTATCTGCGTTATCAGACTATTGTCCTCATCTTCATTGTTATCTGTACAATGTTTCGGCCGATATGCCCTCTGGCCTTCTTCAGGTATTTGTTGTCGGACTCGGGAACCTTCTCGGACTCGGGAATCTTCTTTTCGGACTCGGGAACCTTCTTGTCGTAATCGATCATGGAACTTTGAACCTAACCCTTTATTCAATCCATGGGGGTATCCTATTCTCATTCCGCTAACCATAGCTGGGGTAGAGGCGTTAAGTTGTGTTAATTATTATTCTATGTTACTGCTGCCCTTGACCAGGATTGAACCTGCAGTCCAGAGATAACTGTCACTTATAACTGTCTTAACCTAACTCCTTTATCCACAAAGACCATGTGTCCAATTGGACACATGGCCTAGTGGATAGTGGATAGAAATACCTGAAGAAGGCCGGAGGGCACATCGGCCGAAACGTTGTACAGATAACAATGAAGATGAGGACAATGGTCCGAATAACGCAGATAATATTAATCATCTTAACAATTCAGAGAAATATTAATCCTGCTTGTTTAAATATTTCCGGTGCAGTAAAAATGCGAAATTGTTTCTTAATTTGTCTCAATTCAACAAATGCTTATTTGTACAGACGTGTCTGTCGGTGAATGGGCGTACACGCGAAATATGTTGCTTGTATTTATAACTATTTGGCTGTGACCCAGGCTGGATTGGTCCCGTGCCATCCCTTCACATCAGGGAGTAAAAAATAGAGTCCAGCCAGATAACTCTGTCATTTGATACACTGCCAATGATCTTATCTCTCTTTTGCTTTCAAACCAATTCTCTTTTACTAGACATTTCCTTCTTTTTATTATCATTATTATCGTTGACAATATCAGCCCTATAGAACCAGGGATCTGTCAAATACTACACTTTGGTCCCCAATAAAATAAAAAAATTTAAAAAGCTTAAAACGTAAGTGAAAATACTGTTAGAAAAAAAGAAAGAAAATGTGTATCTATATGTGTGGGGGTGTCTGTAGGGGAACAAAGTATCAGCCAGAGAAGGTTCGGGAAGGCCATAAAGAATGTTCGACCACCTTGAAGTGAAAGTCACTTAGATAATATCTTTAAGTGGCTAGTTTTAAGAGAAAATAGGTCTTGAAAACGTTAATGGTTGGAAAATGGGCGTCCAGCAGCCCAGAAATAAATTAATGTGTGCAATTTTAGGAGAGACTAGAGTCTGATTCAGCCCAGAAAAACTGTAGGGGAACAAAGGATCAGTCAGAGAAGGTTCGGGAAGGCAATAAAGAATGTTCGACCACCTTGAAGTGAAAGTCACTTAGATAATATCTTTAGGTGGCTAGTTTTAAGAGAAAATAGGTCTCGAAAACGTTAATGACTGGAAAATGAAATAAATTAATATGTACAATTTTAGGAGAGACCATTCGATCAACAGTAACTCAATTGGTTCTGTTCACCTCGTGTTTATATACTACTACTACAGGGCGAAACAGAAACCGGCGAACGTCACCGTAAAACGGTGACAGCTCTGATTTAGTTCCTCATGCAACAGTCTTGATTCACCCCAGAAAAAGTTAGTATCTATTTTCTGGGTGGTCTAATAAGTTGGGTGAGGTTGGGGAGAAATCTGTATATATTCATCCGACTCAAGCCCCAACAGCAGATCCAGACCGGCCGTTGGAGCGATAGCTTTGTCCAGTGGGCAGTTGATAGATAGAAAATAAATAAAGACCCACATGATAGTCAAACTTGTAGTATATTCTAACAGCCGACTTAAGGGAACTTCTTGCCCGCTGACGTCATACATTTAGGTGCCCTCTGCTCCATCACAAACTGCACAAAGTGTCACACCTTCCTCCTCCATTAGCGCCCGGTCATCAAACTTTGGGTTGTCGTGTTTTTTTTTTATCCTTGTAAACCTGTCTCTAGCTCGTGCCTTTCGAACCGGTCAGCACAGATGATTACAACGTGGGATCATCCACATTGTGTAACGAAGGTGCATGAGTGCGGACCGGGTATTGTCACAGTGGAATTGTACGCTTTAATTAGAAAACTTGACAGTTTCCATCTCAGGTGCCTACAACGCCATCCTGCACATCCGCTGATATGATAAAGTGCCAAACACAAACATGCTGGACCAAGCTAATATGAACAGCACGTTCGTCATCCTCTGCGAGAGGTACCATCGCTGTCTTGGTCATGTCTGGAGGATGAACAAAGGCCGCATTCTTAAAGACCTACTGTATGGCGAATTAGTCGAAGGCTCACGACCGGTAGGGAGACCACTCTTACGCTTCAAAGAAGTATGCAAGAATGACATGAAGACATGCCATATAAACACCAACACATGGGAGGTTGGTGCAGGAAAACTGAGTAGCCTCCTCGGCAAAAGCAAGCCAGAAGGAATGAGAGACGACAGCAGCTCCAGCAAGCATCACTGTTTGTGTGCAGTCAGTGTACCAGAGACTGCCATTCAAAACATGGCCTGCTCAGCCACTCGCGCAGATGCAGGTTTTATTTTTGGACACTACGCCATCGCCTTTAGTAGTCGGAATAATGCCAACAGCAATTATTGTTGTCGTTTCCTGTTTTATATTCTGGGTGGGGGTGGGGTCCAAACTATCGGCCCGGGCCACTGTAGAGAAGATTTCTCTTGATTGGCAGTGTTTTATGCAATCAAAGAGTTTTTCGGAGAATGAACTCCTTATTTTTGTTGCTCTCAAGAAGAAAAAAGTATTAAGAAAGGTCTTCAGAAGAAACGTATTCATCTACTATATTTTTTCTGTGTATTACTGTAACATTATAGGGAGATATAGAGAATGGAAAGAGCCGGGAATGCAAGAATTACGTGAAGTTTAGCATGGAACGTTTTGAGAATGAGTCAGCACAACGAGACATGGTGTTTTCTTATTTGTCAATGGGGGTCCCGTGGCAAAGTGTCAATGAGTAGAAGTGAGAAGTGAGAGTGTAAGGTCAGTTTGGAAAGAAACAGTGACTGGGTGAAACGTGTATCTCACCCAGGGCCGTTTGACTTGGGGGAAAATTTTTTAAAATATCTAATGAGAAAAAAATAAGTTTCTTGTGTTATTACTAAAAATTATAAATGGCACAAGGCAAGATATCCTCCAGCATCCCAAGTTGGTTCCCCTCAAAGACATCAAAGAATGCCAGCACACTCGTCATCAGATCCAACAGCCAGATTCCAGCTTCTACAAGTAGAACCAAAATAGAGATAACTATACCATGAATTCTTTTCATAAACACGTCATCACTCCGTTCCAAATGAGAAGCGCCACGCAACATTACCAGTGATTTGATCATGAGGAAACTTTACACACATGTTTAGCTAATATTCAGGAACAGGACTGACTAACTGGGTTTTGATAAGGACATCTTCACAACGGAGGAGGAAAGCGAAGAGGTTTCAGTGAGAAAGGGGGAATATACTCATATAATGCTACAAAAACAGAAGAGATGCTACCTAGGTCCCCAAAAATGTGTCTTTATACGAGGCTGGGTAGAAAAGTTGATAGACTGCAAAGTTCGAAGGCTGAAAAGTTCATATGATGACATCATATCTGCTGTTTAGGGTTTGTTTTTTTTTTTCATCAATGGGATCCAAGCACTGCAACACTGATTTAAGAAGTGTGTGGAACTGTGGTGATTTGAAAATACGAAAATAAAAATAAAATATAAAAACAACAAACTGCTATGGGGCCTTGACCGGAAGAAACCCTTTGCGCATGTCCGACAAAAGGGACTGACTCCCTACCCCCAAAATAATACCTCGGCCATTCGAACTGTGGTTGTTTCCTAGCCAGGGGGCATGTTCCCCTTGCTACGGCCGACTATGCCTCGTTCAATAAAGCTACAATAAAGTCATAAAGCTATAAAGCTACATGTAAATGCAAGATAATTATCTCCCTTGCTTTGCCTGGCTATCCTATTGCGTGGATACAAAACACCGTTTGACACCGGTAAAAGGTCACATGTGCGTGTGGCGCTAGTTTTTAAAGTCTTTTAGTAGGCAGGAACCGAGGAGACAAGAAGGTTAGTGCCAGCACGGAGCTTTTCCCCCTTTTCTCGATTTTTATTAGTTGTGTATTAGAGAAACTACATAGTCCTTTGTCTTCTTTTGTAGTTTCATGTTGAAGACGCAGGAGGATAAGTGACAACTCCCGTATTTTTGTAAATAAAAATGTCTTCACCAGTCGACTCTGTCATACTCATTCCTTGTCTGGGTGTTGCCGTCACACTACCTCTTGCCTTTGTTTATTTCCTTTCACGTGCCTTTTTGTTCTTTTCGTTCCTAAGTTCCATTTTAGCGTATCAGCCCACAAGAATCAAGAACGGCATTATTGGGGGACAAGATACCAGTACCAACGAACTTAACATAGCCCCATAGAACTCAAAATGAACTATGTTGAAAAATAAACCTCATTAGGTCACTTTACATGAGAGTATCTTGGTCGGTCTATGGACTTTTCAGTTCATCCTGGTATGTGAAGCTTATTTATCTATTTGCACATTATAATCATCGGGTCGCGCTGACAGCACGGATACACATCGCACTCTCTCTCTCTCTCTCTCTCTCTCTCTCTCTCTCTCTCTCTCAATCGTCCCTATTAGTCATTACCCCTGGCAGGTCGTCCACACAGTATCCAGGATCCGTACAGAGCTGATTAATGTTAGGTTTTGCTGGTTGACCTACACTCGTGACCATGTGAAGGTGTCCACAAGAGAACATCACTAATAAGTTCGTCCTTGCTTTTCTTCGAGTGTCAAGCATACCTTGTTCATCTTTCTTGTGTGGTTTGTGTGTTTGGAGACAAGTGGTCGTACAACTGATTTTTGTGGGGTACTGCTTCCAGGATTTGTTCAAGATAGCTCGCAGGATTTTTGTGTACTTTCCATTTAGCTTTTTTTTCCTAAACGTTTCGTTAGAGTCCTAGTAGTGCAGACATACAGTAGCACTGACACGGCTACAAAAGAAAACATGTGGGAATAATCGGAAATTTCCACATCTTTTCAGGGTTTTATTTCGAGATGACAATGGTGAAAGAAATATTTCCATTACTTGAACTCAACGTTCGGAAATTTCCCATTGAAAATAACCTGCCTTTCACATTTTCCTAAATACTTTAGATCCCACAACCTCCCACCCACTCCCAGCATGGCTTGTTCGTCTTACTTGAATGGTTTGTGTGGTAGGAGGTAAGTGGCCGTACAATTGCTTTTTGTGGGGTACTGCTTCCAGGATTTGTTCAAGACAGCACGCAGTATTCTTGTGTAAATCCCATCTAGTTTTTCTTTCTCTAAGTGTTTCGTTAGAGTCAAAATGGTGCAGATATACAGTAGCACTGACACGGCTACAAAAGAAAACATGTGGGAATAATCGGAATTTTCCACATCTTTTCAGAGTTTTATTTTGAGACGACAATGGCGTTAAACTCAGCGTTCGGAAATTTCCCATTCAAAATAACCTGCCTTTCACATTTTCCTAAATACTTTAAAGATCCACCAACCTCCCACCCACTTCCACTTCCATTTTTTTTTATTTATTTCTTTTTTTCTTTGTCTCGGGTTCACACGGTTTTCTTTTTCTATTTGCTCTCCATTTCTTTCTTTTTCTTTTTTTCTTTTTCTTTTTTCCCTTTCCTAGTTTTAAATACCATAAAAGGATTATTCTATGAAACGAACAAAGAAGCTTAAGGCAAAAAGAAAAAGGAAGAAAAAAGCAAAAGAAAAGAAAATTTAGAAAGAAAAAAAGATCAACCAAAAACAAATAAAACAAAACAACAAAAACAAAATGGCGTTCAGAAAAGGTTAGAGTGGGAAAATCTCCCAGATCCTTCTCCCGTCATCCTTTGTTTCACACACATCGCTTCCGGCATAGACAGGAGAGCAGAAGTGTCATATTACGTTTTCAGCGTCAGATGAAGCGTAAATACCTCTTACATTTTGACATCAATTGTCACTCTCCAGAAATGGAGGAGCAAAATAACGTTCCGTTAAAGAAAGAACCCCATAATAAAAAAGAAAGAAAATATCGCAAACACAATGAAGCAAACGAGAAATAAATCCTGATTGTTAAAATAAATAAATAGATAAAAATGAATGATCGTTTGACAGGCAGATGGTGCTACATGAAATAAAAGAAGAAAAAAGAGAAAAATGAAGGATATTATTGGCGGGAAACGTCGATATAAAAATAATAAAATAAATGATTTTAAAAAATAAGAAGGCAAAGAAAAAGAAGGTAAAGAAATCAAAGAGAGTGGAGCGAAAATAGTTGAAAGAGCGAGAGGAAGTAATTGAAAGAGCGAGGGGAAGAGTTGGGATGGTATATATAAAAAAAAAAAAAAAAAAAAAAAAAAAAAAGAAATACAGAAGAGAAAACTGAGGAAGCCATCTTGTCGTGTCAATATACTCATTAATCGTCTGCTCGGCTTGACAGTGGCGCCATTGAGAAATCACGCGTTCAGGCATTCACGCACCCCCCTCTCTCTCTCTCTCTCTCTCTCTCTCTCTCTCTCTCTCTCTCTCCTCCCTCTCCTCCCTCCCTCTCTCTCTCTCTCTCTCTCTTCTCACGTGCTCCTCTTTGTCTCTCTTCACTCTTTTCTTAAATCGCTCCAATCACCCTCTTTCTCTCATAAATCACAAACACATATACACACACGCACACACTGAGAGAGAGAGAGAGAGAGAGAGAGAGAGAGAGAGAGAGAGAGACATACAGAGGCTCGATAAGTAAGCCGTAAATACAGTTATCAATACTGTTATTTGTCAGAGCAAAGATGTCCAAATATGGTAATATGGATACAGTCAAACCTTGGTTTTCGAACTTAATCCGTTCCAGAAAAAGGTTCGAAAACCGAAAAGTTCGAAAAGTCAGTTGAGCCTTCGACTAGGAACCACAAGTTTCTGGGTTCAATACTGACCCTCGCCAACCCAGCGTATGAGTAGCATAGGGATATGTGGGGTAAAGTGAGGCGCTTGTGGTAGGTATAGCGCTCCACCTCAGACGCCAAAACAATCTCCTTTTCTAGCGCTAATGAAAAGGGGATAGACTCCCTCGCTGTCTGATACCGACTTTAGGCCACCCCGATGACTTTATACATATATAAATGGCAGTTGTGTGTATGTATGTATGGATGTATGTCCGGGGGAAACTACGAAAATAAAACAATTAACGGCAAAGTAACTATATATACACATTCACTATCATCAGATCTTGCTTTTTGGGCAATAATAATGAAGATTTGATTTGATAAAATAATAAAATTCAAATAGTAACAGCATGGATTTTTTTTTAAAAAAGATTTTGACCATATTATCTTTAGACACCCCTTTTTGATCTCGATTAAGAAAGGACGTTTTTCATTTACACCGTCAATATCCGGTTGTTTGTTAGGGGTTAGGGGTTAGGGTTAGGGGTTAGTTTTATAAAAAAATGTTAAATCTAAAAATCGTCTGTTAAAACAACCGAATATTGACGGTGTAAATGAAAAACATGTCCTTTCTTAATCGAGATCAAAAAGGGGTGCCTAAAGGTCATATGGTCCAAGATTTTAAATAGGAGACACTGATTTTTCTTTTCAGAGTGTCTGCGCACTTTTTTTCCTGTCGCTTCACTAGGCCAAATCAACGCAAGGTCTTTTTTACATAGGGATTTTAATGGGGCATCGTGCGAGGATCCAACTCACGATTCAGTAATAATGTAAAAAAAATCCTCCCTCTACCTAGGCGATGCCAGGTATCCGCTTCTAATACGAAATAAAAGGAAAACAATTAATTGGTTCCTAGCCCCAAAAATTACTTAAGTAATATTGCAAAAATGTAAAAAAAAAAAACTTTTTAAAACAAAACAGACATTATAAATACAAGTACAAAATAAAAACACCCTCCGGGTGATGTAAAAATAGTTTTTTTTAAACATATTGCCTGAGGGGTGGGAGTAAAAAATTCAATGTCAGTGAGTTTGTACCCTAAGTAAGTAAGTAAAATCATCAAATTCATTAAAGGATTAAAAAATAAAACAATTTGAAATGTAAACTTTAAATATGTATTAAAATAAAACAAACTATATATAGATATATAATACCAGTCATGTATTTATTAAAACGTGTTTTAAAAAACAATGAGGTCCGTCTAATGTTGAATGTTCAAATTTTGAGTGTATTTATTCTATGTTATGATGATTTTGGGTAATGTGACGTAAGCAGTGGCGTAATTTTTGTTACAGACAAAAACCGGAAGCGAATCTCCATTATTAATAGATATAATAAAAATACATAAATACTTTAATACTAGACTTCAATACAGTACATTTGAAAAACTTCTTTTTGGTTTTGGTGTGTTGGTATACGTAAGTGGGTGGGGGTGAGGAGAGGCCAGAAGGAGTAATTGCCGAAAAGGGGAGCTCCCTTCCATAGAAACTTCAGGAAAATCAGTGTCTTCAGGAGGCTCTTCTACTACATGAATTTAAAATTTCATGGCGTACGGCTGATAAAAAAAAGTTCGGAAACCGATACAAAGTTTGAAAACCGAGGCAAAATGTTCGCAAGTTTAAGTTCGAAAACCGAAAAGTTCGAAAACAGAAACGTTCGAAAACCGAGTTTCGACTGTATATCGTTTATAGTTTCCCTAGACACCGTCGAACACACATAGGTGTAGGCCTGCACTTGGGCGTACTACCCCCGAACCCTCTGATTCGGAGGGAGCTGACTTGCGGCCTCGGAAGAATAGCTTTCATATATTTGAATACTAGTAGAGGCGCATGGTATAATGGTTACCGTTGTAGGAAATGGACACGACGAGACGAGTTCGAATCCTTGACGAGGCTCTTTGCTAATACCCTTGGGAAAGGTATGAATCTAACTGTTGTCCCTCCAGCTATGGATAAATAACAGGACAGACTGGACTCATTAACCTTAGTATGGCAACCGGTCTAGGTGAAAGAAAACTGAATACAAACCTGTTGAACTCCGCTTAAGAAATTTACATCGTGTCACATCCTGTAAATATCTGTATCTAAATATTATTTCATGAAAATCGACATGTAGTGGGGCTCCTTATCATAAGTTCGGTGAGAGTGAGACCCTTGACACGAATTGTCATTTTTTTTTCATCTGATTGGTTGGTTGGTTGGTTGGTTGGTTGGTTGTTTTTATCAACTATTGTTGGGTTCTTTTACTCGGTTCAGGTCAGTTGGTAGAGCATCCGCCTATGAATTGCAAGGTTCCAGGTTCGATACGGCTCTCGCCAACTCACAGCAGGAGTAGCAGCTTGCTTAATCTGATCTGTGCGATTAATTGAGGGGATGATGGTAACTGTGTCGCTGTATGACGCCAAAACAATCTCCCTGTTCTAGCGCTAGTGAAAGGGACATAGACTCCTTCGCTGTCCGGTTGAAACCTACAGTAGGCCACTCTTTCGAATTTACTTACGACTTTACTAGTCCAGTAACCTGTTTTGGTCTTAGGGGTGGGATTCATGTATAGTGTCTTGGGCAGATGTTGTTGTGTGGGATAGTGAATGTGGAGTCTACCTCTAGATGTTTACATACTAAACATCTAGGTGTGTTGTATGTGTAATTTCCACAAGACATCCAGATCCAACACCCCCATCTCACCCTTTTTTATTTCCTTCTACTAGACAGGTTACCAAACCAAGGTTAAAGAGACCAGTCTTCCCTACTATTCACCCATAGCTGAAGGGAGAGTTGTTAGGTGCGTAGCTTTTCTAAGGTTATTAGCGCTACACAGCCTAGTCCAGTACACAGTCAATGTACACAGCCTAGTTCAGGATTTGATGAACTTTCCCAACATCAGCAGCATGCATTTCCGGTAAAAATGGGCCTATCAAAAACAAGCCCAGAAAAGCATTTGAGAATTTAAGATATTTTGCAACTGACCTCGAATCAGTTGCTAACGGAATTTTCTGCCAGAAGAAATACTACAGGCAAGGAGATCTACTGAGACTACACCCTTTTCTACCCAGGATTTCAAGGAATACGACAGACTTTCAACTACAAGGAGCTACACCCTTTTCTACCATTGGATTTACCAACATTGGAACTAAACGCCTAAAATGGTGACCAGAATCGTAACAAACGCTACGATCAAATCAGGTTACGGGACCAATGACCAAACATGTCCGTTTCTTAAGGCGATAACCGTTACGTCACGATCTCTCAGTAAGAACGTATAATTGATTCCAGCTCAGAAGGGCTCGAGATCTGGCAGTTACAACACTGATCCGTGCCAGGAAAAAGTAAAAAGATAACATTCTCCTAAGAGATCTCAGACAGGAAGAACCCTCTGGGCATGCACAGAGAAAAGGACCTACTTCCTGCTGCCAATGAGATCCGTCGGTCTTTCGAACTGAGGTCTTGGCTGGGATCAGACGCTACGACTGAACAGGAATAAATTTCCTCTACACGAAGTAGCTATGAACCTACTAATAAAGCCAGAAACCTAAAAGTGTATTTTTTCTTTGTCTTTTTTCCCCTTTCTTTAGTTCCTTTTCAGCTCGACTACCACAAGAAGCAAAAAACACTTGTATAATGGGGTTTTAAAAAAAGAATCAAGTGAACACGCACCAAAATGACCAACGACCTTAAACCTACATAAAATCACTACGACCTTACTCCATACATTTAAGAGGCAAGTACATAAAACGGGAACTCTTCCAAGCTGTAGCCGTATCAGTACTATTGTATGGTTGCACCACTAACTTTAACGAAACGCCAAGAGAAAAAATTAGATAGGAACTATACAATGATATTACGTGCTATTCTGAACAAATCCTGAAAGTAGCACCCCACAAAGCAGCACCACACAAAGTTGCACCACACAAAGCAGCACCCCACAAAGCAACAACCCCACCACGTAGCACTCACACAAAGTAGCACCCACACAAAGGAGAATCCCACAAACAGCAACCCCACAAAGCAGCACCCCTCAAAGTAGCCCCCCACAAAGTAGCACCCCACAAAGTAGCACCCCACAAGCAGCACCCACACAAAATAGCACCAACTAAGTTGCACCTCACAAAGCAACACCTCACACAAAGTTGCACCCCCACAAAACAGCACCCCACAAAAACAGCACCCACAAAACAGCACCCCACAAAGCAGCACCCCACAAAACAGCAGTTGTACGGCCACTTACCTCCCATTTCACAAACCATCCTAGTAAGCCGAACAAGAAACGCTGCGCACTGCAGGAGAATTAAGGACGGAATCATGAGTGACTTTCTCTTATGGACTACTACACATGGACACACCAGTGTGGGCCGGGCCGACCAACAAATGTTTACATTTATCATCTCTGTACGGACACTGGATGCCATCTAGAAGACCTGCCGATAGGGACAGACGGTGAGAGAGAATCAAGGGGAATATTTGCCGTCAATAGGCCTCGATGATGATGATGATGATGATGATGATGATGATATATCGTAGGGATGTACGATTATTCACATTAAGTGTTAAGTGGGAATCATTTCTTGCTTCGTCTGTAAACGATGACTAAACAGAGTTTTCCTTTTCCTAGACTGGTTACCTAACCAAGTGTTAAAGAGCCCAGTCTGCCCTACTATTTACCTAACCCTTCCGCACGAGTAGGACGTAACACAAGGTCAATTTCTTAATTTCTTTGCCCACCAAATTTTTCCTTCAACTGGTTCCCCATTGCAAAAGGAACGAGCACCAGTCTCAGAGTTGGTCCACAGACACTACAAAAGATGGCAGTGGTGTTCACGAAGTGATTTTTTTTTTTTTCAGTGTAAAAAAACGACACGTGAAAGAGTAGGTAGGATTGCAGTGGTAGGTGAGCCGCAGTGAGCGGTTTAAAGTTGGCAAAGAGTTTAACAGGTCTGAATTCAGAGTCTTCCTTCTCCTAGACTGGTTGCCTAATCGAGGTTAAAGAACCCAGTCTGTCCTACTATTTACCCATGACTGGAGTGAGAATAGTAGCTCGATTCGTACCTTTCCCAAGGGTATTAGCGCTATGTGAAATGCCTCGTCCGGGATTTGAACTAGTCACGTTGCGTCCAAATCCCACAACGGTAACTATTACATCAAGTGTCTCCACAATGCTTATATAGAGTCACTGGGAATAAATATTAATAAACATTAAGATCACACACACACACACACACACACACACACATGCATATAAGAAGGCTACAATACATACCTACAATTGACTCTCTCTTGAGGTGAACTCTCTTTCGAAGAGGGGGGTTAAAATACGCTGACAGAGTCCTTTGCAGATGGATAAGATCCCCTACGACACACACACACACACACACACACACACACACATTGGGTCATTTTATACCGAAAACACTTTTTAAAACTCATTTTTTCTATTTAACCCATAGCTGGTACTACCACTCCGGGTCAGAGTGGACCTGGAAGTAATGGTGATGAAAGGGTGCTCTGCATTCTTCCACAGTAGTCGTGCCTTTAACAGTCCTCTCTATGAGTCAAATAGATCTGTTTAAAAATTATCCATATTCGGTCGAACCGTGTGCAAAAAGTTTTTTTAAGAAACAACTAGACAAAAAAGATGTAAATATAATGAACACGATTCCCTAACCTACTAAACATTAAAATCAATCAGTCCTCTTGAAATGCGTTCACGGTCATGAACGACGTGAGCAAATACACAGACAAGCCCCCACGAAGACAGCTACGTGCGCACGTATAAATACCACTAGTGTACCAAACACTAACAAATACACCTATATACTCCTGCAAATAGGCACACAATAATAATCTAACAAATACGACGTAGTGTATGATAAATACACAGTTATTGCATGCGAAAACGACCTTCACATAAACACATTCGCATATACAGACTTTTCGTTGCGAAATTGTATGCACAGATATACGCGCCTCCCCTGCCTTCGTCAGTCGATGTAAAAACCACGTTCTGTGCATGTGACTATAGCGTGATGGAAATTTCCATGACGTAGACTGGCTTCCAGCTCCGCCCCGCCCCGTTCGCCATCTTTTTTTTCTTTTTTTTACTGAAATGATGTATTTTTATTCAATACTCAGACGTTGTGTATTCGAAATTCGGTTTTATCATTTTTACTTCTTTTTTTTCCAACTTTCTTTTCTTTTTTCGTGTTTTTTTTTTTTTTTAAATCTTTGTTTTGCTTTTACGTTTGTTTGTTTTTTATCTACTTATTCGTTTTTCGTTTTCGTTTTTTCGTTTTTCGTTTTTCTTTTCTATTTTTTTTAACTCTTTCTCTATTTCCCTCGGATTTAAATTCTGTTTTCGATTTAAACTTGATTGGAATTTGTTTACAAAAACAATAAATTGGATTTGTGTATTTCTAATTTTTATTCCATTTTCTATTTTATTTATTTATTTATTTATTTATTTGTAGGGGCGGACGAGGAAAGCGTTTATATCGAGAGAATTTTTTATATTCTTCTTCTACATAGCAACATTTCTTTAAAATAGTATCAATATATATATATATATATATATATATATATATATATATATATATATGAAAATGTAATAAACATTGTTTCCAATGCTGCCGGTTCAAAAACGTCTACGTTCGTATGGAATTCATTTTTATAAGTTTGGTATGAAAAAATCGAAAAATCTGTACGAGACGATCCGCGAACTGGTTGGGTTCCCATGGGTTTCCTGTTGCAACGGCACTCCATGATGATATTGATGCTTCTGTCTAGAAAGGAGTGGGAGGTTCGAATTAGCATTTCGTAGTTATCTTCGTGATGTAAAGAATTTAGAAGGTTCTGATTTTTGGCGAAGGTCCAGTGGCTTCGGCCCTGGACCGTTGATGTAATTAACAGCGTTGGTCCCAGGGGACCATCCCCCCAGGCAACACCTGCCCTCTTGATTTAAAGGGACAGGACTGGGATTATTGCCAAGTGCCTGAGACGCCCCCCTTGAGAGTTAATGCCGACGGGTTCAACGCATTTTTTGCACCCGCCACCCATGAGCTTCGGTTTATGGGTGGTCCCACATTAATAGGGCATTGCGCCTGATCCGTATATGTGGGATACACGGTAAATACATATATATAAAATAAGCTTTAGCGCCGATGCAGACGTCCCAAAAGTTAGAGAATTCAGATAAAAATCTTACTATCATATAGATAGATAGACTTGAGTTCTCTGGTGATTGTAAAAACATACATCCTATAAGTATGTATCAATTAATTGTTCGCCTCTGACTGACAGTCCCCGACAGCACTTAAAAATTGAAAAGGAGCTTGACAGACGAAAATTAGGTCCCGTAAACGTCGAAACACGTGTCTGTGGATTACTGTGTATATATATATATATATATATATATATATATATATATATATATATATATATATATATACATATATATGATAAAGGAAATGGCTTAACAGGAAATTAGATATTGAGTTAATTGCAATATTGATGGTTGATACAAGTATTAACCGGATAAATTAGTGTTATAACGAATATAAAGTGCTCAATACGTTAGTATTACACTGTATATTGAAATATACACCGTAATACTATATAAATATATGTGTGGGTGTGGGTGTGGTGTGTGTGTGTGTGTGTTTATGTGTGTGTGTGTGTGTGTGTGTGTGTGCGTGTGTGCGTTGGCTGTCAACTCGAACACGATTAAAACCATTTCCTCTTTCTTTTTTTTTTTTTTCTTTCTCTTTTTTTTTTTTTTTTTTTTTTTTTTTACTTGCAAGTACCCAATATGGTGCCAGCACGAAGATGACTCTTCAGTCCACTGAAATTCCTGAAGGATTCATTACATAGTAAACAGATTTGAGTGCCAGTAGCATTTGGCACTGTATCTTTGTGTTTTCTCAGATGACTCACCAGACCATCCCTGGAGGGACATGCTCTTCCACATAAACTTCATGTTGGAACTTCTCCGCTTTGAATGTTGCTATGCAGAAATTCGCCCTTTCTAACAGCCCGTTTCAATTTTTGGTGTTTAATCCGGTTGAACTCAAGTTGAACTCAAGTATATATATATATATATATATATATATATATATATATATATATATATATATATATATATACATGAGGTAAGGAAAAGTTCCGCTTTAAGCGGGAACATTATGAAGTTCCCGCTTAAAGTGGAACGAATTATTTCTCTCCTACATCTACTTGTTTGAGTTATTATTTTTTGTCCACTTTTTTTTTCCTTACCTCATACTGTTGGATTTACTCCAACCCTATCTTCATATATATATGTATATATATATATATCACCGATCACCGTTAAGTTAAAGTGACACTTCTTCCAAGCCGTAGTTGTATCAGTGCTACTGTACAGGTACACCACTTCGACCCTAACGAAGCGCCTCGAGAATAAGCTAGAAAGGAGCTGCACAAGAATGATGCATGCGATCTTAAATAAATCATGGAAACTATACCAGATGAGAAAGTAGTTGTAGAGCCATTTGCCCCCTATAAATAATAACATACGAGTGAGACGAACAAGATAAGCTGGAAACTGCTGGAAAAGCAAGAACGAACTCATAAATGACGTTTTCCTGTGGAAATGGGCACGCCAGTGTGGGCTGTCCAGCAAAGATCTACATTGACCAACTCTGCGCGGATACTTGTTGCTGCACAGTGTACCTCCCGAGGGCGATCAATGGTAGGATGATTGGCCAAGGATTGTCATGGATATCCGTGCGTCATGATGATATAGATATACATACTGAGAAATTTCGTAAGAGATAGATAAGAATAGGCATAGATAGATAGATGGATAGAAAGAGAGAGAGAGGGGGGAGGGAGGGAATTTTCGTGATAGATAGATAGATAGATAGATAGATAGATAGATAGATATGAACAGGCTCAGATAGATAATAGATAGATAGATAGATAGATAGATAGATAGATAGATAGATGGAGAGATAGAGATAATGAGAATTTTCGTAATATATATATATATATATATATATATATATATATATATATATATAATGAATTGTCCCAGATATATAGATCAATATGAACATGCTGAGATAGATAGATAGATAGATAGATAGATAGATATGAACAGGCTCAGATAGATAGATAGATAGATAGATAGATAGATAATGAATTGTCCGAGATATATATATCAATATGAACATGCTGAGATAGATAGATAGATAGATAGATAGATAGATAGATAGATAGATAGATAGATATGAACAGGCTCAGATTGATTGATAGATAGATAGATAGATAGATATGAACAGGCTCAGATAGATAGATAGATAGACCGAGATATATAGATCAATATGAACATGCTGAGATAGATAGATAGATAGATAGATAGATAGATATGAACAGGCCCAGATAGATAGATAGATAGATAGATAGATATGAACAGGCTCAGATAGATAGATAGATAGATAGATAGATAGATAGATAAGGAATTGTCCGATATATATAGATCAATATGAACATGCTGAGATAGATAGATAGATAGATAGATAGATAGATAGATAGATAGATAGATCAGGCTCAGATAGATAGATAGATAGATAGATAGATAGATAGATAGATAGATAGATAGATAGATAGATAGATCTCAGATAGATAGATAGATAGATAGATAGATAGATAGATAGATAGATAGATAGATATAGATACAGGCTCAGATAGATAGATAGATAGATAGATAGATAGATAGATAGAGGTATATAAATAGATAATGAACATACTGAGAATGTACGCATTGTTGCCGACAATAAATAACGTGTATTCATTTCCGGTCGCATTAAATTCTAAAGTCCTTGGAGTTGGCGAATTCTTCGAAAACATTTTTGGGGTTGCCGAGAGCACCTTCTCTTGAAGGAAGTTGTTGAAATACTTTTAAAATAAGGTTGTCGGCCAGGGAGAGGTCGAATGAGTTGGCCAATTCATTCAATTTTTTCTTGGGGTCATTCTCGCGACATGCAACCGGGCGTTATCATAGAGTGAAGTTGGTCTTTGTTTGTTTGTTTTGTTGGGTTCAAAGGTATAATAATGTTAATTATTGTTGAACAAACAACTACTAAGGTGTTAAATACACAATGGACTTTAATATATGGAGTACGTGGAGAAGATACATATAACAAGAATACGGATACCAGATACATACGAAACACATAAGGGAGAAGATACAATAATGAAGTATAAAAGAGATACCTAAATGTACATGCAAAAGATTCGAAGAGTTCATAAGACAAAGTCACTTACTGACGTAGTCTGTGTGGGGTTTTTTTTACCCCCACACAAGAAGGGTGTCGACCAAAGTGTCTAACCCATACGTATTTGTTGAGTTACCGAAAAGAAAGAGGATTCAAACTTGGCGCTTGCCTGTTTAAATAGTCAAGACGCCTGGTGAGGAAAAACAGAAACACGAGGGAAGATAACTCTTCCAGCCAAACAAGCGCAGATAATCTCACAGTTTGTTTGTCTGTCTGTTGTCGGACGTAGGCGTTGCAACTCTTTGAATATTTTGGTCAATTTCCTATTGGCCGTGGATGGCGACCCATAAGATAAAGCTAAGTACTTTGATAAAATGATAAAGCTTTTTGTAGCAAAAATGAAGAGAGTGGAATCAACCAACATAAAAATACAAATCTTGACATTTGCCCCTACCGACTGGTCACCCAAAAAAAGTCATGTGTGTTTGGAGTTTCAGAACACATTGTATGCAAGGCTCACAAATTGTGTTCGTAAGAGGTATTTTAGCTGTGCCAGAACCAAAAGGGGGCAAGTCTTTGCCTGCTAATATGCACAGCTAGTGGAAGCATTTCACTAAGATGATGAATATACTCGACTGATGCCAGGCAGAAAGACTATGTTAGTATTAAACATAATATTCATCAGCAGAAAAGACTCATCTTGTGCAACCTAAATGAGCTCTTCAGACCATTCAAGGAACAGACCCTGATAGTATTCTTGGAGTTTTCAAAATTTTGTAGTCTAAGGCTGAAATGCTGTGTCCTTGCTGGTAGTGCAGGTACACATGCCGTATGTGTATGTACCATCCAACAAAACATAAAATTATTACTGGAACCACTGAATGTATAATATGAAGATCTCTTGAAATATATTGTCTGTAATACCAGTAGCAGAGAGTGTATAATTCATAGGTGGCCAAATTGTCCTAAATCATCAGGGCAGCTTGAAAAAAAATTATGACACCATCGAAGGAAATATTGATAACGCTGAATCAATAGACTTTTCCCAATGGATAACAACTGATTGACTTTGACAACACAAAAGGAATCCTATCAAGCTTACATTTATTTAGTTGTTTTGCAATTGAATAAATTAGCACCTCATTCTTAATTGGCTAAATCACAATCCAGATACTTAAAGCAAAGAAAGGAGGAGATTAGTGATTGTGAAGTTTTGTTCCTGGGAGATTTTGCTGAGAACTACAAATTTGTAGTTCAAGATGCGATCCAGAGTTTTCATTGGAGTACCTCACAATGTACTTTACATCCAGTGGTACTCGACTTGAAAACGCAATGCAAAATCATTGTTTCTGCATTATGTTGAGTGACAACTCACATGTTGTAGCATTTGTTTATATGGTACAGAAAAAAAATTGAGGTAATCAGGTCTACCTTGCCAAATATAAAAAATAGTGAGTATTTTACTGATATTTGCACAGCGCAATACAAGAACTTTACTAATTTTGCTACTATCAGAAATATTTGGGTCTCAATACAAAATGAAATTTCTTTGCAACATCTGATGGTATAGGTGGGACAGTGAAAAGGATAGTGTCAAAAGAAAGTCTCTGAAGACCAACTACCAAAGAAATCCTTTCCAAAAATCTATGTTTGAATATTGCAGATCTGCAATTGAAGGTATCAAATTCATTCTGGTTGAAAAGGGGGAAGTTGAGGAAGCAAGGAGGAGCCTCAACATGAGATTCAAAAATGCATCCACAGTCCCTGGAACAAGAAGTCTTCATCAATTTATTCCACTCATCAGAGATAAAATAGCCATAAAACAATGTAGTGAAGATGAAAACTATCACCTAATACATGACTTCTCTATTGGAACTGAAGAAAAACAGTGAAATTTGTTGTTTCATGATATGTTTGTTGCAGGTGTGACAATAAAATTTGGATTGATACAGAGAATGACTTGCTGATTAAGTTAATGTGCCCAGCTCTTCCATCTTGTTCATTTTACTGGGAAGAGAATTTTAAGGATATGTTTTGTGCCATTCACAAATATTCTGTGAACTGTTGATCTCCCTATAACACCAAATGATAGAGTTTATCATCTATCCAAGATGGTCTATATACACAACAAAATTTATGGCACAGTTTAGTTTAAAATGTAATGTTTTAAAGACTCCTTGTATATTCATTTTTATTATCACTTTCTTCTGAATGAAAAAATCAAAGGTTTTTGTTTCATGAAAATAATTGAAAAATAGTAAAAAATATAAAAATGAAGAAAAAAAAAACAACAAAAAAACACAAACAGAGAGAATTTCTTTTAACTTTATGTTTAGTGGTATCTACAAATATTCTATGCACTGTTAATTATCATGCCTGTGGTAATGTTTACCAGCTGTTAAAAACTATCTAAAAAAAGCAATATCTGCAAAATACATTAATAAAAACAATATTATTGAATTGTTTAAGAAGTCACTGAGGACAATATCAACATTTGAGAGTTCATGGAGCATTAGGATGATTGTCTTTTATTATAATCTTTCACTGAAATCTTGCACGTACATAGGAAAAACTCTGAAATTGGCAGGTTCATATCTTCTAAAGTAGACTTTGCTCCCACACAAAATTCTTTGATGAACTTAGGCAGACATAGTAGATGTTAAGAAAAAAATACTATGAAAATTGAAGAGGACCCATTTTCGATAGACTGACCGTAAGTTACATAGGTGAAAAGTTGTTGATTTTGGAGTCATGCATTTGGGTGAGCAAAATAAAATTTTCTATCAGGTATAGGGTTAAAATAGTTAGATATTTGGATTCTGCAGTCCTTATTTGTCTTACATACCAAATTTCAGAAATATTGAATCTATGAAAGTATTTCTTTTTTAATTTAAAAAAAAAACATAGTGATTTTGCGACACCACACGACCTTAATTTTGAGGCAAAATAGGAAAATTATATCCCCCCCCCTCTAGAATCGGAACGGCATGGTTTAAGACAAAATAATTTGGCACACTTTCCTAACTCATGAAGGGGAACATTTGTGCCAAATTTCAAGTAATTTGGTGTCGGTGGGTGTAATGCCCTGGTGAATTGACATGGAATTACCCCTTATAACATTGGGTCTATAATAGAGAGAGAGACAGAAACTTAGATTAGAGCTAGGTGATCTTACTTGGTTGTTTCATTTCTGCTTACTGCTTCTCTGCTTGGTTCGCCATTTTCTTGTCTAGTTAACTTCTATCTGCTGGCTTCTTCTTCCTTGCTAATTCTTCTTGTGTTGGGCTTAGCTAGTTATTGTCTTAATTTAATAAACACAGCAAGACTTGGGTTTGCTTGATCAAGCTCTAGCCCATATTGATTGGTTCCACCGCGGGAGACTGACCCCAGAGCACATCTAAGCTATCTGAAAGATGGGTCGAATCTAACTAAACTAGCTATCACGTGTCTGTCATGGCGCCCAAAAATCGAGCGCCTCTACGTGGTCAAAGGGTTATTAACAATCACTGTTAATATTCACCACGGAGACTCTCTGACTCCAAAGTTAACAGCCCTTAATTTAGATTCTTAGGTCTGTTCACAATTCATGAATAACAATATAAAGTTCTTCTTGTGCATAAAGTTGAGTTTAAGGGACTTGCCAGCGTGCCGTAGAAGATATCTGGTATCTTAGGGTTGACTCTCGGAGAGCTTTTAATGTAGCTGCCTCCTGGAACTGCTCGCAGAATCTGTCTGTCAGGATTTTGTATTTTGCGACTAAACTTCTGAGCTCATCACGTGATTGGTATATCCAATCACAGAGAGCCTCTCCCTCACTCGCTCTATACACATGGAATTACCATTTTACTGACCTAACAATAAGAACGTGTCGTTAATATAAAAACGTATCTTTCGTTTAAAGTTTTATAATTAAAAAAAAAAAACAATATTAGTTTATCGTTAGTGCAAAATTAATATTTCAGATGTGCTTAAAACAACAACATGAAATAACTAATTTTTTTTATTCAAATCAAAAACTATTCTAGTATAAAAAAGGTGTCTTAGGTTTGTAAATAAACATGAATATGCTTTTGTTTACAAACAACACAACCGGAAGTTAGCGGTGTAAAGCAAAAGCTGTTCTTTTCAAAACAGCTTTCAACCGGGGTGCTTATTGGTTACCTGGTCCCAAAATTATACTAAAAAATATAACAATATTCTTGAACTTTACCCTATAAAATTGTCCCTTAAAAAAGCTGCTTGTTGTCAAAATCAAGAAAATCCTTGTAAAAGACATAACAATAAATTTGACCATCCCTCACCGTTTGGTATTAAATAACCCTGGACGGGTTAACGTTCCGTTAAAATCAATCAATCTATCTATCTATACTTTAGACTATTTATATTACTAGCAAATGTATGCGTCCCCCGGGCGCAAGTATTTAAGTTTTAATGTAATAAAGTAAGTAAAGTCGTCGGGGTGGCCTAAAGTCGGTATCAGCTAGACAGCGAGTGAGTCTATCCCCTTTTCAATAGCGCTAGACAAGGAGATTGTTTGGGTGTCTGAAGCGGAGCGCCACTCCTACCATCAGCTCCTCACTTTACCGCACATATCCATGTGCTACTCATACGCTAAGTTGACGAAGGCCGGAATCGAACCAGGAACCTCGAGGTCCCCAGCCGGACACTCTACCAACTGAGCTAAATTAAATTAGAAAGACTAATGAAACTAAATAAGAACGAATATAAAAAAATTAAACTTATTTTAATATCATTTCAATTGATTTCTGCAATTATATATAGGATTTCTTTTAATACGTTTGAAAATAACATGATAACATTAGAAATCAGTAACAGCAAATATTCATTTATTAAACCCAGTTTTGTTAAAATCTTTATGCTAATTATTCCCACCATATACTATGTGAATCTTTATTTCTTAGATGTACATAACACAGAAAACTAAGGAAATCGTAACGTCAATGGTGACATAGTTTTGGTTACAGAAAGACAGTTACATAATCGCCATTATAATAAGATGTTGAGACGAAATTCATTACTGCCTACACCGCATCCTCCGTGTTCGTTGGTCGCAGTTCATCTCTAACACCACTGTTCGGCCAATATGCAGAATCTCCTCCATCCAGCAGGCTCTTCTTGCGAGACGTCTTCGCTGGATTGGTTACACTCTTCGGTGACATCATCCGTGAATCCATTGACCCAGTACCACCTCAAGGATGGAAGAAACGCCAAGGGGGGGTCAACGGAAAACATGGCCCAGAACAGTTTAGCAGGTTGCCGAGTTGGTCCTGGCTCCGGGCCTTTATGGAGTTCGTCGATGGAACCGCGAATGGCTGACGCTCATACCACCAATTGCGTTGGACCGACGCGAATGATCTTGCCTTAATTCGAGAAACGGTGAATTCGTTAGATAGAGCCGGCACAACCGACCCAGCGTGAATGCCGTCACAAGAAAGGAGATATTATTTGTAGCAGTTCCCTGGTAATATTTTCTGGTGATGTATTGATGACACGAAGACGACTGATGTTGAACGTAGAATATTTTATTTACTTCCAAACACCGTGAAATACTGAAATAAAATGGGATATAAAACAATTACTAATTTACAAAAGGGGTCTTTAACAAATGCCAGCAACTTCACGGGAAAATTGGAAAGAAACATACCTGTGCGCCGTACCAGTACCGAGAACTAACTAAAAGACTAAAGTTCTAATTTTAGGACGATATTTTCCACACAACCTTTTTGCTGCATCAGCCAGGCGGAAGTCCCTATTTTGCCCTAAGGAAACCTGTTGATATTCCCACAATGCAATTCAGGCTCGGTTGGTACCTATTATCAGACCCTAACAGAGTTGTTTCCCTTACACTGTCAAATTTAAGGGTATATTTTTGGGGTAAAAAATAAATATATCTAACTATTAGGCGCACTCAAAGGCGACAGCTACATTATTTTTTAAGTGATGGTTTTGCTCCGTCGGTTGAGTATCCGCTTAAGTACCTGTTGTATACTGGATCCTGCAGTATTCAGTATACTACTGGTACATTGAAATTACATGTGCACCTGACATATAGTAACTCGTAACAGAGTGTTAAAACCTCCAGGTATACGGTTCGAGCAATGGTTCCGTAATCCCTACAGTCTCTGCAATCATCTCGATGACCTCAGACAGCCGTGTATAAATAGTCCTGGACCAGCTCATTCACTCTCTATGCTAGGTATGCCAGGCTAGTCCATAACAGTACCATAAAATTACGGGTTCTATACCAACCCCCACCAAATCAGCGCATGAGTAGCTTAGTTTGAATCTGTGCGGTAAGTAGGGAGCTGATGGTAGGTGTGGTGCTCCAATTCCAACTCAAACACAAAAGCAAACTCTCTGGTTTAGCGCTAGTGAAAAAAGAGGATAGACTCACTCGCTGTCCGGCTGATACCAACAATAGGTCACTCTGCCGAATTTACTTTTTTACTTACATTATGTCTTCATCATCTGGCAGCATGGATATCCATGACAATCTCTTGCCAGCCGTCCCTATCGGTCATTGTCCCCATGAGGTCATCTTTATAGTATCCAGAATCCGCGCAAAGCTGATCGATGTTGGTCCTTGATGTGCGGCCGATACTTGCGGGCCCAAGTGCAGGTTTCCACAGTGTCCAGCATGTCGTATTTGTCTTACTTGGATGGTTTGTGATGGGGTCAAGTGGTCGTAGAGGAAAAATTAGAACTACACCATAGTCCCCAGATCTCCAGAATTGGAGCCTCACCAACAGATTCAGTTTACTCTTATATCCAGGACAACCCTTTTTAGGGGAGGGGTCTTAACTATCTGCAGGGGATACTGTCGGCGTATTCTAAGCCCTGCCTACGGAGTGGACTAACATTTTTGGAAGCAATGTTGAGCTTACCTTTATCTGGGTTATTCGGACTATTGTCCTCATCTTCATTGTTATCTGTACAACGTTTCGGTCGATATGCCCTCCGACATTCTTCGGGTATTTCTGGCCGGACTCAGGAACCTTCTCGGACTCGGGAACCTTCTTTTCGGACTCAGAAACCTTCTTGTAATCGGGAACCCTCTTGTCGTAATCGGAAGCCATCACGGAACTTTGAACCCAACCCTTTATAATATGAGTATCATCACCTCGACTAAATAGTGGACCATTCCGTTTTCATTATAAGAAAGGGAAGAAAATGAGCATGCTACACAGAAAAAAAAATAATACGAAAGAAAGAAAGAAAGAAAGAAAGAAAGAAGAGCAGGGGAAAATATAGAGAGGGGGCGAGCACGCGAAAGCTATAACGCTAATCTGTTTCAATCGAACATAATGAAAAGATGAAAAGAAGGAAAGGAAAAAAAAAGAGTGTGAGAGAGTTAAATCAAGATTATTTTACTTTTCACATATTGAACTATTTTCAATAGCTCTTTAGTAAACATATCAAACGTTGTAATAATTAATTTATCACACAGCGGTATATCCACAGGTCCTGCTAGTAGTTAAATAATGTATTATTCTATAATAAACATGGTATTTGAAAATTTGACAAAAAAATGCAATTTCTGTACTTAGAGTTAATAACGACTATTCTCCATCATTGAAATTCGAAAATTCTTAAACCTATTATACATTTTTCGACATGAGAACGGCCGTTGTCATGGAGACGAATTGTTTCGTTTCGATTAGCCAATGTTAGAACGAAAACGCTGCAGTCGTTGGTGCATTTTGTCGATTTCCAGGCAATGTTTCTCTGCTGTGATAGTTCCGCCTACAAAATGCAATGGTTTGCCGGTTTTGGCGGTAAACTATGATAAAATTCACGCCAATTATTTTTATCGTTTGAGAAATTTGAATATCGTCACTTCCGGTAAAAATAACTGAAAAAGAACTCCTTCGTGTTTACTATTCAATTTACAATTCACCTTACATATGCATGTCAAACTTGGGGTCACCGAGGTCTGCAAACTCTCACAGCATTGAAGTACAACAAAACAACGCCGTGCGTATTGTCTCCTTTTCAGAATTCCATGCCCATGAAGAACTTTTGTATAAACATTATAAAGTCCTTAAAATCAAAGATCTTGTCTACGTAATAAATTGTCTGCTAGCCAATGGACAAATTGTACATTGAACATTACCCTTGTTGGGTTTAAAGGTTGTTATTATTAGTAGTTGGAAGGCTTAGGTACCTTCCACGTGGGTACATATAAGTACTAGTAATATTCTGACAAAGGAGTTGTGAAGTGTAACAAACAGACTGTAATACATGAGCACATAAAACTACATTTATCAAGAATATATATACAAATTAAAAGGTACACACAAAAGAGATACATAATGGGTTCATAATGAGACAATGAAGAAAAGGTGTATAAAGAAGATACATGAATGTATTATAAACATAGTAGGACATAGGCTTTCGTCCTAAAGAAGTGATGGGGAGTTCATGAAGGAATGTCACTTACTTATGACGGCTGGGGGCGAAGACCCTCACATAAAAGGTATAGACGCGATGTCTAACCCATGCGTGCTGTTTGCTGTCCGGAGAGAAGAGAATTCAAACTTGGCGCTTCCGTGATTAAATAGTCAGTACCCCTAGCGGTCAAAACCTGAAAACAAGAAGATAACTCTTCCAGACCAAACAGGGGCAGACAATCGCTACACCCTTAACGTTCAAAAACTATTTCACCCCTAAAAAATAATTATACACTGTCTCTACTAGGGGATCAACTGCAGGTGAACTCTTCAAACCATTTGCCAACACTAAAAACCTATGGCCTTAAATTTATCACAAGATCCTGCATCAACAATTGGAATACACTAACAAAAAAATTTCAAACATTGATTTCACCAAAATGCTTGCTCACCAACTCAAACCATTTATTAAAATATACATTTTTAATACGTATAAGTAACAACAACTGAGGTGGTCACTACTAAAATAGGCTCAGTCCTAAATAGTGATCATCCTCCACACATTACTACAACAACCAACATTACGTTTTTTGTTTTGTTTTATGCGACATTGTTTATAGTGTGTAAAGTAAAGTCATCGAAGTGGCCTAAGGTCGGTATCAGCCAGATACCGAGGGAGTCTATCCCCTTTTCTCTAGTGCTAGACCAAGGAGATTGTTTGGGCGTATGAGACGGAGCGCCACACCTACCATCATCTCCTCACTTTACCACACAGATCCTTGTGCTACTTATACGCTGAGTTGACGAGGGTCGGTATCGAGCCAGGAACCTTGTGATTCCTAGTCGAACATTCTGCCGACATAACTAAACCGGCCCTTAATGTGTAAAAATAAAGCATTTTCTTCTTCTTCTTCTTCTTCTTCTTCTTCTTCTTCTTCTTCTTCTTCTTCTTCTTCTTCTTCTATCCTCATTCTTCTTCTTCTTCTCTTCTTCTTCTTCCTTTCCTTCTTCTTCTTCTTCTTCTTCTTCTTCTTCTTCTTCTTCTTCTTCTTTCTTCCTTTTCTTCTTCTTCTTCTTCTTCTTCTTCTTCTTCTTCTTCTTCTTCTTTTTCTTCTTTTCTTCTTCTTCTTCTTCTTCTTCTTCTTCTTCTTCTTCTTCTTCTTCCTTCTTCTTCTTCTTCTTCTTTTCTTCTTCTTCTTCTTCTTCTTCTTCTAACAAGCCATGAAGATGTATCACGGTTAAAGCTGGTTCTCACTTGGATGATAACGTTTTAAAATCCCCACCCTCTGTCAGTTGGGGCTATAGAATACATCGACTGCACCTCTGCAATGGGGCCCCCTGTTGGCCGTGGGTGGTAACCCGTGACGTATAAGGACGGAATCCTGATGGATAAGCAGTCCATAACATCCAACACTCCACTTACACCCTTACTTATGCTTAACGGGTTGTCAGATCAATCGGCTGGTCATGTCAACCCCTAGCACCAATATGATTATCCCAACCCTATTGCCCTTATGAAAAGCCCGGACCCTTTTTATCATATGGGTGCTAGAAGTTATGGCTGAGGATCTTCATGCCATAGAAATGACGTTAAACTCTATCTGATGGCGAGGTTCCAGTTTGGATGTCTGGAGAATGCGGAGCACCCCTTCATCACCATTGCTCCCAAGTCCACTCTGACCCGGAGTGGTAGTTTCTGTTAGGGTCCCATCTACGGGTTAAATAGAAATAAATTCTTAAAAACATTTCTACCAAACTATCTTGAACTTTACCCTATAAACTTATCCCTTAAACTGATTTCCAATCCACTTAGCAACAAACAACTGCAAACAACCAACTATCAAAACCAATAAAAATCCTTGGAAAAAAGACATAACAATAAATTTGACCATCCCTCACAACCTACCGCTTGGCATAAAATAACCCTAGATGGGTTGACTGCCGTTAAAATCAATTATCAACCAATCATCAATCTACAGTAGAGTACCAAGATTATTTGTGTATAACACGCACATCATGTCTTCAGAATTTTGTGGAAAATGTTTTTTAAAAGACACCACATTTGTTTTATGTTGTATCGCGAGGTGGAAAGATACACAGATGAATAGTGTGTTTAACACATTTATTAAGCACCAGCATCCGGTGCCAAACGGATACATACAAATACAGAACAAATAAGTACAAACAAGACAAACTTACACTAAATAGAGGAGGGTCAGTTCGGTATAGTCAATGCAGCAAAGTCAGTCTTAATATTATTCTTCTAGTTAATCTACTTTAATCATAGGCTATTTTATGGCTATGAGCCAGTCCATCTGGTAGAATGCTGACGGGGTCTTAGCTACTCTATAACATTTTAAATACCGAAACTATTATGAAAATCATGGAAATTTAGAACTTAAATCTTTTCAGATTGATTACACTGGACTGCGATGTTTTCAAGGTCAAATATATAATACTTTATTTTAAGGCAGTGGTTTTTTTTTTACGTTGAATACAAAATTCATAACAATTTTTTTCTAATCAGATCAAATTTTTAAGATGTAAGTTCTTACTTAAAATGTATATAACAGTATTATAACTATGTATTTGTGACAAGTAAAGTCTACAGGTTTTTGAATAAGTGTTTTATTATTATAACAACTTGTGAAGTATTCAAGCACATCTTAAATACCAGACCCAACCAAACATATATAATAGCTCATTTTTAAGGCAGTTTTTTTACGATGAATTCAAAAATCATACTCATTTTTTCTAATCAGATCAGACTTTTAAGATAAAAGCTTTTGCTTGAAACATTATAACTGAATTTATTTGTGACAAGTAAAGTCTACAGGTTTTTGAATAAGTGTTATTATTATATACAACTTGTGAAGTATTCAAGCACATCTTAAATACCAGACCTAACCAAACATATATAATAGCTGATTTTAAAGCTGAATCCAAAAATCATTGTCATTTTTTCTAATCAGATGAATTTTTAAAGATACAAGCTGTTACTTGAAATGTATAGAACAGTATTATAACTCTATTTATTTTTGACAAGTAGATTCCACAGGTTTTTGAATAAGTGTTATCATTAAGTACAACTTGTGAAGTATTCAAGCAATTCTTAAAAAACAGATCTGACCAAACACAATGAATGGTATTTTTGAATTCAACATAAAAAGTCGGTCATATATCATTTGGTAAACTTTTGACCATTCGAAAAAAATGTATCTCAAAGTCCGAGAGAATTTTATGCATCTCATTCTTAAGTACAGATTCTGGTTTGTGTATATACCATTTAGTAGCATGTTGAAAATTTAGTTTCTTGCACAATTCCCAGTGGATCACCTTTCCCACCCAGTCGTGCCTAGTTTGTTACATTTGCTTATTATATGATTAACCGTTTCGTCTTGGTTTGCACACATTCTACACGTTCCGTCTTATCTATTTTTGTTTTGATTTAGTTTGTTCTTATGGCATTGTCTTGGGCTGAAATTATTATTATTATTTACTCCTTTTGAGTTTTCACATCAGCTTTAGCTGATGGTCTCTCGCTGGAGTCTGAGTGACAGCAAGTCTCCTCAGGTCTCCGGGACTCTTCTGAGTATTCTGGCAGATTGCAACAGTGCAGTGTTCTGAATGGTTTCAATCCTTCCTCTGATATCCAAACTTTTCAAACCCTTTTCTAATCCTTTTGGGACTGTTCCAAGTGCACCAACTACAATTGGTATCACTTTCACTTTCATATTCCATAACTTTTTCAGTTCTCTGGCAAGGTCCAGATATTTGTCCATTTTCTCATTTTCCTTCAGCTTTACCCTGTGATCTGCTGGCACTGCAAAATCCACCAGTTGACAAGTTCTTTCTTTTTGTTTATCAACACTAGGTCTGGTCTTCTTGCTGGGATAAGGTGATCCGTTTTTATTTCAAAGTCCCAGAGAATTTTATGTGTTTCGTTCTCAAGGACAGATTCTGGTTTATGCATATACCATTTTGTTGTGTGGTCAAAATTTAATTTTTTGCATAATTCCCAGTGGATCACCTTCCCAACCCAGTCGTGTCTAGTTTTGTATTCTCGTTGTGCTAGTTTGCATCATTATTATTATTATAATTATTATTATTATTTGCTATTATTATTATTATTTATTATTATTATTATTATTATTATTATTATTATTATTATTATTATTATTATTATTATTATTATTATTATTATTATTATTAATCGATTTATTTATTACATATTTGTGTATCCATCTTCGATTTTTTTTCCGATTCACGTGATATATTTTGCTCAGGTTTATCAATCTACCTCTCTTTTCTGTTCTCTGCTTATTGATCCGTTTCTTTCTATCCAATCAGAAAATGGAACTTTGAAAGAAAGAAAATTGGAATTATCAATCATTGATAATTCTATTTTCAATCTTTTTAATTTTTTTCCTTTCCTCTTAGTTTCTCAGCAACGTTTATACAAACAAATTTAGACATTATTTACTGCATGAATTCATTCATTCATTCATTCTTCCTTTCTTTCTTTCTTTCTTTCTTTCTTTTTTTCCTTCCTTATTTCCTTTTGTCCTTCCTTCCTTCCTTCATTCTTTCATTCTGCCACCTTTCTTTCTTTCTTTCTTTCTTTCTTCCTACCTTCTTCCTACCTTCTTTATTTATTTTGTTCTTTCTTTCTTTCTTTCTTTCTTTCTTTCTTTCTTTCTTTCTTTCTTCCTTTTTTCTTTCTTTCTTTTTTTACCTTTGCTTTCTTGATTAACATTCGTTTTTTATTTTTTGTATTTGTGGATTTTGCAACGTAAATGGTATTCCTTTCTTTCTTTCTTTCTTTCTTTCTTTTCTTTCTTTCTTTCTTTCTTTCTTTCTTTCTTTCTTTCTTTCTTTCTTTCATCTTTGCTTTCTTGACTTTTAAATTCGTTTTGTTTATTTATTTATTTATTTATTTTATTTTGTCTTCGAGGATTTTGCAACGTAAATTCTTTTTTTTTCTTTTCTTTTTGGGAAGATTTGAGGAAAAATAGATTAACTCTGCTTGAAAACAATGGCTAAAAAAACAACATGGTTTCCATCTATAGTCGTTGCAGATTAACAAAAACTATATAGACAACAAAAAAGTGAAAGAAAAAACAATTCAAAGAAAAAAAAATAGAGTAATACGTGAACATATGTTATTATAATGGAGATTATGTGTATATCTGTTTGTAACCGAAACTACGTCACCACCAACGCCACAATTCTCTTAGTTATGGTTATTAAATAATCATGAATTTAATCTTAGTTAGCATCTTATTTATGTGACACAATGGTTAAGTGAGAATACGGTCAGAGAAAAACAAAAGAAGGAAAATAGAATGTGTTAGGTCAAGGCATATGTATATGGGTAGATGTGTCTCCTTAAGGGGACAAAGGATCAGTCAGATAATGTTTAGGAGAGTCATAAAAGAGTACGGCCACCATGAAATTAAGCCAGTTAGAAATAATATCTTTATGTGGCTAGTTTCAAGAAAGAATGGGTCTTGACAACGTTAATGGTCTGAAAATTGGGGACACTGGGACTGATAAAAAAAAGTAATGGCTATAATTTTAGGAGAAATTGCAGTCATGATGTCTGAAAAAAAAGTTAGTATCTACTTTCTGGGTGGTCGAATCCATGGGAGTGTGTAGGGCGGATTCTGCATATATTCAGCCGGCTCAAGCCCCATTCAGCAGTTTCAGAACGGAAGTTGGAGTGAGAGTGTCACCCCAGTAGCAGTAGATAGAAAATAGGCAGATACTCACATCAATGAAGCAAGCAATCGACTTATAGTTAAGACAACTTTCTTGCCCGCTGACAACGTAGACTTAAGTGCCCTCTGCTCCACCACAAACTGCCACGAAGTTTCACATCTACCAACTCCATTTGCGTCCTGTTATCAAAATTTGTGTTGTTTTTTATCCTTGTAAACCTGTCTCTAGCTCGTATCCTTCAAATCGGCCAGTACAGAAGATTACAACGTGGGGTCATCGACATTCTGCAACGAAGGCGCACGAGTGCAGACCGGTATTCTCACATTTATTAATAATGTCTCTATAAAGATCTACCTGAGTTAGATTTGCCTCAAAACAGCCCACATTATTAATGTGTTTAAAATCCTGCGATGTGTGTTATATATCATTAAGAAATAAATGTTTACACAGTATATAGTGTGAATAAATTGCATACCGGTTTTAACAAACTCGTGTTTAATAAATAACTTGGTGTTATTGATTTCAATTATTAATGTTTTCTTCTCAAACGTATTAAAAGGAGTCCAAGGTATAATTTTATATTGAAATCAATTTGATTAAAGTAAAAAAGGTGTAATCTTACTTCATATTTCGTATTTAATTTCATTAATCTTTCTCAAATCTCGGGTGATGCTGTTTGCATTTCACATATCTCTAATACCCTTAGGTATGCATCTAACTACACACCCTCCAGCTATGGATAAATATTAGGGCAGACTTGGCCTTTTACATTGGCTAGGTAACTAGTCTAGATAGAAAAATATGAATTCAAACCTGTTAAACTCTTCTTAAGAAATTGACCATGTGTTGCATCCTGCTCGTGGGGGAGGGGGTTAGTAAATATGATAAAAAGGGTTCGGACTTGCCATAAGGTCAACAGGGTCGGAAGTATCATATAGATGCTAGGGCTTGATGTGACCAGTTGATAAATCGGAGGGTGCCTCTCCGAACGCCCGTATAGTCGAAGTAAGTGCTCACCGTGTCGTTATTCAATGCAAGATTACATTTATTGACGACCGCCATTAATTTTTTTTAAGGTTAGGATTATGGTCGGTATAGTTGTACCCGTACAAGATTACAATTTTATTATAACTAGCAAATATAGGCACCTTCCGGTTACAAGTATTTAAGTTTTAATGTAATAAAATATTATATTAAATTAGAAAGGCTAATGAAACTAAATAAGAATGCAGATAAAAAGATTTGAAACAGAGGGGGATAAAATTTAAAAAATAGAGCAATTGAAACTTACTCTTCCATCACTACCGTCTTTCATTGCTAAATTTTCCTAATTTAACTATTTAGTTAAAATAGGAAGTAAAGAATAAAATTACAGTTAATTCTTCTTGTTAATGGATTTCTTTTAAGATTCATCCCTTTTTTATCCCTGGGATTTTTGCTCATATTGATTAATATAAAACCAAACAATTAGAAATCAATAATACCAAGCATATATTAATCAAAATCAAATCTTTAACATCAATATGCAAGTTAGCCTTCCTGTTCACACTGTAAACCGCTATTTTGCTGTATATATAAATACAATTGCATATAATTTGTATGTAGATATGGTCAACAGTATTGATAACATAAAACAATTTTATTAATAATTGAGTTTTAAATAAAAATTGAATCATACAGAATGTGACGTAAATAACTAAGGGAATTGTGAATTGGGTAGTAATATAGTTTCGGTTACAGACAGAAAAACACACAATCGTCATTATAACAAGATATTATTATTATGATATATTATTATAATGATATATTATTATAAGTACTATTATATTATATAATATATAATATAAATATATACTATACAAGACAAAAATTGACCCGTTGGATCACCCATTGAGTTCTGGGTAGATATTTGGGATTAGGGAAAAGTGAGTTTGCAAAGCGAATTAATCTTCTTTTTTTTAAATAAATACGTCCAGAGAATTTTTGAAAAAACATTAAAATCATCTTGTAAGATTTCTAAGAAAGGGAATGTTTGGTCTAATTTAAATTGAAATGGATCTGATTCTTGGAATTTTATTAAGCTCGCTGTTGCTGAATCTTAACATACAAATAAAGTGGGGAGTTTAATGTCCCTCTCACACTCACTCTCAAATCTCTCTCTTTATACATAGAAACTACCATATATAATGAGGAGGTAATCAAGATATACATATAGAGAGGGAAAGTGTCAGTCAGAACGTGAAGTAAGAGACGGGTCAGTTTTTGAGTTAATTGCAAATTAAGATTAATTAGAACCAACTAAAATGGATTTTATATATATATATATATATATATATATATATAATATATATATATATATATATATATATAATCCATTTTAATGGATCTGATCTGATGGTGAAGTTCTAATTCTGAAGCTCTTGGAAATTTGGAATACCCCTTGATCACCATTATTCCCAGATCCACTCGGATCCGGAGTGGTAGTACCTGTTAGGGTCACATCTATGGGTTAAATAGAAAATATAATTGAGTTTTAAAAATCTTGAGTTTTAAACAAAATGAGATTTTTTTTTTAAATCTTGAATACCTATCAAGCATGAATAAAACAAAAAGTCTTCGGCATGAAATAACACAACAAGGGTTGACATGCCGTAAAAATCCGAACAACTTAACATTAACCGTCGTTAGGCCGCAGATGCTAAAGATACGAAAAGAAAGAAGAAAATCGTGTACAAGAGAGAGTCAAATATTATCCGTGCTCTTGTTTTATGGAAGCCCAGTGCATCATGTATTATTTGATAGACAGGCCCATGACTAGTCTGCAAAGAACAAGTTACCTCATCGATGATAACTCATATTTAAACTCATATTTAAAAAAAACTATAGATGGGATCCTAATAGCTACTACCACTCCGAGTCACAATTGATCTGGGAGTAATGACGATGAAGGGCAACTCCACAATCCCCAGAGATCTATAATTGGAACCTTACCATCAAAAATATTTTAACGAACATTAAGGCACTCAGTCACTGTCTTCTAACACGTATATGATATAAAACATCATTGGGAGGTTTGCCATAAAGGCAATAGGGTTGGATAATCATTAAGGTACTGGGACTTGATATGACCAGCCGATTGATCAGAGTGGGCCTATCTCGAGTTTGCTGAATCTTCTCGTCAGTGGTGAAGTTTGACGGGCGTCCTGCCCCCCCCCCCTTCGTGCGTCACGCTTGTCCGATCACTTTTAAACTTCTCTGTCCACTCCTACACAATTATATATATATATATATTAATATATATATATATATATATATATATATATATATATAAGTTAAAAGAAAGGAAATGAATCCGACAATATGAGTATGAAAAGGTGGAATGAAAACATCACACAATGCTGTTAAAGAAGAAAACAATTTATAATATAATCATAGCTGATACTGATCAATATTTCGATTTTACAAAAATCATCATCAGAGCTCATTCACTCCGTAGTTGTTTGGGTCGGAGAGGAATGTCAAATCAGTTTACAAAACAAAAAAACCTTAATACTGCAAACAACTACGGAGTGAATGAGCTCTGATGATGATTTTTGTAAAATCGAAATATTGATCAGTATCAGCTATGATTATATTATAAATTGTTTTCTTCTTTAACAGCATTGTGTGATGTTTTCATTCCACCTTTTCATACTCATATATATATATATATATATATAATATATATATATATACCAACTCCTCGCACGAGCAGGATGTGACACAAGGTCAATTTCTTAAGCTGAGTTTAACAGGTTTGAATTCAGAGTTTTCCTTCTCCTAGACTGGTTGCCTAACCAAGGTTTAAAGAACCCAGTTATCTCTCTCT
>CM042168.1:19029675-19043986 GCA_023376005.1 Doryteuthis pealeii | reverse complement strand
AGAGAGAGGACTGGGTAGGAAAATAAAGACAAATCAATTGATACTATATAACATTTAATTCAACAAACCTCAAGGAGTGGACTAGGTTCCTTTCCTAAGCATATATAAGAGTCACAATATATTAACACAGTTGCTACTGTGTGTATGTGTTTTACCCATAAGAATTAGGAGAGGTGTTAACTCCCGTTCTCATAATGCATTCGTTACTTAAAAGAGAGTAACCCAACACAGAATATTCGGTAAGAAAATAAAGACAAGTCAATTGATACTATATAACATTTAATTCAACAAACCTCAAGGAGGGAACTAAGTTCCTTCCCAATCTATAAAAGAATCACCATGTATTCAAGGAACATTGAAAAATGTCTGAATAATAAAGACTCCTTAAATATAGTTGGGGTATATGATGAAAAGGTTGTCACTGTTTGTAGCTGGGTGGGGCAAAGTCGCCCAAGCGCAAATGGATGGAGATACAATTTGTTTAGTTCATAACTGGAGATTCTACCTAGAAGAAAGAGAGAGGGCGTCACTTCCACGGGACGGCCTTTTTATATCTCGGTCACAATTCCACCTAACGGCAAACCCTAACAGCAATGAAAGATAATCCCTTGCCTACGTCAACCGTAACAAAACAAGGGGAGATAATTCCTGCAGCGCTATATGAAATGCAAGCAGCTGCGTCCGAGATGTGATTTACATTTTTATGTAGTTGTTTCATTAAAGTTTGTTGTTGTTTTTGTTTTTTGTGGGTTTTTTATACAACTATGTGATATCGAGTATTCTTATACAATACAAATAATTTTTACGCAGTTGTATGATTAAAAGATGGGGGATCATGGGAATATGAAGAAGGCAATCTGTCTCTCAAAACCCGAATTCAAACACTTGTTTGACACAGATTATCCAGCAGACACAGGGACGAGAGGTGCAGAAACCTCTTGGAATTTTCACCAGAGCCCGTTTGGCCGAGTTGTGGCCCTAATACCACCGGGTGTCAGACCTGTTTGCCTTGGTTGGTCCTAGCAGGAACAAGTTCCGGGCGACATGGCTCTAACACTTCCACATTTACACCGCCCTACCCGGTTAGACTTTAGAAATAATGAGCTAGATCGCCATTGAGCAAAGAGTTTCCTGTACCCTTTCACGGGTTTTGTTTATCGTCCTGCAGGGTGTCTAGCCACCCTCCTCACAAGACAAAATCGGTTTAGTCGCTGATGACCCGACTATAAAATAATTACTGGGTTACATAGTACCAGTAGCACATTGAGCAACATGAAAGGAAGTGTGATTTTTGTGGATGTAATGAAAATAACATACCTCGAAACTCAAAGCGTGTGCGGACGAGTCTGGCTTGCAGGGTCCTCGCGGGAAAGAAATATGGCTGCTGTAAGCACTATATTTAACGATGGGCGATCTCGAACCAGTGAGAATGGGATTGCACGCATGCAAATTCTCTCGAGATCGGGCGTGCATATAAGCATACGGCGACGGCTAGAGGCAGGGCCAAACGATTACGTACGACGACTACGAAAAAAACTGACAGTAGCATTTTCTTGCGACGGGTGAACGAGGCATTTCGAGATAGATTTTGATTGTTGGTGAGCAGAGTGCAGCACAATTGGGAGAACATTATTACTAGAATTTTCCATTTCAATATTCTGTTAATTAATCAGTGTCTACCACTAAGCAGTGATTTGTAAGCTCCTTTTGCAGATTATTAACTAAATAAAGTAGTAAAAGTCGTGGAGTGGCCTATTGGATTTTTGCCAGGGCCCCTTTGGTTTGGTTGTGGCCCTAATACCACTGGCCGCCAGACCTGTTTGCCTTAGGTGACTCTATCAGGTACTTAAGTTCCCGACGGCATGGCTCTGACACTAGCACGTTTACATGGCCCTGTCGCAATGAGGAGATGGATTTTAGAAATAATGAGCTAGATGGCCATTGAGCAAAGAGCTTCCTCTGCCCTTTTACAGGTTTTGTCTTTCGTCCTGCGGGGTGTCTAGCCACCCTCCTCACCAGACCAAAATATGTGGGGTTACCAGTTTAGTTGCTGATTATCCAACTACGAAAAAGGAAAAAGGCTTAGTGGTGTGGACTAGCCTAAATTACCTTTCGTAGTGAGTGAATGCGCTGGTCCAGGACTATTTATAGACTGCTGTTTTTGCCTACTTCAAAGTGCTTTGGCCTCTGGAGCGGCTAAGTAAATTTAACAGCATTGGTCCCAGTGGGCTATCCCCCCACCAGATAATACCTGCCCCTTGATTTGAAGGGGCAGGATTGGGTTTATTGCCCAGTGCCACCACCTTGAGGGGGAATGCCGACGGGATCAATGCATTTTTGTGCCTGCCACCCATGAGCTTCGGCTTGTGGGCGGGCTCACATAAGAATGTCCTTGTGTCACGCCGTCGTAAGTGGGATGAGAGGCAGATACCCTGTGACTGTGAAGATTATAGAACCCTTACGCGAACCGTCAACCTCGATGTTTTAGCACTCTGTTGCAAGTTACTCTGTGCTTGACGCAAACTGTAGTTGAATGAACTAGTATACTGAATACTATATGATCCAGTATAAAAAACATAGTATATAATATGTAGGTTTAGCCTCATATATGAAACAAATTGAAATTCCCCGACTAAAGCTCATACTACTTGATTTGTTGGCAATTATAAAGGCAAGATAAAGACAAGGATAAAGATATCAGGTAATGAACACAACTCAAGGCTTTACAACAAAACAATGCGTTTATCAATCACAAGAACATGTAACATACAAAATACAATACGTGAGTCAAGATACAAGTATATGTAAGGTTTACAAAGTGTATGCAAGGTTTACAAAGTGTATTGTATAATGGTGTATAATGGTTTGCAAATTAATGCTTTTGCGAAACTTATCTGTCTCTTGTATTTGAAGTCTTGACTTTTACAAAATCTACGGCTCCACCCCTGAGCAGGTTTCAAATATGTCGTTCTTGACGTCAGTAGCTGACAGGCTTCAAAGGCACGTCTTATCTCGACCTCTGTTGCTGGGGAAAGGGGAAATTCATGGTATCATCCCTCGAAATTAGCGGGTAATCTAGGCCTAGTAATATAGGCTCTGATTGGTTGCTGACAAAGGACCTTAGCCAATCGCATGAGGTTTCTCATCAGTTTATGGCTAAGACCCTAGGGCTCTGTTGCTATGGTCAAAGGGAGATAATTGATTAAGGTAATATTTCTTATAGATTTGAATTTTTTTAATTATTTCAGATATGATTTTATTTCTATTTCTACTTTTTAAATTTTATACGTGGAATAGAAAACGAACAAATTAATTGCTTTACTCTGTCACGGCCGATAATCTCGGACACAAATTGCATTTGTATTTGCCCGGAATCTGAGATTCAGTTTTCCAGGGTAAAACTCCAAGGTCCTGTAGAAGAGATATATTTACAGGTGGGAACACATTATCAGAATGAAGATGATAATTGGGATAGGAAAGACGACAAACACGGGATTTCGATGAGAAGAGTTTAATGATCGATGAAGAACAAAACAAACAAAAATTAGCACAGAAATATATAGAGAGAAGTTTCCTTTTGTTTTTGTGAGATGTGAGCGATATTTGCAATATTTCTGTGTGAAGTAGGAGAGAGATTTTTCAACTGGTCTTGAGAATTCAATAAAAAATTTACTCATCTGTGAGTCTTAGAATTCATTCGGAGTTAATATCCAATTTGATGGTGGATGTGTCAGCGGTTCCGATTATTATCTTTTGTCTCTGCTTTCTTTATTATATTGTGTTTTTTTCGTAAGCCCGGACACCAGTTTGACCAGTTTATATCTTTCGAAAAAGAGCGTTTTAATTAGATTCTTAAACTGCCGTGCCGTACTCGTGCTATTAATACTACTACTGCTGCTGCTTTTTCCCTTTTGTTTACAATATTAGCAGGAAAGAAAAAAAAAAGAATAAAAAGAGAGGAATACTCCTGCTATAAACATCTCCACATGTTTCGCTTAACTAAAGTCTCGTTCACGGCACAACTCAATATTTATTCAATACTAGCTTAAAATCTGGTGGCAATTAAGTTGGCTCCTACGGAGGGTGCTTGATTGGACCTTTTGGCCCAACAATGACATTTCTGATGCTGGATTTTGCAATTGATTTCCATTATTCCCAAATTTATTTTCAACTTATAAGAATTGTTATCATACGCAAAAAAAAAAAATGGCCGAAAATAATCACAGTAATCAAAATTTAGGGATCCAAAAATTTCAAGATTGCACGTCTGAATTCGAAATGTTTTTAATTTGCTCACGGTGTCAGTCTGATTTCAAAATGGTATTATATGTAGGGCTACGATTTTTCGGAGTAAAATAAAGAAAGAAGAAAGAAAGATGTTTATTTTACACATTTTTTACAAAAAAAAAAAAAACAACAAATGATAAATGCGTGGAGGATGATCACTAATTAGGACTAAGCCTATTCTAGTAGTGACCACATCTGCTATTTCTTAGGTTTTCAGGTTTAAAATATTTTAACAGATAGTTGTGTTTGAAATACGCTAGACTTAGCGCAGGCTGGCGTTGTCAGTTATGTTATTGGCTGGCTTCATAGGGGGGTTTCGGGTCTTCCAACATGATACCCCCCTCAGCCAGCCAGACCCCGTTGGAGACGATCAAACTCCAACACGCCACCTTTGTGCAACGACAACAAAAAAAAACTGAATACGTCAACGCGATCCTTGGACTCTTTATATCTGAATGGCCAATTCTATAGCCAATCATTGATAAGAGTAGTTGTTATAAAGTATGTTTTAAAGAAGAACAAAGGGTATTAATTTTACATATACAGTAGAGACTGGGACCTTTGGGGGGGTATTTGATTACTTCTCTATCTTTTAAACCAACCAATAGTAATTCCTCTATTAAAGTGAGACGAGTCTCTTTCGAGTCGTTGTCGATTTCGTCTTTTTTTGTGACGATGGTCGGCATTTTGACGTCTGGATCGGAATTTTCGGAATCCCCAATATTTTTTCATTGTATCAGGCGAACATAAAAAGAAAAGTTGAAAAATGTGACACACTGACATTCACATGTATTATTACAGATGGTATGATATGTTGGTCTAAGGCATCTAGGAGTAAAGTTGGAAAAAGGGAACATTGTGACACCCGCATTTATCATTATAGATGCATGATATGTTGGGCTACGGTCTCTAGGAGTAATGTTAGAAAAATATGAAACACTGACATTCGCATTTACCGTGTTTCTCCGAAAATAAGACAGGGCTTATATTAATGTTCACCCCCAAATTTAACACTTGGGCTTATTTTCGGGGGAATGTCTTATTCTGCATATATCGAAAACCGATATTACGAAGTAAAAAATTACGAAATTTCTAACTCAACAGATATTACGAAACTGGGGCTTATTTCAAGGGGAGGAATTATATAAAATCATCCTGAAAAAATCACATTTGGTCTAATTTTGCAGGTAGGTTTTATTTTGGGGAAAACATGGTATTATTAGAGATAATTTAACTGTGGTCCAGTTAAGGTGAAGATTCTTTGGTATTTCGAGTGAACTGGTCCAGGGGAGACAACTGCGTTTGGCTTTACCACAATACTTATTTTATATCGTTTCTAAGGCCGCTAAAACATTATATAAACTAGGAAAAAAATCTAAGATATTGCCTGAGGGAGTGGAAGTTAACAATTCAATGTCAGAGAGTTTTTACCATAAGTAAGTAAAATCCTCAAATTTATTAAAGGAGTAAAAAAAAATAAAACAGTGTGAAATGGAAACTTAGTTCTGATAACTTTAAATATATATCAAAATAAAACAAACTATATATATATATATATATATATATATATACTAGTACAAAGTAAAAAAATTCAATGTCAGCTAGTTTGTACCCTAAGTAAGTAAATCATCAAATTCATTAAAGGATTAAAAAATAAAACAATTTGAAATGTAAACTTTAAATATGTATTAAAATAAAACAAACTATATATAGATATATAATACCAGTCATGTATTTATTAAAACTTGTTTTTAAAAACAATGAGGTCTGTCTAATGTTGCATGTTCAAATTTTGAGTGTATTTATTCTATGTTATGACGTTTGGGTAATGTGACGTAAGCAGTGATGTAATTTTAGTTACAGACAAAAACCGGAAGCGAATCTCCATTATTAATAGAAAGAATAGATATATATGTAGTATAGTGAGAAATTTGAAAAAAAAACACAGGTTTAAATAAAATAAGTGGTAAGTTTATTAGCCGACGCTGCAGTGTTTCGATCTGTTGAGTAGATCTTCTTCAGGGCTTTTGTTGATATAAGGAAGAGTAAAAAAAAAATTATCACAGAATAATGAGAAAAACTGTGATAGTTTTTTTCGGATTCACTTCCATTTCTCTTCACACACACACATACATACATATATATATATATATATATATATATATATATATATATATATATATAATGCCGAGCATGTATTTATTAAAACTTGTTTTAACAAACAATGTGGACCGTCTAAGGTTGCATGTTCAAATTTTAAGTTTATTTATACTATGTTTTGACGATTTTTGGTAATGTGATGTAAGTAGGGACGTAGTTTTGGTTACAGACAAATAGAGACCGAATCTCCATTATTAATAGAGATGTGCACAGGCAAACTACTTTAATAATACAATTCCGATTAGTGAGATGATTGCAGGCCACTTCATCCGACTAATGCTCATACAACTTGATTCGAACTTTGATGATGTCTAATTGTTACATTCTACATTCTGGTGTAAGTAGTATGATTTTGTAAAAACTAAATAATAGGTATGTCCAATTTTACTCGAGGGAGATAATAATAAAATTAATCTTTTTAATTTTAAAACAATTCAAGGTGTTGTCAAGTTATAATGAAATTTTCAGCAATTCATTCATTAAGGACTTAATTTTATAATGAATTGCGCTCTCACCCCCCTCTCTCTCTCTCTCTCTCTCTCTCTCTCTATATATATATATATATATATATATATATATATATATATTGTTACATACACATCCCGTGACGAGCCCGCATGTTACATACGCCTATCGTTTCAATGCTATACAGCGCTTTTCATCAGAGATTACCAAAGAAAGATGAGAGAATACATATAAGATTTGGCAACAAATAACAAAACAACGTAAATATATAATTATAACATAATATTTTAATTCAAAATTTATAAGCCGGGAAAGAGTATGAGGCGGACACCGACAGGCTAGGATTCATAATATCATTTGGCGGAATTATTTCTCCAAATCAATTTATAATGTTCATAACGAAAGAAGTTTGCACTTATCTTTTTTTTTTTTTTTTACGTGTTGCTTCATCTTCTGTATCAATGACTATTCCGGGTATTATTATTTGTGTGGCATTTTTGTCATGGAGACTTTCTTCTTGGGCATAACTTTTCTCCCCTCCCCCACGAGATGTTCACTGACCGGATCCCGAGTATTAACTGCTGAAACTGCTAACTGACAACAGAGATCGCTTTCCCTCCCTTCTCTCAACTCGTGACGTCACAATGTCTCTCGGTGGCTTGATGTACGTGAGTAAAGCAATGAGTGTAGTATCAGTTTTTCGTTTCCCTCCGCAAGGTCGGCTACGTGCTAATGACGAGGCGAAATTTTTTCTTCTTCCGGTGAGCTTTTAGGGTCATGTTCTGGGACTTCCCCCCTTTCCCGGCGTCAGCCAGTCTCTCAGAATATTCTAGGTGTTTCCAAATTGTCGATAGTTTGGTTAAACGTAACAATATCTACCTATCTATCTTTCTTTCTTTACCCTACTCTCTTTTTTCTTTCCTACTTTCTTTCTTTCTTATATTTTTTTCTGGGTAGCATATTCTTTTTCTTCCCTTTCTTCCGTTATAACAAAAACGGAATGGTCCATTATTTAGTTGAGGTGACGACTCTCATAAGAAATAAGAATTCGGCGGATAAGCAACAACAGATAATCAGAATTTAATTTTTTGGACGGTCTCATTTTCAACTAGAGAGTGTGGCAAGATGATAACGGTCGTACAATTAAGGAACACGAGTATTATGATATAGATAGTATTTTTGTTTTAGCAGAAAGACTTTTATTATCTTTTAAATAAATGGTAGGGATGTACTTTTATATCAGTCGGTAGAGCATCCACCTCGAAACCACAAGGTTCAGGGATCGATACAGGTCCTTGCTAATTCAGCGCATGAGTAGCACAGATTGGATCTGTGCGATTAAGTTAGGAGCTTATGATGGGTGTGGCACTCCACGTCAGACACAAAAAACAATCTCCCTGGTCTAGCGCTAGCGAAAATGGGATAGTTGGCTGATACCGACAAAAGACCACTCCACCAATTCTTATTTTAAAGAAAGTTGAAATAAAATATTATTATTTAGGTAATTTTCACTTTTAGCTGTCAAAATTCCTCGCAAATAAGGCAATTAGAGTAACCTCCCTTCACTTTCACTTTGAACCAAGCCGGTAGCCATTTTGAAAGTCTCCGTGCGAAATAAACAAATCTTAGAAACTTTTTCGAAAACAATACAACTGCATGCTTTAACACAAAAATATCATAAAATGTGTTCTTAATAACAAATAAGTTCATTTCAGATAATTTTATGCCAGGAATTTAGCCAACTGACTTTCACTTTGAAACAAACCGGTAGCCATTTTGAAAGTGTCCGTGTGAAATAAACAAATCTTAGAAACTTTTTCGAAAACAATACAACTGCATGCTTTAACACAAAAATATCATAAAATGTGTTCTTAATAACAATTAAGTTCATTTCAGATAATACGCACGCACAATTTTAGGCTAGGAATTTTGACAACTAAAGGTGAAAATTACCTAATTATAATGGAGATTGTGTGTTTATCTGTCTCTAACTAAAATTATATCAGTACTCAAGAAACAATTCCCTTAATTATTTACATCATATTCTCTATAAATTTATTTTTTATTTAAACCTCGATTATTAATAAAAATTATTTTACATTATTAGTACTGTTGGCTTCATCTACATTCCTATAATGCATTTGTAAATATATATGCAACAAAATAGCAGTTTACAGTTTGAATGGGAAGGCTAATTTGCATATTGATATTAAAAATTTGATTTTGATAAATATGTGTTTAGTGTTATTGGTTTCTAATTGTTTGGTTTTATTTTAATAAATATGAGCAAAAATCTCGGGGATAAATCTCAAAAGAAATCCATTAACCAGAAGAAATAACTGTAATTTCATTTTTACTTTTCATTTTTTTAACTAAATTGTTAAATTAGAAAAAAATTCGCAATGAGAGACAGGAGTGATGGAAGAGTAAGTTTCAGTTGTTCTATATTTTTATTATACCCCCCCCCCGTTTCAAATGTTTTCATGTGCATTCTTATTTAGTTTTATTAGTCTTTCTAATTTAATATAATATTTTATTACATTAAAACGTAAATATGTACCCGTAAAAAAACGGTTATTTCCTATAATTCTAACATAAACAAAGGGGAACCACTCTTAACTGATAAATTATTTATCTATTTTCACATTAAACTAACCCTAAACCCTAATCCTAACCCCGTCTTCTTTTTTTCCTAGTAGATCAATAAATAAATAAATAATTTATCAGTCAAGAGTCCTTCCCCTTTGTTAGATTATAGGAAAAAAACTAATAAATTGAGTTTAAGATTTACGATTTCTACAAGGGAAATAATTTTTGTAATTTCTTTTGAGTTGTCTCCCTTGATGTTCCAAACTAAATTTTAGGTTTTGTTATGGTAACTATTTCTAAAAGTAGATTGATTAATTGATTGATTACTTCTAACAGCATCTCAACCCGTCCAGCATTACTTTGTGCTTAAAGGTTAGGGAATCACGTTTATCGTATGTTCTTATTTGCATTTTTATGATGTTTCTTAAATGTTTTTGTTTGCACACCCTCTTATCAAATACGAATAATTTTTTTAAAAAATTGACTGATATAGATATGATCCTAACAGGTACTACCGCTCCAGACCGAGTGTACCTAGGTGCAATAGCAATGAAGGGGTACTCTACACTCCCCAGATCTCTGGTGACATGAGACTTTGATGAGTTGTGGTGCACCTGAGCACTGTAGTGTACACAATATATTTCATTATTATAAACATTTTTTCACGCTCAGAGTTGCCGAGGCATGGAATAAGCTGCCTGCATCCGTTGTTGGCTGCCAAAACACTGCATCTTTCAAGGCCTCCATGCTTCCTGTAATCCGCCAACACTATACCTGATACTCCCTTCAATACACATACAAGCACGCGCACACAGACTTGTATATTATTACTGTACGCTATTCATGTTCCTGACACTAATACATTATCTATGTACTAGATATGAGACTTTGACGAGTTGTGGTGCACCTGAGCACTGTACATAATAAATTTCATAATTTTAATTAATTATTTCCGTAAGCTGAAAAAAAAATCATTAGGAATTTTTTAAAATGTTTCTTCTTTTCAAAAGAAGAAACATTTTTTCTTTTGAATGGACAAAAAAATTCAAGATAATATTAACCTTTATTCAAGTTTCATTGTGTTAGATATAGGAGGGGGGTAAATTTCACAGGGGAAAATTGGTGGTACCTAATAAATAGATACACGACAAAAAGAAAACAACGTAAAAGTATAACAATAGAGACAACAACAACAAAAGTTTGTTTAGCGTGTCTGCAAGGGAGGTAATTCAATAAAATCTCTGAGTTATCTCCCTTGAACGTCTTTTTTAATTAATGAAAACTATAACAAACATTTTCCAATCCTTTTCTAGTCTCGTTCAATGAGTCATGTTGATAAATAATTAACTCGATTCTCATTAATTAATTCGATTCTCACTGGGTGCCACATACTTTATCTCAAACTAAGATAACTAAATGATAACACCATCAAATAAAATTCCCACAAATAAACAATTGGCTGGTTGGTTGGTTAGTTGGTTGGTTATATTTTATGGCATGTCAACCCTTATTGAGTTATTTTATGCTGAAGACTATTCGTTCTTGATTAGTATTCAAATGTTTTTAAACACATTTTTTAAACTCATTTCTTTTTCTATTTAATCCATAGATGGGACACTAACAGGTAGTACAACTCTGAGTCAGAGTAGACCTGGGCGTAATGATGATGAAGGTGTACTCAACACTACACAGAGCTCCAGAATTAAAACCTCACCACTAGATGCAGTCTAACTTCATACCCAGAACACTAAGACTCTCAGCCTCAGCCTTCTAGCACACACACATATATATATATATATATATATATATATATATACACAGTGGAACCTCATTTTTCGAATGACTCTGAACTCAAACAATTCAGAATTCAAACAAAAATTTTAAGTAAAAAAGGCCTGAGTTGTGGAACAAATTTTCGGACTGTGAATATATACGAGTGAAGCTGACGAAAACAGAAGTTGTGCAAATAACTACTGAGTCAAACCAATGACAATGATCTACTAAAGTTTTTTTATGTTAATTTTAAGTATAAAAATGTTAAGCTAAATATTAAGTAACTAAAATTAAATTTTAAATATTAAGTAATTAAAATTAAGTAAATAAAATAATTCTTCATTATATGAAGTAAAAGAAAGGAAATGAATCTGACAGTTTTTTTGTTTTGAACTCATATGACTTTTTATCTCCGCTTTTAACATCATGGATTAAACAAGCTCTGAAGATGATTTCTGTAAAATCGAAATATTGATCAATATCAGCAATGAATATGTTATAAATTGTTTTCATTTTAACAGCATTTTGTGTTATTTTCATACCATCTTTCCCATACTCATTAAATGAAGTATATAAGAATATATATATAAGTATATAAGAATATATATATTCTTCATTATATTATTCTTTATATGAATAATTAAGTAAATAAAATAAAATAAAGTAAAATTTTAAATATTAAGTAACTAAAATATTAATTAACTAAACAATTTTAGTCATATATTATGTTATGTTGTTGGAAGTTCCTCTTATGAGTACGAAAGGTGAAAGTATGTTCACTTTCAAAGCCAATAGAGGTTGCTTCAAACAAATATAAACACCAAACTTTTATACATGTATTTTTTTGTATTTACATTTTATGCGTTATCTGTTGTCTTTACATATTATTGATAACTGTAGACACATAAATAAGCATTCATCTAATAGTCAAATCTAATTGTAAAATCTACCTGAAAAAAAAAACAGACTTATTTTGAGTCTCTGGTCAAAATAAATTTATCATAGTTAAATGACGGTTTGTTAAGTTTTTCTTTCTATATGTGAAAAGTATATGGCTATTTTCAAAAAAATATTGTCGGCTGAAAATAGCCATATCACAAACAACTTCTCGTAAGTTCGTGTAGAGGTCACAATACCTACTCCTTAACAAAACGAAGAAATCTGCTAATGGTGGTAAAGACGCTTGACAGTCAGCTTGACAATCTTCGAATCGCACACGGGGCGGTCTTTGTATCTATAGCTCTGCTGATGAGGCCTAATAGGCCGAAATGTACATACAGAGATTGATTTTTCTCGATTTGTTTAGTTAAATAGGTAATCTAATTAATTAATTATTAATTAATTAACTTTCATAAATTAGGTTCGACTTCATTTATAGTATATATATATATATATATATATATATATATATATAGAGAGAGAGAGAGAGAGAGAGAGAGAGAGAGAGAGAGAGAGAGATTTTTTTTAATTTTTTGAGATGAAACAAAGAAATCACAGTGCTTATATATATATAAAGGGCAGTTGTGTGTATGTGTATGTCTGGATGAAACTTTAAAATAAAACAATTAAAGACAAAGTAAATATATATACATATTAAATATCACCAGGGCTTGGTTTTTGAGCAAAAATGATGAAGGTTTGATTTATATTTGTGAAGATAATTAAAAAATAAGATTTAAATGATAACAGCATAGAATTTCTTTTGCATTTAAGATTTTAAATAGTAGACAATAATTTTTCTTTTCAGAGTGGCTGAATCAACGCAAGGTCTTTTTTTTTTTACATAGGGACTTTAATGGGGCATCTTGTGTGGATTCAACTCAGGATTCAGTTATAATGGATCTGCGAGACTAACTTTTTTTGCTAACCCCCCTCTATCCATGTGACGCTGGGTAACCACTTCTAGTATATATATATATATATATATATATATATATGTATATATTGGTTAGGAGGTTGATTTAGAAGGCTATCACAATGCAGTTTGGAATAAATAAAAAATAATAATACGGTAACAATGGTGTTGTGTGTTGACCTGTATTTTTTATTATTTCTTGAATTTTCGAGGTAATACCTCTTTATCAAAAGAATTGAACTGAAGCAGTACAGCTATGGCATTTCTTCCTGAATTAATTTTTTTTTTTTTTTTTGAAAATGACGTTATTTTTGAAATAACTGTATTCCGTGTAAGCGTGAATGCGTTTATTTTTTTTTTTTTTTTTGTACGTGTGCGTATGTTGTAATGCGCGTGACATTGAAAATACGTGTTGGTTGTGACGTTAAGACTGTATCCTAGCGCGGGATTTTGTACGTGGGTATGTGCGAATGAAAAAGTGTATTTGTGTTTTGTGACATTTCCTGTTGGATTTTACATCAATTTAATCATTTAATATTATTAATATTATTATTATTATTAATATTATCATATTTATTTGTTTATTTACTTGTTTATATCTAATTCAATTTATCTTTTTATATTTTATAATAATTTTAAATATATATATATATATATATATATATATAATATATATATTTCTTTAAAAGTTATATATGTTTACCAACCCTTCACATGAATAAGATGTGCACAAGGTCAATTTCATAACTCTTAACATCCTATACCACCTCATTCCACCCAGCTGGAAGTCACATTCATTTTTCTAATCTCCTCCAAATGATAGCCTTTGTTTAAATGTAATATCAAAACATTTAGAAGTCTTTGATTTAAGGGAAATAACAGGTAACTTTAAATGAAAAGGCCATTTTTAGACACTTTTTTATAAATCCTCATATTAGAAAATTCTCAACAGGATGTTAAGAGTTAACTGGAGTTTAACTGGTTTGAATTCAGAGTTGCCTAAGGTTAAAGGTTAAAAAGCCCAATCTGCCCTGTTATTTACCATAGCTGAAGGGAGAATAGTTGGATACATACCTTTCCCAAGGGTATTAGCGCTATGTGAAATGCAAACAACTTCGTCCAGGATTTGAACTAGTCTCATCGTGTTCATTTCCTATGATGATAACCATTATACCATGCACC
>CM042168.1:19014675-19027175 GCA_023376005.1 Doryteuthis pealeii | reverse complement strand
ATATATATACCGACTTATGGATATATATATATATATATATATTTATATATATATATACCGACTTATCGATATATATATATATATATATATTATATATATATATATATATATATATATATATATATATATATATATATATATATATATATATATATATATAATATATATATATATATACCAACTTATGATATATATATATATACCGATTATGGATATATATATATATATATATATATTTATATATATATATACCGACTTATGGATATATATATATATATATATATATAAATACCGACTTATGGATATATATATATATATATATATATATATATACCGACTTATGGATATATATATATATATATATATATATACTGACTTATGGATATATATATATATATATATATATATATATATATACTGACTTATATATATATATATATATATATATACCGACTTATGGATATATATATATATATATATATATGACTTATGGATATATATATATATATACGATATATATATATATATATATATATATATATATATATATATAAAGAATATATATATATATTTATATATATATATATATACGCATGCCAAATGTGTTTTCATGCAGTCTATCCAGAATTTGTACTTATTGACATTTGATGTATACATTCTTTTGTTTGTTTGATGTTTTTTTGTTTTGTTTTTTTATTTATGTCATACATACCAGAATATTTACCAGTAATTTCCGTTGCTTTGATTTTAAAACTCCCAACAGGATATAAGCAATAAAAGATCTTTTTTGTTGTAGAGGACATGCTTCCAACAACAAAACAGATCTAAAGAAATGTCTTCACTGTAGAAGCAATATGACACACCATTGCAGTGGGATTCCAACTAGCGTCCAGTTGGTAGACAAGAGGAAAGTGAGCTGTAACTCAAATACAGACCCCAAAAGTCTGGTGCAGAATTGTGGACATTTATCTATCACCATGTCCACACTGAAACGATCAGCCAATCAGAACTCAGGGAATGAGATCACCCTGATGCAACGTTTGCAAAAAGAACATGAAGACATGCCACATTAACACTAACACATGGGAGGTTGGTGCAAAAAACCGAGCAGCCTGGCACCTCCTTGTCAGACAAGGGATGAAAAGGAATGAAAAAGAGGGGAAAGAAGCCACCACAGAAAAGAGAGCCAGAAGGAAGGAGAGACAGCAGCAACTCCAGCAAGCATCACTGTTCATTTGCAGTTACTGCAACAGAGATTGCCATTCAAAAATTGGCCTGTTCAGCCATTTGTGCAGATGTAGTTATAAAAAAAGAAAAAAAATGGGCACTATGCCATTGTCTTTAACAAACAGAAGGATGCCAACCAGGATCTCTCACTGTGTCCAAACTGAAAACATCAGCCAATCAGAACTCAGGAATGGGATCACCCTGATGCAACTATGGACTAATCCAGAGTACTATAAGTACCGATGGCTCTAAGCACAAATTGGTTTTTGGACTGAGTTAGTGATTGCTACTCAATTCAGCAAGACACCAACTCTCTGAATTCAACATTCACCAAAATTGCAGATGACCTGCAAAGGTCATCATAGAAAGGTCGACAAGTCAAAGATGTTGTCACATGATCCCGGTGACGAAAGGACAGAGTGACAATTTGTTACAGTTTGGTTTGCTCATTTATTCAACTGCACCAGGATGCAGCATGCCACTTTGTACAAATTCAGGAATTGACTGACCAGTGAAAAACTTAAATTCACGTAATTCCATATCAAATCACCCTTCAATTTTTCTGAAATTTTGTCCAGGTGTGGACTATGTTAAAGTAAGACAATCCCCAAAAATTGAGCTTCCAATTCCAAAAATTGGCCAAGTTATGTTGATGTTTAGCTCTCAAATACTGATCTGGGAACCTAGTGGTTCCTACACGGATGCTCCACAGACTGAGTTAAAACCGGCTCTCTTATGTGTATGAATCGTGTTGACTATATAGAAACTTAGTTTTGTCCCAAGGCCAGAAGTATGGAGCACCAAATGATTGATTGATTTTAAGGGTATGTCAACCCAACCAGGGTTATTTTATGCCAGGTGGTAGGTTGTAAGGGATGGCCAAATTTATTGTTATGTCTTTTTCAAGGATTTTTCTTGATTTAGGGTAATTCCATGACAAATCATCCAGGCCATGTCAACCACCCCCTTCAATTTTTCTGAAATTTTGTCCAGGTGTGGACTATGTTAAAGTAAGACAATCCCCAAAATCTGAGCTTCCAATTCCAAAAATTGGTCAAGTTATGTTGGTTTTAAACTCAAAAAAATTTGGAAGGGGGCACAAAAACTGGCACAAATCTGTTAAACTCCACTTAAGAAATTGACTTTGTGTCACATCCTGCTCATGTGGAGGGGTTGGTAAATATATATATATATATATATATCCAGTAAAAGGGTTATACAAACACCAGCCATTGACAAATAGCCCAAGCAATAAAGATGGAAATACCAGCCCAAGCTACAGATGAAATACAAGTTACAAGAAATGATAAGTAAAGAGATGGTATACAATGTTTGATGAAGGTTATTGACCTGTAAAATATGCCATTAAAATTCCAGTCATGAGAACAAAAGGAAATTTATACTAACATTGCACATGACAACCTTGTAACAATGGTCCAAATTTCCTCAAAAAGGTCAGGAAACGCTGATGAGTCACAGGTTTCTAAATCATGAAACAAAAGACTAGTGTTATCAATACACTAGAAGTGGCTACCCGGCGTCACCTGGGTAGAGGGTGGATTTTTTTTAAAGTTAGTCTCACAGATCCATTATTACTTATCGCGAGTGAGATCCTTGTTTGTTGCCCCATAAAATCCCCACGGAAATATATAACAATATAGTAAGAAATTTCCATTCAATGATTTACAATTTTTTTTTAAATAAGATATAAATGATGCAATTAATTTAATCAATTAATATTATATTTCAAAGCGAAAAAAAAACTTACAAAAAAAAAGATAAACAAAATAACATGCAAATGACTTTCCCTCCTGTTACTTTTCAAATTTGAATTTTTAAATATTTTCCTAAATATAACTCAAATCTTCATTATTTTTGCTCAAAAACCAAGCCCTGGTTATATTTAATGTGTATATATAATTACTTTGTTGTTAATTGTTTTATTTTAGAAGTTTCCTCCAGACATACATATACACACAACTGCTCTTTATATATGTATAGATTACATTCGGACATACATACACACAACTGCCCTTTATATATGTATAGATTACATTCGGACATACATATACACAACTACCCTTTATATATGTATAGATTACATTCGGACATACATACACACAACTGCCCTTTATATATGTATAGATTACATTCGGACATACATACACACAACTACCCTTTATATATGTATAGATGTTGCCTGAGTCTCTACTGACCCCTTTATATATATATATAAAAAGGTGCTGCCTAATGTCAGTATCAGCCAAACAGCGAGGGAGTCTATCCCCTTTTCAATAGCACTAGATCAAGGAGATTATTTCAGTGTCTGAGGTGGAACGCCACACCTACCATCAGCTCCTTACTTTACTGCACAGATACCTGTGCTACTCATACGCTGAGTTAGTGAGGGCTGGTATCGAACCAGGAACCATGCGATTCCTAGCCGAACACTCTACCAACTCCAAGTGATTTCATTAGGACCCTATCCTACGCTTAACTAAGTCGATACATTTATTTTCAGATAATAATAGTTGAATGCTACGTTAGTTGATATTTTTCTCTCAATTTTCGCATACAGCTTATTCTATTCATATATTTATTCTTAGTTCTCATTTCTGTATTGTTATTAACTCTTAGTGTCCTATACCACCTCATTCCACCCGGCCTGAAGTCATTCATTTTGTACCGTTTTAGCATTGTCACGGTACCAAATCATATAATGTTGCATACCTCTCTTCTTCACTTACTTGCTTGGACATCTATTCTGGCCGTCTTTGGTATTCTTCTAAGTCTTGGTATTTCTATCATCTTGCGTCTGGTGTTGAGTCTGGACTCGACTTGGGGATTCCGGTCTGGTCTTTTGTTAGGGATTTCTCTGTATCAGAAGCCCTGTGTCATTCTTAGTTTTTAGATAATAACACAAGACTTCGATCCACCTTGATATCATTTTATTGAGCAAATCCCCACCAGACATAACCTAGTGCACGTATGCATAATTGCAGTTTAGGCAGAGTATCATGGCCGACTGCTCTGTCAGACGTCTACTGCAAAACTAACTGGGGACTCAAAAGGTCCCACGTGACTTCACGTGTTTTGGCGGGCTCTGTACTTTTCCGTGGAAGAACCCAGCCATGGTATGAAAAGGGTCATCCCCTCAAAATTACAGGGGATTGACAATAATCTTATGCCACCATATAGATTATGTAACAATTTTCCTAATCTACCCCAAATAATAGCCTTTGTTTAAATATGATATTAAACATATTTAGAAGTCTTTGATTTAAGGGAAATAACAGGTAGTTTTAAATGAAAAGGCCATTTTTAGTCATTTTTTGATAAATCATTATAGGAATTAAGCTCTGGCCTTAGGAAATTCTCAACAGGATGTTAAGAGTTAATTTAATTCTAATTATAAATAATAGTAAAAACAGTTAAAGTTTAATTCTAATTATATTATAGGGATTGAATATTACTAATTTATAGTTTTTCATAGTTCTTTTTTGTATTTATCCTATTTAAAATCAATAACTATTTAGGAAAAAAAAATTCTAATTTATTTAGTTATATTTAATATTGTAATTCTAATGATATTTTCATGACCGACCGAACCTATGTCTACAATTGATGATTGATTCAAATCTATTATTTAATAGGTTTTTCTTATCTGGGAATTTAATGATAGTTAACTTTTCATATAGACATAGGTAGCATAGATCATTTAGAGATCTGCACAATGATTTCCCTCAGATAGCGGTATAGTTTCTGACTATCCTGCTGAAGTCCCAGTTTCGATTTCTGTCGGAGGGAAATCGTTAGTATACATCGCTGATGAGACTTAATAAAGTTGAAACAGTCTGTACGATGTTCTACACACCGAGTAATTCTTTGCGAAATTCACTTGTCATTATTATCTTCTATAATTATCGAATTTTATGCGATATGCGCATTGTAATTGCCTTCAAGCAAAAATATAAATATTAATATATACTTTATTCAACAATGCTTCTAAAATAAACAAACATCCAAAAATCTTATATATCAGTCATCCACAGATACATGCTTCGATGTTTACGTCTCATCAGTGCAGCTCGACTTTTTTAACAGCTACCTCTAGCCGGGAGCGAAACCTGACAGAATTTTTGTCTGCCAAGTTCCTTACCCTTATGGCCGTCAGCGACTGCCAGTACGGGTAAGCAATTACTTGATACATACTTACAGGATATACATATATATATATATATGGGAGTAAATATATATATATGTATATATATATATATTGATTTGGTGGTTGGTTTTGAAGGCTATCGCAATGCAAGTGCAAAAAAAATATGAGGTAACTAAGATGTTGTTCATTTACCTTTGATTTATTTTCTTAATATTTCAGGATAAAGATCCCTTTGTCAGAAGATTTCAGAAAGCTTGGATCTGTCTATACTGTCATATGTCTAGTGATATCTTCCTCCGAAATCTTTGCATGTGTATGTGTGTAAGAGAGAGAGAAGGAGTGTGTATGTGGTTATGTGTGTGTCTCTGTCCAACAATATTTTAGTATCAATCCAGATTTGGCCTATCCTTTTTTTTTTTTGGGGGGGGGGTAGGCAGGTCCCATATATATATATATATATATATATATATATATATATATACTAGACAAAATATGATAAGTTCTGTCACCCAGTGGTGACTTTAGGGCTGTTGTTGAAAGCAGTTTTACAGTGGAGATTTCTCAACAGCATAAAGTTTGATCCTTTCTTGAAGTAGAAAAATGTAGTATCAGTTTTAATCCTTGTCCGCTGATCCGTCCTGAATTGTATCTGAGTTTATCCTGCCTTGAAGTTGAGAGTTGTATGATTATCCGAGTTTATTCTGCCTTGAAGTTGTATAATTCTCAACTCAAGATAGGTCAGTGACAAGGATTAAAACTGATACTACATCTTTCTACTTCAAGAAGGGATCAAACTTTATGCCACAAGGGATCTCCACTGTAAAACTGCTTTCAACTACAACCCTAAAATGGCTACACGAATTGTAACATATTCGGTATCAGCCACCAGTCTATCCCCTTTTCACTAGCGTTAGACCAGGGGATTGTTTTTTGCTAAGGTGGAGTGCCACACCCACCATCAGCTACCCGCTTTACTGGACAGATCGGATTACCTAATCTATGCTACTCCTACACTGAGTTGGCAACAAACAATGTGTTTGATATGGCCTTAGCCGACAATTTTTGGGAGAATATGTGCTTAATTGAAGTCATACCTAATTTTGAAAATTAATTGATAATTAATGAATTAGGCAGGCATATCTGTTCAAATGTAAGGTTAAACAAATCGAGAAAAAGTCAATCTCTGTATGTACATTTCGGCCTATTATGCCTCATCAGCAGAGTTATAGACAGGAAGACTGCTCTGCTGATGAGGCATAATAGGCCGAAATGTACATACAGAGATTGACTTTTTCTCGATTTGTTTAACCTTACATTTGAACAGGTATGCCCGCCTAATTCATTAATTATGAATTAATTAATTTTCAAAATTAGGTATGACTTCAATTAAGCATATATTCCCCCCCCAAAAAAAAAAAAATATATATATATATATATACACATTAAGATGCATGGATTCACCTTTTTGTGTTGTTTAACTTATTATTTTGAAGGTGGGCATTTTTTTCTATCTCAAAAGATATTATCATGTGGAACCCCAAAAATTTGTTTGTAGAACATCAAAGTTCCTTATAACCAACTTTTGGAAACACTGCACTGGGTTAATGGCATTTCACAGTTTGTATTAATAGTATTTAATCGTGTTACGCTGATAGGATCTTGGGAATTTAAGTAGCTCATTCCAGAAGTCTTCTTTTATTACCTGATATCAGCAGGAGATTACACTGTCGGTAAAGAGTCAAGAGATTGCCTTCAAAATAGAAATAAACAAATATATATACAATAGGGTAGGTCGATTTTGGAACTGTAATGACTCCCATGTGGCTAAAGTTGCAAATTAACATAAAGAATTACTACACAAAATATTTTTCTTCAAAACTATACCTTCCTTTGAGGAAATAGATTTCAATCTTTTAAAATGTTATCATTGTTACAGATTAATTATTAGGTAAAAAGCAGCATATCAGTGGTGTCATGATGATGTGTGTGGGGGGGTGCATATTTTCAATTTGAATTCTAGTTATAATATTTTATTTGTTTTCTTTAAAATGACAATCTCTGTTTTAAATATTGAAATTGCTAAATTTTCTAACAAATTTCTAGGCTAAATGTTGCGAAAATGAGGATTTTTTGTGCATCAAATGATCTTTGATGCTATTTCCTCAAACAATGGTGCAAGTAAGAAATTTAATTTTTTATATCAGTATTTATTATAACACACAACTTTCGCTGTTTGAAAGAATTTGATCTTTTTCAAAAAAGAGAAAGATCAACCTACCTTATTGTACACGCAAACAAAATTATCATCAATTTCCAAGGGTGGGCAATTCTGAAAAAGATTTCTGATTTTTTCATAGCAAGATCAATATCCCGATGTGGCACTGCATCTATGACAAAAAAAAATTTCTATTACTATTTTGCATATATTGGACATTATTTGTACCAAAAAGATAGTTTGATTTTAGCTCAGAACCAAAGCTACAATATGCTAAAATTTTGCAAATCAGAAATCATTAATAACTTAATTGGTTAATTTTAAGACATTTTTGATAACATTTTTGGATTCCTTGGGCAAAATGTTTTTATAAACCAATTTTTAGGAGTTAGAAGGCTCTAGAAGCCATTTTACAGACAAAAATAGATTACAAAAAGTCACCATTTTTCATGACCCTCCCCCTCAAATTTGGAGAGCTAAATATCGACAAAACTCTGCCAATCTTTGGAATTGAAAGCTCAAATTTTGGTGATTGTCTAACTTTAACATAGTCCATACCTGTACAAAATTTCAGAAAAATTGAAGGTGGTGAGTGACATGGCCTTGATGATTAGACATGGAATTACCCTTTTGAGATTACCCCCCTCATATATGAAGATTGTAAAGAAGTATAAATCAGTAAATCTCAATAAGTTCTTATCATAAATTTTTTCTTTGATGGAAATAAAGAGAAAAAAGATTAATATTTTTTTAGATTCGCTATTTTGGTTGTACTTCCACGTATTTTCATAGTAAAATCATTTCCAATGAATTTTTATTGTGAATATCATTCCCAATGCATTTTCATAGTAAAATCATTTCCAATGTATTTTCATAGTAAAATCATGCCCAATGCATTTTTATAGTAAAACCATTTCTAATGCATTTTTACAGTAAAATCATTTGTAATTCATTTTAAAGTAAAAATCATTTCCAAGGCATTTTTATAGTAAAATCATTTCCAATGAATTTTTATAGTAAAATCATTTCCAATGAATTTTCATAGTAAAATCATGCCCAATGCATTTTTATAGTAAAACCATTTCTAATGCATTTTTACAGTAAAATCATTTGTAATTCATTTTTAAAGTAAAAATCATTTCCAAGGCATTTTTATAGTAAAAATCATTTCCAATACATATTCATTGTAAAATCATATCCAATGCATTTTCCTAGTAAAATCATTTCCAATGCATTTTCATTACAAAATCATTTCCAATACATATTCATAGTAAAATCATTTCCAATGTATTTGTATAGTAGAATTATATCCAAAGTATTTTCATAGTAAAATTATTTCCAATGTCATTTCCATTTCATAGTAAAAATCATTTCCAATGCATTTTCATAGCATAGTAAAAATCATTTCCAATGCATAGTAAAAACCATTTCCAATTCCTTTTTATAGCATTTTTATAGAAAAATCATTTCCAATGCATTTTTATAGTAAAAATCATTTCCAATGCATTTTTATAGTAAAAATCATTTCCAATGTATTTTCATAGTAAAAACCATTTCCAATTCCTTTTTATAGTAAAAATCATTTCCAATGTATTTTCATAGTCATTTCCAATTATTTTCATAGTAAAAATCATTTCCAATGCATTTTCATAGTAAAAATCATTTCCAATGCATTTTCATAGTAAAAATCAATTTCCAATGCATTTCATAGTAAAAATCATTTCAATGCATTTTCATAGTAAAAATCATTTCCAATGCATTTTTTAGAAATTTATAATAACCAAAAAATGTTTTTTGATGAGAATCTGGCGGCATTAGCATTGGCCTGGTTCTTGTAGGCAAAGTTCTAAGAGTTGGCGCTTTGACATAATTTTTTTTCTAAAGACCAATTCATCTTGCCAACTTTCCCATCAGTTTGTGTCCTGAGTCAAAGATTTTAATATCTGACAAGACATCCATTATGCAATTTGGCAACTGAACCCTCCTCCCCCACCGCCCAAGTCTGAGAAAATGTAAAGAAAGATCAACAAGTAACTGTCTATATTCAAAGGGTGGGTGTGGGGTGTTCTTCAGAGATTGGGTCACACACACAGAGTACTGTTGTGAACTTTTTTTTTTTTAAATGAATATATGCACACACATATCTAAGCGTACTCAAATGCACATACATATATACATGTAAGTGTATGTGTAATACATCATACACTTACATGTATATGCATATTGTGTGTATACACAAGTATTTTTCTGTTTCTCTCTTTTCTCTCTCTCTCTCTCTCTCTCTCTCTATATATATATATATATATATATGTATATTATAAATATATATATATATGTATATATTTGTACACTTGGGTCATTTAGTATATGAAGGCACAAATACATATATACAAATATATATATATATATATACATACAAATATATATGTGCCTGCATAAATTAGATGACAAATATATATATATATATATATATATATGTATATATATATATATATATATATATATATATATATATATATATATATTTATCATTATTATTATACTAAAGCTGAGCAAATCAATGTTTGTCTCCTAAAGGCCCTTTTTCCTATTTAGTTTGATAACATAAAATTCATTTCAAAATATTCCTTAGTTCTAGGATCGAGTTATGTTTTTAAAAAATCCATTTTTATTGGTTCTAATTACTTCACATTCAGCCTGTCACTTTCACTCTCTCTATGTATATCTGGATTACCTTCTCATTGTATATGTTAGTTTCACTGTGAGGTAAAGAGAGTTATTTAGAGAGTGCAAAATGTTTTTGTATGTTAAGTTTCATAAGCAGCTAGTCCAGCCAATATCTTGTATTGGTGTATTAAAGCTATTAGTTTACCTAAGAAAGGTGAAATATTGAAAAAAACAGGTCTCATATTTATAGTTTGTAATGTGACTATGTCACTTGCTTCAAATATTTTCAGTATTTCCCCTTTTTTACGTAAAGTAATTGTTTATAACTTTAATACACTAAATTCAAACCAAGTCCTTATAGAAGGGGGGAAAATATATGGGGGGGGGGAAAGATATTCGAATCAAAATGTTCCTGCTGAGGGGGGACCAAAAACAAGCGAGTTAACCGTCTTCTCACAAGCCAGACTTTCTTTTGGTCAACATATTCTTCGTCTTTGTCTAGCAGCTGGAAAATCCGGCGTCGTAGTCGAAATAATCTTTAACAGTTCAAAATCGCATTTCCTATTTAGTTTTGTTTCTGTTGGACTAAAATCCATTTCTTTACTGGGTCGTTTGCAAAGCACTTCGTCGTCGTCGTCGACTGCTTCTGCTGCTGCTGACCACCCAGCGCTTGACTCACTTGTTATTTATGGACATATTTACCGAAATATCCGGGCACATCAGTCGAACCTTGCGTCCATCCAGTTCCTAAATTGCATTTGTTTTCGCATGTGGGAGGACGCGAGTTCGAGCCCGGCAGGCAAGACAATATCTTGCTCTTTTTCCTTTTCTCGTTCTCCATCACAGTCCTACACAAAGCCTCCTGTTAAGTTTTTATGGGCCATCCTTTGGGCCTTCAAGCAAGAGCGCTTGTCCAGCAGAAATCATTGGTAATCCTCTGGTAAAGAATCCTCAGTATTGTAAGTTCCTTGGTCAATGGCTGCAAGTAGACTGTGAAAAGATCAGTGTTTAAGTAGTTAATCAGCCGAATATTATGGCTGTTGATTGGCATAGGAATAAACCACATGACCTTGCCTGCTCTATAAATTTAGGTGGGGAATTGTAGCACACCTTATATCCAAAAATATTCCAACACCTCCCACCATAAATACATAGATTGATAGAACAAATGATGTTTACGAATGCATGGGATCATCAGGAGAGAATGTGCACCGTTTCGGGGCCTTCCTCTCAACGGTTTTAACTGCACATTGGTCCCCCTCACTGTTGTGAGGTCCCTCGGAATATCTGTATCAACCGTATGTAATAGATGGTCTTCAACTAGAGCAAATACAAGATGAAATGAACGTTAGAAGAAGAATGCGCAAACCATTAAAACCGTTGAGAGGAAGGCCCCGGAACGGTGCACATTCTCTCCTGATGATCCCATGCATTTGTAAACATCATTTGTTTTTTCAATATATCAAATTCACATTGTCGGATTAAATATCCTTTAATTTTACATAGATTGATAGATGGAAAGACAGATCATCTGCAGCTGACTACCACCTCCTCCCACTTATGAGCAAAGATACTAGTCATAAAGAGTATTGAACTCTCCGACAAGAACTCATCTCTCGTCCTGAAGAAGGTCAAGAAACCGAAAAGTTATAGTGTTGACATTATCACCGAGAATAAATATTCATTGTAATATTTAACATCTTGTGTTTGTCTACATTTCCCCAAATAAATAGATAGATGGAAATGGAATTAAATCTGAAATATGAAAAAACAAAATATTCAGAGTATGTATTATTTTTATGTTTAGTTGGGTTTTTTTTAAACCATCTTCAGGGCCTGTAATAGATGTTAAATGTCCTATAAATGTTGTTTTAAAAACATTTAAGAACTCTTATAAAGCCCTGAAGATGGTTAAAAAAACACTGAAATATAGGCATATCATATATAAAAATAATACACACTCTGACTAGATTGTTTTTTCATATTATATATATATATATATATATATATATATAATAAATAAGTAATCCACAGACACGTGTTTCAAGGTATCACCTTTCATCAGTGTGGCTATACCGTAACAGCTACCTCTGGCCGGGTTCGAGACCCGAATGAACTTTCGTTCGCCAAACCTTTTAACCCGTACGGCCAGAGGCAGCTGTCAAATATAGGAGAATAAATAATCGCTACATTTCTAAGCGGAAATGAAATTCACTAGAGTCCTCA
>CM042168.1:18942175-19012175 GCA_023376005.1 Doryteuthis pealeii | reverse complement strand
GGATGTTTTTGAATGACTTGAGTTGGAAATATGTAGAAAATGGCTAAATCTGATCTGTACAGTAAAGTGGGGAGCTGACGGTAGGTGTGACGCTCTACCTCAGCAAAAACAATCTCCCTGGTCTAGTACTAGCACAAAGGGGATAGACTCCTTTACTGTTGGCTGATACTGACAATAGGCCACTCTGCCAACTTTACTTACTTAATTTTATTTGAACTTATAAAGAAATTTTTAAAACACAAATGTCCAAGTTTTTATACAAAGAAAAAATAAAAACATATTTTTTTTGTAAATTAAGAAGGATGGAAAAAAATTTTCAGAGAAAAAAAATGAATGAAGAACAAAAAACACATGGTTTAAAAAAAGAAAGAAAGGTCAAAAAGAAAGAAAGAAAGAAAGGCAATGAAAAAGAAAAGAAAAAAAGAAAGATTATGAGAAAGAAAGAAATAAACAAGCAAAGAAATAAGTGTTACATGAAAAAGATCTTTGATAAAAACGTTTGTAAGAAAAAAGAAAGAAAAAGAAAGAAAGGCAATGACAAAGAAATAAAGAAAGAAAGAAAGAAGGTAATGCGGAAGAAAGAAAGAAAGAAAGAAAGAAAAAGAAAGAAAGAAAGAAAAAAGAAAGAAAAAGAAAGAAAATAAAGAAAGAAAAAAAAGAACAAATGTAAAGAAAGAAAGAAAAAAGAAAGAACAAAAAGAAAGAAAGAAAAAAGAAAGAAAGGCAATGACAAAGAAAGAAAGAAAACAAAAGAAAAGAAAGAAATGCATTTTGGAATAAAGTTTCATATTTCTAAATGGAATCAAATGACTTGGCCTAACATCTTGTGACTAGTACGAGTACAAGTAATTAGAAACAAATAAAAGAGTTTAAAAAATAAAAAATAAAAAAGGATTAATAAATGATTTTAAAAAATTCTAAAAATGCAATATTCAAAATTCAAAAAATAAAAGATTAAGAAATAAAAAAAAAAAATTTTAAATTTAAAAGAAAAGAAAAGAAAAGAAAAAAGAAAAAAAAGAATACAAAAATGAAAAAAATAAGAAAATTAATTTTTTTAAAAATGTCCTGATTCAGGAACAAATCTAAGGTTATGGTATACACAAATCGGGTGCAAAAAATAAAACAGACAAAAACAATAACAAAATAAAAAGAGGGTGGATATGTACTATTGAAACCTCACCCCAACCTCTAGAATTTTTGTCATCTAGTGAGTTTGGTTTGGTTTGTTTTACAGCATATCAACCTCAGTGGGTCATTTAATGCTGATAAAGTTTTAAAATAAAGTCATTCTTAATGGATACTCATTTTTATAAATACATTTTTCTATTTAATCCATAGATGGGACCTTAACAGGTACTACCACTCTGGGTCAGAGTGGACTAGGGAGCAATGGTGATGAAGGGGTGCTCCACATTCCCCAAACCTCCAAAACTGGAACCTCACCATCAGATAGAGTTTAACGTAATTCCCAGGACATGTAAACCCTCAGCCACTACCTTCTAGCACCCATATGATAAAAAGGGTTGGGGTTGCGATAAGGGCAATAGGGTTGGGGCAATCATATAGGTGCTAGGGCTTGACGTGACCACCCGTCTAGCCCAAGAAAGGGCCAAAGTGGAGTATTGCAAGTCATGGATAGCTCCACTACCTGGGTTCTATCTTTAAGCATCATGGGTTGCCACCCACAGCAAACAGGTGGCCCCATTGGGGGAGTCTTACCCATCTGCAGAGGTGCAATCGGTGCATTCTAGCACCCTAGCTGACAGGGTGAATCGTCTAGTGAAGGCTCTGTTGGAATGAATCCTACACAAAACACACCTTATACCATCATCATCATCATCATCATGGAGCACTGTTTGCACGGATATCCATGACAATCTCTCGCCAACCCTCCCTATCATTCATCAACTCTGGGAGCTCCTCCATGCAGCAGCCAGCATCCTTACATAGTTGGTTAATGTAGGTTATGGCTGGGCGGCCCACATTAGCGTGCCCATGTGCTGGCTTCCACAGTAGTACATCGCTTACGAGCTCATCCTTGCTTCTCCAGCAGTGTCCCGCATGCCTAGTCCGTCTTACTCGTATGGTTTGTGAGATGGGGGGCAAGTGGCCATACAGTAGCTTCTTTGTGGGGTGCTGCTTCCACGACTTATTCAGGACCGCTCGCAGCATTCTTGTGCAGCTCCCATCTAGCTTATTCTCAAGGTGCTTCGTTAGGGTCCAGGTGGTACAGCCATACAGCAGTACCGACACAACCACAGCCTGGAAGAATCATCTCTTTAGCTTGTCAGGGAGATTGGATTTCCATATGACTGATAATTTGTTGGTGGCCAACCATGCCTTTCTTATTCGTGTGTTAACATCGCTTTCTGTGGATGAAATATTACTACCTAGGTATGTGAATTTTTCTACTGACTTAAGAGGTTTACTGTGTTAAATGGTAGTCCCTCCTTATACCATACATTATCTCTAATTGCCTGGTGGGAGGTTCGGGTAAGCGAGATACCCACCCTCCCTAATTACCTTGCCACTCCCTTCCAAAAAGAAACAAATTACAGATTGGTGCCTAACCTCCCTCAGTACCCTACATGCAGGAGACTGAGAATTTAATTTACCTACGACTAGCAATTTAAGAATTATCCACTTTAATTTTGGTTAAAATATTAAATCCCCTATTAATCCTCCTTAGTAAATAATTTTCTAAACCATCCAATAAAAATCCATTCACTTAAAAAAAAAAATATTTACATCTGCCTTAACCAGCAATATAAAAATTAGTATAAATTGTTATATACCAACCCCTCCACACGAGCAGGATGCGACACAAGGTCAATTTCTTTAACAGGTTTGAATTCAGAGTTTTCCTTCTCCTAGACCGGTTGCCTAACCAAGGTTAAAGAGCCCACTCTGCCCTACTATTTACCCATAGCTGGAGAGAGAGTAGGATTCATACCTTTCCCAAGGGTATCAGCACTAAGTATACATTGTTATATACCAACATTTGTACCCCCTACATTGGGTATACAAACAGTAAGGGAGAGTTCTCAGATGATAGAGAGAGAGAGAGAGAGAGAGAGAGAGAGAGAGAGAGATTTACTTTAGAGATGATGTTTGTGATCTTCATTTCCCTGGTTATGTTACATAATTATTAGATTCCTAATATTTATGTACAGTAGTGTAGAAACTAACATGGCTGTTGTAAGTGCAGCCGGCGGCCTTGAAGGATTGATTGACAAGGCCTGACCTCAGTCCTGATCCTACCTTCCGGTGGATGCCATGAGAGCCGGTGGGGAAGACCCTCTTCCGGTTTAGATTAGAAAGTAAGTTTAGTTAGAGAGTAGCGGTCGACCTCGAAGGTTGTAAGTCGCGTTATATGCGCTGCCGTCTCATCTGTGTAGATTATCTGGTTGGAGATTTTGAAATAAAATATAATCTAAGTAAATCGAAGTCTTGTGTTATTAACTAAAAACTACCAATGACACAGGGCTTCTGATAAAGAGAAATCCCCAATGGAAGACCAGACACAAAGTCCCCAAGACAAAGTCCAGATGTTAGAAGATACGAAAGATGACCAGAAGAAGAATAGAAGTAGAAAGGTATTCAACAATTATGTGTTGATTCTTCTAACTGCTTCTTCTGCTTAATTCTTCTAATTAAAGGCTTGTCTTCTTTTGGGCTGATTTTGGTCATTGTAATTAAATGAACTAACAAGACTTAGTTTTGTTTTTTTTTGATCAAGTTTATTATTTAGCCCATGATTTTCTGCACAGATGAGATCAACCTCAGAGCATGTCTTCTCTGCTTTCAAGTCAGGTTGAATCTAATCTCTAAACTAAATAACGTGTTTCTCATGGCGCGTGAGATTCGCGCTTCTAGGGATCAAGGGTTATTAAAAGTCAGTGGTAAATTTCCACTGGCTCCCTTGATTCTAACATGATGGACCCAAATTTAATTTGTTACGTTTATATCCCGGGACAAGCACCCATGTTACGTTCACCTATCATTTCAACACTATACAGCGCTTTTCCATCAGAGATTACCAAAGAAAAATGAGAGGATACATGTAAGAACTTGGCAATAGACAACAACAAAACACAATATTATTTATAACATAACATTTAATTCAAATTTGTAAGCTGGGGGGATCATGATACGGATGCCGACAGGCTGGGATTTATAATGTCATTTGGCGGAATTATTTCTTCAAATCAGTTTACAAATTTTTTATAATGAAAGAAGTCTGTACTTATCTTCTTTTTTTTTTTTCGGTTGATTCATCTTCTGTCTGAATGACTACTCCGGGTATTATTTCTTTATATGGCATTCTTAATCATGGTAACTTTCTTCTTGGGAATAATTTTTCTCCCCTCCCCCACGAGATGTTCGCTGACCGGGTCCCGAGTGCTGACTGATACTGATCCTAGGGACCGCTTTCCCTTCCCCCAAATCGTGCTGTCACCCATCTCTCGGTAGACTTGGTGTACGTGGGGGAAGCCACAAGTGTAGTATCAGTTGTTCGTTTCTATGCCTTCCCCCTTCTCAGCGGGGTCGGCTACGTGCTATGACTAAGCAGTTTTTCACTTGAGGTCAAATTCTGTGATTCTCAACCTCAGCTTTGGCGTCAGAAAGTCTATAAGAATGTTCTAAAAAGTTCTAAATTGTTGATCATTTTGATTAAACGTAACAAATTCTACTTACAGGTACTGCTCACAATTTATGACTAAATGGTAACAAAATTTCCAAAGTTCAATATCACTTGCAACATCAATTCTAACTGGTAAGTCATTTTGTATTCTTTTAAATATTAGTCTAGTTTTCGGATATTCATGCTTAAAAAAAAACAAACAGTATTTTTGTTTTTCATTCTATATATATATATATGTCGCCATGGTGACAGTCTTACAATATTAAATAAAAATTTTTTTTTTTTTTTTTTTTTTGAGAAGTAAAATTTTTCAGTTATGCAATTCAAATTACCTTGATCTACCATCTGATGAGACTAAATTTTGGGGAGCTATATTAAATCAACTTAGATTTATATAGGCCCCAATTTTGGTCAAAATAAATTTATTATGGAATTACGGTGTTGAGTTTTTCCTTTCTTTCTAAGATATATATATATATATATATATATATATATATTTTTTTTTTTCTTTTTTTTTTTTTTCTCACAGAACAGATGGACTTGCTACTACTAATACACTCCTCTACTCAGATTATAAAGCATGTCAAACCCTCAAAAAAATATTTCAAAAAAATAATCTATATATATAAATTCTATAATTCTTTAATAATGCTCCCTTTCAAAAGCCAAGTTGAAAGATAGTTCAGAAAGTTCAAATTGGGCAATATAAACCTTGCAGATGAAGAAGGAGGAGGTTGACCATCAAATTTCAATTTTTGGCAGTTGTAGAAGTGGATAAAAGCTTGACAACAAGAATGTTGGCTGAAGACTTCAATGTGGACCATTTGACCATCATTTGTTGTCTCAAAAAAGTATGGAAATTGTCTGGGTGGGTCCCCCACGAACTCTCCAGTAACAACAAAACCAAACATATCCAAATTTTTACCCGTGAATAAAATTTGGTGAAAAAAAAGATACAATAATTATGCATCAACCATATATATATATATATATATATATATATATATATATATATATATATGTGCATGTATGTGTGTGTGTGTGTGTGTGTGTGTGTGTGTGTGTGGAGGCATGGCATAATGGTTAGAGTCGTAGGAAATGGACTCTTCAACACGAGTTCAAATCCTAGACGGAACTGTTTGCATTTCCCATAACACTAATACCCTTGGAAAAGGTATGAATCCAATTATACTCCCTCCAGCTATGGGTAAATAGTAGGGCAGACTGGGATCTTCAGTCTTGGTTAGGCAACCTGTCTAGGAGAAGGGAAACTCTGAATTCAAACCTGTTAAACTCCACTTAAGAAATTGACCTTGTGTCGCATCCTGCTTGTGCAGAGGGATTGGTATATATATATATATGTTTAAGCTCTTCTTTGTATCTCCTATTATGTTTGTTTTCTCCTCTAATAAGTTTGCTGAGTCAATAAATATCCTTATTATCACTTGCTCATGAATTAACAACCAACTAACATTTTGCAACATATTTAATGCCTATAATGCTCGCCCCCTCCTCCACTACCAACAATCTCAACACCTCACCATAGTGGATCTGACACGGGGGGGGGGGGAGGTCAAAAGATCAACTGCAGTGGAGTGGTGGGTAGGCTGTGGGAAAGATATATATATTCCTATTCATTGGCAATCATGCAAGACTTGCAGCCCCCGCCCGGTTTCGACCAGGGGTCCAGTGAGCTTCGGCCGCTGGACCGGTTCTGTTATAATAATAGCGTCGATCCCAGAGGGCCATCCCTCCAGGCAATACCTGCCCCCTTTGGGGACAGGGCTGGGTTTATTGCCCAGCGCCTGAGGCGCCCCCCTTGAGGGGGAATGCCAACGGGATCGACACAATTTTTGTTCTCTCCCACCCATTAGCTTCGGCTTGTGGGTGGGTCCACGTTAAAACGGAGCCTTGTGCCCAGTCCATACAGGTGGGGTATGAGACAAATAAATGCAAGACTTGCTCTTATCTGTTTTATATTTAACAAAAAGTTTCCCAATTACGGATCGCTTGTTATGCAACAAATCAAATCAAGGGGGGAAGGTATTGCCTGGGGCGATGGCCCCCCCTGGGATCACACCATTAATATTAATAGTCCTGTGGCCAAAGCCACCAGACCCACAGGTCCGAAAAGGCGCGTGGTATTAATGTATTAATAAATATCCTTGTTATCATTTCGTCATGAACCAACTATTATTTATCGACACATCTAATGCCCTCCCTCCTGCTACCAACAACCTCAACACCTCCCCATAGTAGATGTGATACAGGAGGATCTCAAAATGTCAATTGCATTCCTATTCACTGGCTCGACGCAATCATGCAAGACTTGCTTTTGGTTTGGTTCGGTTTTGTTCTACGGCATATCAGTGGGTCATTTAATGCCGATAAAGTTTTGAAATAAATCAATTCTTAATGGATAATACAATTTTTTTATAAAGTTTTATAAGTTAACTAATGGTATGATAGCCGGTCTAGGAGAAGGAAAACTCTGGAATTCAAACCAAAGATCTCTTCACATTAGTCAAAACTACTTTGAGAGCTCCTCCTCCTCCTCCTCCCAGGACCTTGTGGTTCCTAGGCAGATTCTCTACCAACTGAGCTAAACTGACCCCATCTGTGTCAAATAAAAATTATTGGTATTAGATAAGAATACTTGATACCTTATTGTTGCATACTGGGGTTTTCACAGTACCATATCAATATAACGTATACCCTTCTTACTTCTTACTCTGGTCGTCTTTTCTTCTGGCCGGCTTTGGTTCTATCTTCTAACATCTTGGTCTGGTATATCTTCTAAGGTCTGGTCTTCTATTGAGGACTTCGGGTCTGGTTTCTGTTGGGGATCACTCCTTATCAGAAGCCCTGTGTCATTGTTAGTTTTTAGGTAATAAACACAAGACTTCGATTTACTTTGATGTTACTTTATTTGTAAATCCCCAACCAGACATTCTGCGCAGATGAGACTTACACGTTACTAGCTCGGCTTCTAACTTCTAACTGACTTAAGTTACTTAGTATCCTTAAACCGGAAGAGGGCCTTTTATGGGGGTTCCGGTTCTCACGATTCATCCCCGCAAGGCAAGGTGAGAGGGAGGTCAAGCGCCGTCACTCACCCTCAAGGCCATCAGCTGCACTAATCGCCATAATGATTTCTACACTACCTTAAAAATGTATTAGGGATCCAATAATTATGTAACATTATAAATGTATACAAACAAATAGTTATTAAACTATCAGTATGGTAATTTAATCATCACAACGTTTGATATGTTTACTTAAGAGCTATTGCTAAATACTTCAAAATGTAAAAATCTTTTTTTTCTTTCTTTCCTTCTTTTCATCTTTTCATTATATTGAAACAGATTAGTGTTATTGTTTTCCATGCACTCACCCCCTCGCTCTTTCCTCTACTTTTTTTCTTTCTTATTATATTTTTTCTGTGTAGCATGTCCTTTTTCTTCCCTTTCTTTCTTTATAATAAAAACGGAATGGTCAATTATTTAGCTGAGGTGACGACATTCATAAGAAATAAGAATTTGGCGTATAAGCAACACCAGTTAATCAGGATTTACATTTTTGCATTTCATTTTGGACGATTTGGACGGTCTCAGGGGGTGTTGCTAGATGATAACGGTCATACAATTAAGGAATACGAGTATTAATATATAGATAGGAATTGTTACTTGATATCATTTAATTGCAAGAAAAGACTGACCTAAGCATAAAATAATCCAAGAAAGTTTGACATGCCATAGAACAAGCCAACCAACCAACTAACCGAACCAAAAATGCTTTGGACAGTCTTATTTTTAACGAGAGGGTGGTGTAAGATGATAACTATTGTACAATTAAAGAATACGAGTATTAATATTGAGATAGGAATTGTTACTTGATATCATATAATTGCAAAAAAAGACTGACCTAAAAATAAGATAACCCAACAAGGATTGACATGCCGTAAAACCAACCAACCTTTAGAAGAAACAAATATGTTGTGATGTATGTAATTCCAAAATGTTCATCCTTCAGTCCACTAGGGCTATGTTCTGTGAATTGTCTATTTAGCCATCTTTAAATAAGAATAAAAGATAACCAATGAGAGAACTGCTAATAGGTCAGCCAGGGTTGAAGTCTTGTCTATCACACTCACATGAACCCCTGCAGGAGTTCTTACTTCTAAACCATTATTTTAAATTTCTACACTTATAAAATAAATAGGCAAACCTATTTATTATGTAACAGGAATATTTGATACCATATAATTGTATGTAAACAGATAATTATTATTAAATAGGAATTGTTACTTAATATCATATAAATGTAAAGAAAAGACTGACTTAAGCATAAAATAATCCAATAAGGATTGGCATGGCGTAAAACCAACCAACCAACCAACCAACCAACCATCCAACCTTTAAAATAAACAAATGTGTTGTTACGAATGTCATCTCCAAATCTTTATCCTCCATTTCTATTGGCTTATATTCTCTGAATGGTTTATTTCTTTAAATATGAATGAAAAATAACCTATTAAACAATTTCATTGGAGATAAACTGACTTTGGCATAAAATAACCCAACAAGATGATAACGGCAGGACAATTAAGCAATACAAGAATTAATATATAGATAGGAATTGTTACTTGATATCATATAATTGCAAAGAAAGACTGACCTAAGCATAAAATAACCCAATAAGGATTGGCATGCCGTAAATCCAACCAATCAACCAACCAAAAGTGCTTTGGATGGTCTTATTTTTAACCAGGGGGTGGTGCAAGATGATAACTGTTGTACAATTAAGGAATACAAGTATTAATATATAAATAGGAATTGTTACTTGATATCATATAATCGCAAAAAAGACTGACCTAAGCATAAAATAACCCAACAAGGATTGGCATGCAGTAAAACCAACCAACCAACCAACCGCACCAAACCAGCTTAGCATTATATTTACATATTAAGTAAAACACCTAAATAAAAAAACAAATTATGAAATTTTTCAAAAAACTGAAATATGCCCCAGGGTCTCATTAGTAACTACAAAGAAAATTTGATAACCATAGCTTATAAAAAGGCACAGACAAAAAAAAGAAAGAAAAGAGGCATGTGGTATATATTTACAAACCCCTCCGTAAAAGCAGGATGTGACACATGCTCAATTTCTTAAGCAGAGTTTTTACAGGTTTGAATTCAGAGTTTTCCTTCTTATAGACTGGTTGCTATACCAATGTTAAAGAGCCTGGTTGGTCTACTATTTACCCATAGATGAGGAGAGAATAGTTAGATGCATACCTTTCCCAAGGGTATTAGTGTTATGTGAAACAGCCTTGATCCAGAATTTGAACTTGGGTTGCTGAGTCCAAAGTTAAAGAACCCAGTCTACCCTTACCCTACTATTTACCCATAGCTGGAGGTAGAATTGTTGGGTGCATACGTTTCCCAAGAGTATTAATACAATGTGAAATGCAAACAGTATTGTCCAGGATTTGAACACGTGACACGATGTCAAAATCCTGGATGATGACATTTAAGGAATTATAGTAAGACTAGCAGCGGTTACCCAGCATCGCCTGCGTAGAGGGTGGGGGACAAAAAAGTTAGTCTTGCAGATCCATTATCACTGAATTGTGAGTTTGATCCTCGCAGGATGCCCCATTAAAATCCCTACGTAAAAAAAAACCTTGCGTTGATCCGGCCTGGTGGGGCATCAGAAAAAAAAGTGCACAGACACACTGAAAAGAAAAATTAATGTCTCCTATTTAAAATATTAAATGCAAAAAATGTTACTATTCAAATTTCATTTTTAATTATCTTCACAAATATAAATGAAATTTTCATTACTTCTGCTCAAAAAGCAAGATCTGGTGATAGTGAATATATTTACTTTGTCATTAATTGTTTTATTTTCATAGTTTCCTCCGAACATACACACAACTGCCCTTTATATATGTATAGATAGATAGATAAATAGATTAAACATACTTTGAAAGTAACAGTTATCACCTTAGGAAATGAAGTCGGTGATCTGAGTTCAAGTCCTGGCCAAGATTCTTGGTAATTCTTTTTTGAGCTAATGTTCTAAGTGTTGCATTCTCACTCTGAAATTGACGTATGGGTAATTCCATGACAAATCATCCAGAAAAAAGTAAAATTGTCACCCACCCACTTCAATTATTCAGAAATGTTGCCAAGTGTGGATTATATTAAAGTTAGACAATACCCAAAATGTGAGCTTCAAATTCAAAAAATTGGCGGAGTTATGTCAATTTTTAGCTCTCGGGGTTCGTGAAAAATAGTAACATTTTGTAACCTATTTTTGTCTGTAAAATGAGTTCTAGAGCTTCCTTACTACTAAAAATTGGTTTATAAAAGCATTTTAGCTCAAGATATCCAAAAATGCTATCAAAAACATCTTAAAGTTAACCAATTTTAAGTTATTGATGATTTCTTATTTTTTTTATAGCAAGATCAAAATCCCAATGTGGCACTGCATCTGGGACAAAAAGATTTTACTATTATTATTTCACATATATTGAACATTATTTGAACCAAAACATTGTTTGATTTTTGCTCAAAACTGAAGCTACATTATCAGTGAAAATTTTGCAAATCAGAAATAACTTAAAAGGGATAAAGTTTGAGACTTTTTTAATAGCATTTTTAGATTCCTTGGTCCAAAATACTTTTATAAATCAATTTTTAGGAGTAAGGAACTCATTTTACAGACAAAAATAGATTACAAAATGTCACTATTTTCCCTGCCCCCAATTCAGAAAGCTAAAATCGATATAACTCTTTTAATTTTTGGAATTGGAAGCTCAAATTTTGGGGATTTTCTAATTTTAACATAGACAAAATTTCAGAAAAATAGAAGTGCAAAATTTTAAAAATTTTGCAAAAATAGGTTACAAAAAGTAGCCATTTTTTGCACCCCCCCCCTCTCAAATCTGGAGAGCTAAAAATCAACATAACTCTGCCAATTTTTGAAATTAGAAGCTCAAATTTTGGGGATTGTCTAACTTTAACATAATCCATACTGGGACAAAATTTCAGAACAATTGAAGAGGATGGGTGACAAGACCTGGATGATTTGTCATGGAATTACCTGTATTCATATCTTTTCTGTAGAGTATACCCATGGTTGTATACTCACTCTTAATCTGGTTGTGTACTGATCTTGTCTTTTGATATCACCAATAAATTCTGGTGCTCTGTTTGCACATAATTATGAAAAGTTTGTACTGGATTTAAAAAGGATTTATTTGTTAGCACATCTTTTATGTTTCGTTCATTTGTCATGAAATATAAGAGTTTGTCCTATATCTATTCTTGTATAGCTACTTAAAAATTGATGTATACTTATCTTTTCTGTAGAGTATACCCATGGTTGTATACTCACTCTTAATCTAGTAGTGTACTTATCTTGTTTTTGGATTTCTTCTTAGCTAGTGTCTCCTTTACTTGGGCTGGTATCCTCTTCTTAAGATTCTAGGTGTTATTGGGATGTTCTGTTTATTATTTTGTTTTTGATTAACAACTCAAGACTTTCTTTTTGGTGAATTCATATTTTTATCAAAGCTTTATAAGTCCCAGTATCAATTCAACTATTTATCTATCTATCTGACTGTCAATCTAACTAAATCTATCTATCTGAATGTCAATCTATCTATCTATCTATCTAACTGTCTATCTGAATGTCTCCATCAATAGATTGATAAACTCTCAAAATTATTTTCAGACTTTTGATGTAACCAATAAATTCTGGTGCCCTGTTTGAACATAATTATATCTATTGTTGTATAGCAAGGATATTGTGCGACTTCTCGGATACCTTCTCTGTCTGTCTGTCTGTCTGTCTGTCTGTCTGTCTGTCTTTCTCTCTCTCTCTCTCTCTCTCTCTCTATATATATATATATATATATATATATACACAAGGTGTGTCAAAAATTTTCAAGATTTTTTGTAAATTTTGTCAATCCTTGTATTCTGAAAAATTAATGCTCCATTCATTCTCCATTTCTATCTTAGTAAATATAGCTTTACAATCTGTACTTTTTGACACACCTTGTATTTTGAAAAAATAAATTTACATTTATTGTTCATTACTATCTTGGTAAATACAGCTTCAATCTCGATACTTTTTTACACACCTCTTATATTTATATATATATATATATATATATATATACACATATTTATATATATATGGAGAAAGAGTGATAGAAAGATAGTTATTTAAGGAATTTTGGTTTCAATATAAATGTCGCACGTTCCAACTTCGATAGTCAAGTCTACAGTTAAAAAGAACATACATTTTTAGTAAAAATGAATAAATAGACATTTCGAAAAAAAATTAGATTGACTACTAAATTGTATAGCTACTTTGAAATTGACTTATACTTATCTTTTGCGTAGAGTATACCATGGTTGTATACTCACTCTTAATCTGGTAGTGTACTTGTCTTGTATTTCTTCTTATTCTGAGTATCTATGGTCTGTCAGTCTTCTTAGCTGGTGTCTTCTTCTTAAGATTCTGTGTGATACTTACTATCCTATACCTATTGTTGTATAGCTACTTTGAAATTGACTTATACTTATCTTTTGCGTAGAGTATACCCATGGTTGTATACTCACTCTTAATCTGGTAGTGTACTTATCTAGTCTTGTATTTCTTCTTAGCTAGTGTCTCCTTAACTTGGGCTGGTAACTTCTTCTTAAGATTCTTGTTAAAATATAGGAGTTTATCCTAAGGCCGGTTTAGCTCAGCCAATCGAGTGTCCGACTAGAAACCACAAGTTTACTGGTTCGATACTGGTCCTCGCCAACTCAGTGTATGAGTAGCACAGGGATCTGTGCAGTAAAGTGAGGAGCTGATGGTAGGTGTGGCGCTCCACATCAGACGCTAAAAACAATCTCCTTGGTCTAGTGCTAGTGACTTCCTCACTGTCTGGCTGATACCAACTTTAGGCCACCCGGTCGACTTACTATCCTATACCTATTGTTGTATAGCTACTTTGAAATTGACATGTGCTTATCTTTTCTGTAGAGTATACCCATGGTTGTATACTCACTCCTAATCTGGTCGTGTACTTGTCTTGTATTTCTTCTTATTCTGAGTATCTATGGTCTGTCAGTCTTCTTAGCTGGTGTCTTCTTCTTAAGATTCTGTGTGATACTTACTATCCTATACCTATTGTTGTATAGCTATTTGAAATTGACATGTGCTTATCTTTTCTGTAGAGTATACCCATGGTTGTATACTCACTCCTAATCTGGTCGTGTACTTGTCTTGTATTTCTTCTTATTCTGAGTATCTATGGTCTGTCAGTCTTCTTAGCTGGTGTCTTCTTCTTAAGATTCTGTGTGATACTGGGACGTCCTGTTATTTTGTTTTTGATTAACAACCCAAGACAGGTTGACATGCCATTAAAAAAATCGATCAATTAATCAATCCTCAAGATCAAAGTTTTGAGGAGCTAGCTATATCGGCAAGGGACGCATGGTGTAATGGTTACAATCATAGGAAATGGACTTGTGGACCCGAGTTCAAATCCTGGTCAAGGTTGTTTGCCTTTCACATCGGGGCTAATGCCCTTGGATAGATATGGGTAATTTATGAGGAAGTGCGTCCCGGTCTCCTGCCTCAGAAATTGCTACCCGGTGACTATTAAAATAACGTCCCCAGCTATGTTGTCTCGGCAGTGTTACTTAAAAGAAAACAACCAACTTAGGGCGTTAAATGTATTTTAGAGGGGGGGGGCTTCTCTTTTTTATATATAAACAAAGTAAAAAATGAACAAATTGAGGTAGATAGATAGATAGATAGATAGATAGATATCCATCTTCATATAAACAAGAATTATGACAAATTACGATAAATAAACAAGAATTACGACAAATTTCTATAAATAAATTTCTAAACAAATTACAATTAATAAATAAGAATTACGACAAAAAAAAGAGAAGCCCCCCCCCCCTAAAATACATTTAACACCTTAAGTTTTCTTTCAAGTAACACCACCGAAACGACATAGCTGCGGACGTTATTTTGATAGTCACCGGTAGCAATTTCTGAGGCAGGAGACCAGGACGCACTTCGTCATAAATTACCAAGATATGCATCCAAATACTCTCCCTCCAGCTATGGGTAAATAGTAGGGCAGACTGGGATCTTTAACCTTGGTAACCAATCTAAGAGAAGGAAAACTATGAATTCAAACCTATTAAACTCTGCTTAAGAAATTGATCTTGTGTCATGTCCTGCTTGTGTGGAAGTGTTGGTATATATATATATGGTGGACTCTCCTATCGTGAATGATAGATGAGGGTCAACAGTGAGTGATTTGTTTCCTCCCATGTTGTGCATGCTATCAAGAAGACATTTTGTGTTTTCTTGAGTCTGATAGCAGCCCAGCCTTGCAGCGAGCTATGAAGCCACTCTGACAGATGGAATTTCCTAAAGCGGGAGTCAGATGTTTTTGTTTTAAAGTTAGGCAGAGCTGATCATGATGTTTCAATCTATTTTCTTCAAAGATATATATATATATATATGGGTAATTCCATATCAAACCATCCACGCCATGTCACCCCCCCCTTCAATTTTTCTGAAATTTTGTACAGGTGTGGAATGTGTTAAAGTTAGACATTCCCCAAAATTTGAACTTCCAATTCCAAGAATTGGCGGAGTTATGTCGATTTTAGCTCTCCAAATTTGAGGCGCGGGGGTCGTGAAAAATCGCGACTTTTTGTAATCTATTTTTGTCTGTTAAATGAGTTCTAGAGCTTCCCTACTCCTAAAAATTGGTTTATAAAAGTATTTTTGCCCAAGAAATCCATAAATGCTATCGAAAAAGTCTGAAAGTCAACCGATTTTAAGTTATTGATGATTTTTTATTTTTTCATAGCAAGATCAATATCCCAATGTGGCACTGCATCTATGACAAAGATTTTTTTCTATTATTATTTCATATCTATTGAACATTATTTGTACCAAAAAGATAGTTTGGTTTTTGCTCAGAACCGAAGCTACATTAGCAGATTATTAGCAGATACCAAATAGCTTATGACCTTGTATTCACCAGTTCATTGTTCTAACCACTGAGCTATCTTGAAGCTTATTAAACACAACAGAGCATACATTTTGGAAATTATACAAAAACCTGAATAGATTGCGGTTTTTTCTTTCATTTTTTTTTTTTCTTTTGAAAAAAGAAATGTTTGTACAAATTGCATATTTTATACAGTTGCAAATAAACAAGCCAAGAAAAAAATGTCCGTTCTGCTCTGATAACTTGTCTTATGTCCAAAATTCTGTTAGTATTTATTTCTTCTGCTGGTTGGTTGGTTGGATTTCACGGCATGTCAACCCATGTTGGGTCATTTTATGCTAAAGACGTTTTTGTTTTATTCATTATTGATGGCTACTCAATATTTTTTAAAACTCACTTTCCTTTTTTTTAACCCATAGATGTGACCTGGACCTTGGAGCAATGGCAATGAAGGAGTACTCCACACTCCCCAGAGCAGCAGAATTAAAACTTCTCATGTTCAAAATTCTGTTTGGATTTTCAACTTTTTGGGTTAGTTGGTTGGGTGGATTTTACGGCATGTCAACCCTTGTTGGGTCATTTAATGCTAAAGACATTTTTGTTTTATTTATTCTCTATGGCTACTCAATATTTTTTTAAAACTCAATTTTCATTAAACACATTTTTAAAAAACTTACTTTCTTCAATTTAACCCACTGATCAGACCCTTACTACCACTCTGTGTCAGCCAATTGATTGGGGGGTGGGGGGCCCTCCTACTGCCTGTCTAACCTAAATAAGGGTCGGTAATATTTGCAGAGTTCCGTCCTGGCCTCCTGCCTCAAAAACTGCTAGCCGGTGGCTGCTGAAAAAAAAAACCCAGCTACGATTGAAGTCCGTAGCCGAAGCAGTGTCACTTGAAAAAAAAAAACAACTAACTTAGGGTGTTTTTCCAGAAAACCCAACCCAAACCCTAACCCTAAACCCCCCTAGTTAAAATTAACAGTTTTATTACAAAATTTGTGGGTTCTGTTTTTTCTGGGTGACCCAGAAAAAACAGAGCCCAAATTATTTATTTATTTTCCCATTAAACTAACCCTAAACCTCAACTCCAACCCTAAACTCTAACCCTAGTTTTTTTTTCAAGTAACACCACTTCGGCTATGGACTTCAATCGTAGCTGGTGTTTTTTTTCAGCAGCCACCGGCTAGTGGTTTTTGAGGCAGCAGGCCAGGACGGAACGCTGTGAATATTACCCTAAGGGTCTAAGTGGAGTGTTGCATGTTATGGACTGCTCATCCACCAGGATTCTGTCCTTAAATACCATGGGTTATGACCCTACGGCTAACAGGTGGCCCCATTGGGAGACTCTTACCCCTCTGCAAAAGTGAAGTCAGTGTATTCTAAAACCCCAGCCGACAGGGCTATTTTTTCTTGGCTTGTTTATTTGCAACTGTATAAGATATGCAGTTTGTACAAACGTTTCCAGCCCTGTCGGCTGGGACTTTTAACTACTCCGACTGCACCTCTGCAGAGGGGTAAGACCCCCCAAATGAGGCCACCTGTTGTCTGTGGGTAGTGACCCATGATGCTTAAAGATGCACCACTCTACTTACTTAAGCTAGATGGTCTGTTTGAGAGGCCCCCTCCAATCAATCGGCTGGTCACATCAAGCCCTAGCACCTATATGATTGCCCCAACCTTATAGCTCTAATGGCAAGCCCCAACCCTTTTTATCATATATGTGCTAGACAGTCACATCAAGCCCTAGCATCTATATGATTGCCCCAACCTTATTGCTCTAATGGCGAGCCCCAACCCTTTTTATCATATATGTGCTAGAAGGCAGTGACTGAGGGTCTACATGTCCTGGGAATGGCGTTAAACTCTATCTGATTGGAAAGTTCCAGTTATGGAGGTTTTACCCTATAAACTTATCCCTTTATTCTTTACCCTATAAACTTTACCCTATAACCTTATCCCTTTATTCTTTACCCTATAAACTTATCTCTTTATTCTTTACCCTATAAACTTTACCCTATAAACTTATCCCTTATTTCTTTACCCTATAACTTTTCCCTTTATTCTTTATCCTATAAACTTTACCCTATAACTTATCCCTTTATTCTTTACCCTATAAACTTATCCCTATAAACTTATCCCTTTATTCTTTACCCTATAAACTTATCCCTATAAACTTATCCCTTTATTCTTTACCCTATAAACTTATCCCTTTATTCTTTACCCTATAAACTTACCCTATAAACTTATCCCTTTATTCTTTACCCTACCCTATAAACTTATCCCTTTATTCTTTACCCTATAAACTTTACCCTATCCCTATAACTTATCCCTTATTCTTTACCCTATAAATTTTACCCTATAAACTTATCCCTTTTATTCTTTACCCTATAACTTTCCCTATAAACTTATCCCTTTTTCTTTACCTATAAATTTTACCCTATAAACTTATCCCTTTATTCTTTACCCTATAAACTTATCCCTATAAACTTATCCCTTTATTCTTTTCCCTATAAACTTATCCCTTTATTCTTTACCCTATAAATTTTACCCTATAAACTTATCCCTGTATTCTTTACACTATAAACTTATCCCTTTATTCTTTACCCTATAAACTTTATCCCTATAAACTTATCCCTTTATTCTTTACCCTAAACTTATCCCTTTATTCTTTACCCTATAATTACCCTATAAACTTATCCCTTTATTCTTTACCCTATAAATTTTTACCCTATAAACTTATCCCTGTATTCTTTACTATAAACTTTACCCTCTACCCTATAAACTTATCCCTTTATTCTTTACCCTATAAACTTTACCCTATAAACTTATCCCTTTATTACCCTATAAACTTTACCCTTATCCCTTATTCTTTACCCTATAAACTTATCCCTTTATTCTTTACCCTATAAATTTACCCTATAAACTTATCCCTGTATTCTTTACCCTATAAACTTATCCCTTTAACTGATTTCCAATCAACTTAGCTGCAAACAACTGTCAAAATCAATAAAAAAACCTTGGAAAAAAGACATAATAAATTTGACCATCCCTCACAACCAACCACTTAGTATAAATTAACCCTGAATGGGTTGACATGCCGGTTGGTTGGTATGTCAACTCATTAACTCATTTTATGCCGAATACATTTTTGTTTTATTCATTCTTGATAGCTACTCAATTTTTCTTTAAATTCAATCTTTATTAAACATATTTTTTTTAAACTCACTTTCTTTTATTTAACCCATAGATGTAACCTGGACCTTGGAGTAATGGCAATGAAGGGGTACTCCACACTCCCCAGAGCAGCAGAATTCAAAGTACTCCTTCATCGACATTACTCTCTGGTTCACTCTGATCCAGAGTGGTAGTACCTGTTGGGGTTGTATCTATGGGTTAAATAGATAAAAAAATGAGTTTAAAAAAAATGTTCATAAAAAAAAATTGAATACCCAACCAGAATGAATAAAACAAAATGTCTTCAGGATAAAATAACCCAACAAGGGTTGACATGCTTTAAAAACCAACCAACCAACCAACACTATTGCCTTTTTTGATTTGATTGGGTAATTTCTTCTTAAAATCTATTAGCAAAATTTTCAATTGGTTAATAGACTTAGTTTTTAAAATCTCTCTTGACAGTTTTTTGGTTTATCTTTTTAAGCACATTTTTAAAAAACTCATTTTTTATCTATTTAACCAATAGATGGGACCCTAACAGGTACTACCACTCGGGGTAAGAGTGGACCTTCGAGTAATGGTGATAAAGGGGTACTCCACATTCCCCAGAGCTCCAGAATTGGAATTTCACCATTAGATACAGTTTAATGTCATACCTAGGACACAAAGACTCTCAGCTACCACCTTCTTGCACATATATGATAAAACGGGTTAGGGATTTGTCATGAGGCCAATAGGGTTGCGACGCAAATTATGGGATATTAGAGAGAAATACTTGAAACCATATAACTGTGTGCAAACAAATATGTAGCGGAATTATTAGGGTCTACCAGAATTTGAGATTAAAGATAAAGCTGTGTTCGGATTTCTAGAGAAAGAGAGGAAGAAGAAATAAGAGCAAACAAAGGTTAAAATTTGGAAGAGTAAACACACAACGGGGTGCCAGTAACTTGACCAAGGAATGACACCGTAAGGGGATTTGAAAGTAAAAACGGAAGTTCCGCATGTTGAACGGAAGCGGAAGGGACGATTGGGTAATTTTCTTCTTCCGTTACGGAAGAAGAAGAAAATCGTTCTTTTTTCTTTTCGGCCATAGCAGGGGTCAGACGGGCTCCTGGTCCCTCGTGTGGGACAGCAGTACAGAAGATGATACCATGTTAGAAGGTAGAATAATTCAACTATACCCTCTCTCTCTTTCTCTCTGTCTTTCCTTCTCTCTTTGAGGAAGAGCACATGAGCCTGGGAATAAATACTTGTGACTACACAACTGCGTGCGTTGTTTCTCTACTAACGACGACTACAACTAAAACTTGAGTTACCCATACTACATATATCGTTCCGGAGTTTGCCACAAATAGACGTTGGTACTCTGACCATACCGTTATACTACAAATGTTTATAATTAATAGGAATAATTACTTTAAACTATATAAGTGTATATAACTTATTTGTATTGGATAGGAATACCTAAAACCATACAACTGAGTACTAGGAATACCTAAAACCATACAACTGAGTACAAATTATTTGTATTAGATAGGAATACCTAAAACCATACAACTGAGTACAAATTATTTGTATTGGATAGGAATACCTAAAACCATACAACTGAGTACAAATTATTTGTATTAGAAAGGAATACTTGATATCATATAACATATAAGATAAATAAAAATGTGCTATTTAAAAAAAATGTCATGGAACTTTGAAAATATAGATTAAAATCAAGCATTTCCAAATTAATTAGATTTCAGCATTTAGATATCCCCATAAATTGATATGCCTTTAAACAAATAAACCAAAACAAATGTTTGTTTGTTTGTTTTCCAGCATATCAACCTCAGTAGGTCATTTAATGCCGATAAAGTTTTGAAATAAATTCATTCTTAATGGATGATCAAATTTTGTTTATAAACTCATGTTTTCTATTTAATCCAGAGATGGGACCCTAACAGGTACTACCACACCGGATCAGAATTGACCTGGAAGCAATGCTGATGAAGGGGTGCTCCACATTCCCTCGACCTCCAGAACTAAATTATATACCCAATGTTAAGGGGTATATAACAAATTGGGACAATCATATAGGCACTAGGGTTTGACATGACTAGCTGATAAAATGAAGTTTAGATAGTGATGAATAAAAGTCACAAGTGGAAAAGTAAAGAAGGATGAGATTAAAGGGATTGGTTGGGCAAATAAACAGGAAGAATGAAAGAATGTGGGAAGATGAATTGAGTTAAAGAAAAAATAACAAGTAAAGAGTGAATGAAGTCAGAGAAGAAAACAAGAAAATGAAGGAAAAAGTGAAAGAATGAAAAGTGAAAGAAAAAAAAGGGCAAAAGATGAAAAAGATTAAAGAAAAATAAAGAAAGGAAAGTGAAAAAGAAAAAGAAAGAAAAAAATGATAAGATAGAAAAAGTTTTTAAAAAAATGAAAAGTGAAAGAAAAAGAAAAAGATTAAGAAAGAAAAAGAAAAAGAAAAAAGTATCAAATATGAAAAGAAAAAGAATGAAAAATAAAAGTGAAAGAAAAAGGTTAAGAAAGAAAAAAAGAAAAGTAAAAGAAAGAGAAAAATAAAAATAAAATGGTTGAATATGAAAAGAAAAAGAATGAAAATGAAAGAAAAAAAGAATAAAATAATAAAAATTGTTGAATATGAAAAGAATGAAAATGAAAGAAAAAAAAGAATAAAATAATAAATAAAAATGGTTGAATATGAAAAGAAAAAAGAATGAAATGAAAGAAAAAAAAGAATAAAATAATAAATAAAATGGTTGAATATGAAAAGAAAATAATTAGGAAAGAAAAAAAAAGAATGAATAAAAATAAAAATGGTTGAATCAGAACAGAAAATTATTAATAAAGAAAAAGAATGAAAAATGAAAGTGAAAGAAAAAGATTATAAAGAAACAAAAAGGAAAATTGAAAGAAAAAGAAAAATGTTAGAAAATTAAAAGAAGTAAAATAAAGAAAGAAAATTGAAATTAAAAGAACAAGACAAGAAGAAGCAGAAAATAAAGGATTTAAATAAATAAAATATCAAGAAAAAAGAATTCCTTCATTAAATTTATTTGCGGAATAGGATATTAAAATGAAGATATTTAGCATGGAATATTTTCTATAAACAAAGAAAGAGAAAAAGAAAGAGAAAAAGAAAGAGAAAAAGAAAAATGGGCTGAACTTGCACAAAGGTGTCAAAATTAGGGTGACCCAGAAAAAAAAGAACCCAAATTATTTATTCATTTTCCCATTAAATTAACCTTAAACCACAACCCTAACCCCTAAACCCTAACCCTAGACCCCCATAGTTAAAAATTAACAGTTTTATTACAAAATTTGTGGGTTCTGTTTTTTCTGGGTCACCGGTAAACAGGGTGACCCAGAAAAAAAAGAACCCAAATTATTTATTCATTTTCCCATTAAACTAACTTTAAACCACAACCTAAATATAACCCCTAACCCTAACCCTAAACCCCATAGTTAAAAATTAACAGTTTTATTACAAAATGTGTGGGTTCTGTTTTTTCTGGATCATCGGTATACAGGGTGACCCAGAAAAAGCAGAACCCAAATTATTTATTCATTTTCCCATTAAACTAACCCTAAACCCCAACCCTAAACACTAACCCTAGACCATCACGGTTAAAATTAAAAGTTTTATTACAAAATTTGTGGGTTCTGTTTTTTCTGGGTCACCCTAATTTTGACATATTTGTGCAAGTTCAGCCGAAAATAGAAGAAAATAAAGAAATTTAGAATTTGAATGATGAAAATGATAATTGTCAAGATAAAAAAAATGAATGAATGAAAAAAAAAAAAAAAAATTATATATATATATATATATATCTTATTATAATGGAGATTGTGTGTTTTTCTGTCTGTAACCGAAACTATATTAGTACTCAAGTCACAATTCCCTTAGTTATTTACATCACATTCTCCATGATTACTATTTCTATTTATTCCGCAATTAATAATAAAACTGTTTGACATTATTAATACTGTTGGCATTACCTAAATACTAATAACATGCAATTGTATTTATATATACAACAAAATACCAGTTTTCAGTGTAAACGTAAAGCTAATTTGCATATTGATATTAAAAAACTGATTTTAATAAAAATGTGCTTGGTATTATTGATTTCTAATTGTTTGGTTTTATCTTAATGAATATGAGTAAAAATCTCTTCAATAAATTCTAAAAGAAATTCATTAACAAGAAGAAATAACTGTAAATTTATTCTTTACTTCCTATTTTAACTAAATAGTTAAACTAGGAAAATTTAGCATTGAAAAACGGAAGTGATGAAAGAGTAAGTTTCAGTTGTTCTATTTTCCGATTACACTCCCTCCGTTTCAAATCTTTTTATCTGAATTCTTAATTAGTTTCATTAGCCTTTCTGATTCAATATAATATTTTATTACATTAAAACTTAAATACTTGCAACCCGGAGGGTGCATATATTTGCTTGTATATATAATACAGTTCTAAGCTCTGTCGGCTGGAGTTTTAGAAAACACTGATAGCATCTCCGCAGAGGGGTGAAATCCCCCCCAATGGGCCACCTAACAGGTACCACCACTTCGGGTCATTTTTATATTTTGACAATTGATAGTGGAAAATGCCATTTTTCCACTTTGGAAAATATTCATGATAGTCAAATTTATCTTTATCATTTCCTTTAATTAAAAAATAAATGTAAAAATCCACGTTTACTCTTGTTCCTTAATTGTACGACCGTTATCATCTTGAAGAAAGGACATCATGAAACAATCTATATATTGATACTCTTGTTCCTTAATTGTACGACCGTTATCATCATTCAACACCATCTGGTTAAAAAAGAGACTGTCCAAATCGTCCAAGATGAAATGCAAAAAATGTCAATCCTGATTATCTAGTGTTGCTTATTCGCCGAATTCTTATTTCTTATGAGTGACGTCACTTCAGCTAAATAATGGACCATTCTGTTTTTATTATAAAGAAAGGGAAGAAAAAGACATGCTACAAAGAAGAAAAAAGAAAAAAGAAAGAAAGAAAGAAAAAGAGAGAGAAAGACAGAGAGAGGGGATGAGCGTGCTGAAGCGATAAAGTTAGTCTGTTTCAATCGAACATAATAAAAAGAAGGAAAGTAGGGACGTCCAATTTGCCGTGTCAAATTTACCCCCCCCCCCATATTTAACACAATGAAACTTGAATAAAAGTTAATACTATCTTCAAAATTGTTGTACCATTCAAAAAAAAGAAATATCAAAAATTTCCCGATGATTTAATAAGATTTTTTCCAGCTTACGGAAATAATGTTTACATTTTCTCACCATTAAATCAATTGAAATTTAACGTAGCCAAAAACAAGTTACGACAACAGGCTTTTTTAAAAAAATCTATAAAAAATCAATTTAGTCAAATTTTCACGAAAAGTTCGACATCTATTCACCTGTTGATGAAATTATGTTTAAAATAGGTTTTTCCTAAAATATATTAGAGGAAATATTTTTACGAGGTCTCCCCACTCTATTTAATTTTATGAAATCTGAAAAAATTAACCAATAAAAAAAAACGATTTTTTTTTTTTTTTTCTATAAAAATAAGTCTGAATAATTATATCAGAAGATTTTTATAGTTCCTATACGTGATTTAATTTATTAAAATAAAAAAAAAACAAAAAAAAAAACAGGAATGCTGAATTCTGCTAAAAAATGTCATATTATTCTTTGTCAAACTTTTGCTTGCTTTTTTAATTGAATTGCCAAGACATTTTTTTTTTTAAGAAATCTGATAATAGTATGGTACTAGGGTATATCCACAGGTCCTGCTATTTTTTGTATTTTTTAAATACATGCAAAAAATTTAAGAAAGAATAAGAAAAGTAAAAGAAGAAAGAAAAAAATGGGACCGAAAGAAGAGAAAGGATTTTTGCAAATGGTGTGTTCATAGAAGAAAGAGAAACTAGAGACAAGTAATTTGAAGAAGGAGGAAAAAAAAGTTATTTCTTCAACTACAAGTGTGATTAGTTCTTGTAGACACACAGGGAAGAGGGTTTAGAGAGTCTTGTAGTTACCAAGTGCTTGCCTGACTGCCAGCCAGTTAAACCAGCCACAGTATTTCGTGTAGAATATGACTGATATTTTTACCCCCACATTTGCTTCTTCTTTTCTTTCTTTCTTTCTTTCCTTTTTTCTCTTGTCACTGTTGCTCATTCGTTCACTCTTTTTTCTGCACAGTGCGCGACTGACTGTGTCTTTTTCAAAACACCTCTCAATAAAACCGGGACTTCAGCTGACACGAAATTTTTAGTCTTAAACTTCTTGTAAAATAACTTAACCCCCATTTTATTTAATTTTTTTTTAAAGTGATTACTTTGCAAAAAAATAGCAAAGAAATGTATATTAAACGAAATATAGACAGTAAATGTCTTGTCGATATGATATTTAAAAAAAAGGAGATGATGGCCTAAGTAAGCAGTAAATAAAAAAGAAAGAAAAAGAAAGACTGAAGTTAAATGAAAAAGAAAACCAGACAATCGTCTTATTAAAAGAAAAAAGAGTATCTTCTATCAAAAAGAAGAAGATTGTCTTGCTTTTTTTTTTTTAAAAGAAAAGAGGGGGGTTTGTGCAACTTCCAAGAAGTGGAGAGATGTGCTTAGGGATTACGATTTACACAAAGATGTTAAATGTACTTCACATTACTAACAAAATTACTTCACGATGGATTTCTAAGCGATAGAAATCAACTCCAAAAAGGATGTAATTAAACTTACCTTTTATTTTAAAACAAATATCACAACGAAGATATTTAAAACAAAAAGCAAACTGGATTTTAATTTAACTTTAAAAAGGACACGTTATGGATTCTGATGACGGTAAGTTAAACATTAATTTTAAACCTCATCATCACATTCTTTTTTTCTTGTTTGTTTATTCCGAGGTGAAATAAATTAACTAGGTATTTGATTTGTTTATGTAAAAGTCATAAAGATGAAACAGTGACAGTTTATTTTACTTAAATACACATTGAATGTTTATATCAACCTACACACCCGACACCGTTTATGTATCAAGTTAACTAAAAACTGTTTAAAGTTAGGCTTGAAGTTATTACTAGACAATCCGCAAACCAGTTGGGTTCCTTTTATTATAACAGCGGTCCATGATGATATTGATACTTCTATTTAGAAAGGCGTGAAGGATCCTAATTAATTAGCATTTCATATACCTCCATTTATATCAGGAATTTGAATGTTTATAATAAAAAAATGAGTCAGCGCGAACGTAGACCCTCATAAAATGTTCATTTTTTTTTTCCAGTTTAAAATTTTTAAGAAAATTTTTATTTTAGAAAGTAAGTGTATCTTAATAAAAATTTAGGTATGTGCTGCTTTTTAAAATTTATTTTTTAATTAGGTACAGTAATAAAATGAATGGGTAAGTATGTATGTACTATACTGGAGGTATTTAATTATTTAAGTTGGGTTTAATCTTGCTTAAAGCTACAAGTGCGAAGGGACCCAAGATCGTAATTACTCCCGATGGTCAGTGAAAATATTATTCGGCTGGTCTACTACACAGCGATGTACCTAGGTATTTACTAGTGTCTGGTACCCAGACTTTATTATATTAGTAAATAAATAAATGGCCTATCAAACAAACTTTATCATTTTTTTAAAACCACGATTTCAGGGTGAGACGTCCAATATTTACTGACTTATTTTAAGTAACTACGTATCACAGAATGGCACAAGGCGAAAAGTGTAGAGCGAACGAGGATCGAACTCACATATTTACAAATTGGTCTGTAAAAAAAAACTAATCATTATGGTGAGATGTTCAATAATAATTAAATTAAACTTTGTAAGACACAAGGCCATAATTTTTTGAGTTCTTTGTAACCTAATCCTTGTTTTGCGGTCATTTGGGATAGAGGCTAACTTTTGTCTAGAATAGTTCTTCGTTGCATTTAAAAGGTTTTAAAGGGTGAGCTGACGTATGTCGTCCTGGTATCTACATCGTCGTCTGTCCGAGGAACTCAGGGTAATATTTCTAGATGAAATAAATACCATAACTCCCGACCTTGAATCATGTGCCGTATCGAGTACAACCAACAGCTTCCACCCACAAAACTATTTTACCATTGTGGGGTAGTTAAATAAATGGTCTGTGGCACTAACTTGCTAACCACTCCACAGTGAGACATCCAAGAACTTAGTATTTTTTAAAAAATATATGTATATTAGATATATTTATATACAAAGTTTGTGGCATAAAAACGTCATGGGGGGTCATCATATAAAGAACCTGTTTTGTCATTTAACCAGACTCTACAGTAGGGATCTCCAATTCGAAGTGTAAAATTTACCCACCCCATATATTTAAGACTATGAAACTTGAATAAAAGTTGCTATTATTGTCAAAGTTTTTGGACCATTCGAAAGAAGAAACATCAACAAAAAAACTCCTGATAATTTTAAAAAAAATTTCAGCCTACGGAAATAATGAAAATCATGAACGAAAACAATGTTCTTTTGGTACCTAAAATTTATCCCACCCACCCCCATATTTAACACCATGAAACTTGCACAAAGGTTAAAATTATCTGGAAAAGTTTTTTCGACCATTCAAAAGTAGAAACATTTTTTTTTTAAACTCGTGATAATTTTTTTTAAAATTCAGCCTACGGAAATAATGAAAATTATGAAAGAAAACAGTGTTCTTCTACAGTATTCGCCTAATATTTACCCAAAATTACTCAATATTCGGCCTCTAAAAGGAAAACTAAAAAAAAAATATACCCGGTAAACTAAAAAAAAAGTAATTTTTTAATGTATTTTTTCTAATAATTAATTCACATTTGACCCTCACTGTCAAATTCGGACGATTTTTGAGGGTCAAAGGTTATCGTCACATTCTTTTTGTAAACAATGACACAGTTTTTTTTTAAGGTGTTGATTAATTGCTTTGCAATGTACAAATTCTGATAAATTATAATGAAGTTTATTCGATTTTTTAACGACAATCCGACTGTACCTTTCAAAAATAAAATAAATATATATATTATCACCTTTTTGATACATTTTTAAATCCTCAAAATAGCGGTAAATTCCAATGAATTTGTAAACTACGGTCCAGTTCCGCCCACACAAAAATAGACCAATGCTTGTTTTTATTTAAAATTAATTAAAGTCTTAAAGTTTGCTAACTAATTATTGTTGTGTAAAAATTAAAACATGTTTTAAATTTAAACATTATCGATATATAATACAGTTTATTTTTTTATTTGTTTGTTTTATATATTATTCATTTTAGTGGCTACAAAAAGTCTTTCTTTCTACTCAGCTATGTCTTGTCTATACTTTTAAAAAGGAAATATCTTAAAATCGTAAATAAATTAAAATTTTCTTAAGTTAACTTGAAAGTTTTTAGTGAGGTGTTGAATTTTTTCTTATTTTTCATCTTGTTAATAATTTAAGTTTTTTTTTATTATTGGGGTCACTATAGTCTTAAAATTGTTAAGTGTCAGGGATGAAGAGGTTTCGTTGTTTTTTGTTCTAAGGTAGAATGTGAATTCAGAGGCGTACATTTTTACTATAGTCTACTGGACAGATGTTAATGGAATATGACATGAAGTGACTTCATCAATCCCTGTTGAGAAATTTAAAAAATTGGACTTCATTGAAGTACAATATTTTTAATTTCTCAACTGGGATTAATACTTTTAATAAAAAAATCAAACTCTAAGGAAAACATAACTAAATAAATACATTAATTTAATTCATTTATAAGTTTAAAAAATGAATTAAATGACAGCATTAATTGATGTTGGATAGATTTAAAGTTGTTTGTATAGTGATTCAGTTATACACTTTTTTGGCCTCGGCATGGTTATTTTAAAGGAATTGAGATTATAAACTTATACTGAAATACACTGAAAATTACTATTCGCTGCTAATTTTGCCGAGTATTTAACGATATTTCTATTTCAGAGTAACAACAACAACAACAATAATAATAATATAATAATAATAATAATAAATGAAAACAGTCCACTTTTGCAGTTTTTAGGTTAAAAAAATGTATAACTGAATCACTACGCAACAACTTTAAATACAACATCAATTAATGCTGTCCATTCATTTTTAAAAACTTAGAAACGAAGTTATGTTTTCCTTAGAGTTTGATTTTATCAAAAGTATTAATCTCAGTTGAGAAATTGAAAATATTGGACTTCATTTCATATTCCACTAACATCTGTCCGGTAGACTATGCTAAAAAATTGCGCACCTCAATTCACTGTCTACCTTAACTTGAAAGTTTTGAGTGAATTGTTATATTTTTTATTTTTCAACTTGTTGATAATTTCTTGAAGTTTTTTGTTAATGAGGTCAGAGTAGTAGTCTTAAAATTGTTAGTTGTCAGGGATGAAGAGGTTTCGTTGTTTTTTATTATTTATTATTATTTTTATTTTTATTATACCATTCATTTTTATTTTTAATTGAAATACCGAGCAGATGATATCAAACTTAAAAGAAAGAAAATATACAGTGTATATAATTCATTATATAACTTGAAACTAAAACCGAAATAATTATTTTATATTATTTTTCTTTTAGCCAACTTCTTTGGCTAAGAAAAATGTTTTTTTTTTTTTGTTTTTTTTAAGTAAAAATAAATAGATGATTATTACTTAAAAAAAAATGCATCTTTCTTAATTTTTTAGCCTTTTTTTTTTTTCATATTTTATATTATTTTTTAGCCAACTTCCTTAACTAAGTTTAAAGAGTTAAACAAAGTTGTTTTAAAGTAAAAAAAAATAAATAAATGATTATTTTAAAATCTATCTTACTTAATTTTTTGCTATATTTTTTCAAGATTTTCTTTCTTTTTATGTAAATTTTAAACTATTCGTTTTTTTACTTTTTACACAACAAAATGTGTTTATAAAAAAAATTGAGTACCCATCAAGAATGAATTTATCTCAAAACTTTGTCGGCATTAAATGACTCTCTGAGGTTGATTTGCCTTTAAACAAAACTTAGTGTTAGTGATTTTATTTTTTGGGCCATTTTTTATCGTGTTAGGGGAGTCGAGACTTTTGCTATTTTTTATTTTATTTATTTTGCAGTAAACAATGAATAAATAAATATTATCGTGCGTGTATGTTTATATAATAGAGGCGCGTGGCATAATGGTTTTAGAGTCGTAGGAAATGGACTCGTCGACCCGAGTTCAAATCCTAGACAAGTTTATTTGCATTTCACATAGTGCTAATAATACCCTTGTAAAAGGTATACATCCATATATTCTCCCTCCAGCTATGGATAAAATAGTAGGGCAGACTAGACTCTTTAACCTTGGATAGGTAACCAGTCTAGGAAAAGGAAACTCTGAATTTGAAAATCCTGAGGCCAGTCGTTGATTGGATTCGTGGCATTCCTTGTGTGAACCAATTCTTTCCTATCGACTGTACCAAAAAGTGCGGATGGTCCAACACAAGCCTTCACCACTATAAACAAAAAACTGTGTAGGTTGTTCACTGGATGAACCCTCATGCGTCGAAAATCGACAAGAGAGTCCATTCCATTCACACACACGCGAGTGTGTGTGTGTGTGTGTGTGTGTGAAAGCTTTTAGCATTAATGTTTCGGGGAAATTGTATCGCACACTAAATACAAATATTAACTTAAGGACTGGAATCTTTTTGTCATTAAATGGGAGTGACAATAACTAGTTACATACTAGCAGTACAAATAGTTATTTCTCCTCGGTCAGTTTTTTTTCCGGTGGGGAGGCGGTGAATTCCCAAAGAAAATTGATGTATTTAAAAAGGTCCATATTTTCTATTTAAAAAAAGAGTGGGTAAATAAATTTCTATTTAACCCATACATGGGACCCTAATAGGTACTACCAGTCCAGGTCAGAGTGGATCTGGGAGTAATGGTGATGAAGGGGTACTCCACATTCCCCGAGCTCCAGAACTGGAACTTCACCATCAGATAGTTCTCACGTCGTACCCAGGACAACAAGACCCTCAGCTACCACGTTCTAGTATGTATATATATGATAAAAAGGGTTGTGGGCTTGCCATAAGGGCAATAGGGTTGGGACAATCATGTAGGTGCTAGGGTTTGACAGACCAGCCGATTGATTGGAGAAGGCCTCTCCGACCGCCCGTCTAGCCTAAGTAAGGGTTAAAGTGGAGTGTTGCATGTCATGGACTGTTCAGCCACTAGGGTTCTGTCCTTAAGCATCACGGGTCGCCACCCTCAGCCAACAGGTGGCCCATGGGGGTAGTACAGATCATTTATTTTCATCAATCAAACTGAATCAGTGGAAATAAATCAAAATTCTTTAAACTAAATATTACTGTTAGTTCTATCCTTTAGAGCAACAATTTATATACCAAATTAATAGATAAAATTAATTTGAAATATGATGCTCATAATTTTAAATTTTAAACCTTTAGATTCTAAAAACAAATATTATTTAATAACAAGCTTACTTTAGTAGGATGATGTAATAATTAATGAAATTTCAATTTAAAACTTCCTTTTAAACAGAACAAATATCGATGTATAATTTTTTTCACTGATAATATAAGAAAAGTATATTTCTTAAACAAGAGAGTAAAAAAAAAAAAAATCGCAATATTTAAAAAAAAAAAAATTTGTCTTTTATTTATTTATTTATGTTTACATTCGATTTTCAGATTTTCGATACTTATTTTCTTCCAAAATCTTCCCTTTAAATTTTTTTTCTATTCAAACCTTCGGTCCTTTGTCTTTTTATTTAGGCAGAAAAAAGTATCAATCACATATAACCTCACCGATATTTTGTGCCCCCAAAATAAGGGGGGGGGTCACAGGTACTTGACCTGAAAAAAAAAAAATCAGAAAGTTTTGAAATAAAATGACTGATGCGTTATAAAATTCATTCATTGATAAATCAACACTGAACATTTCATTAAAATCGGATAATTCCCTGATTTTTTTTTTTCAATCAAGGGTAGTGATTTGATTTTGTAAAATACGTCTATGACGTCACAATTGTTGGTACCTATAGACTGACATTATGTGTAATGTTTGTAAGTTTGTTGACGTTTTCTTTGTAAATAATCAGAGCATTAATTTACAGTATAAATAAACAGTATTTACTGGTTATTTCCTTTTTCATTTCAGTACGTGTAAATTTTACGAAGAGGCTACTTAGCCGGTTTCGGTCAAATAGACATTACATTTCACGGAAATACTCGAAAACCATTGAGACGCTCGGGTAAGGCTAAGGGTTAGTGTTATTAGGCTTTTTCGGGAGTTTCCGTAATCTAATGCTATTTATACGTAAAATGCGATTATTATCTCTTGCGCACTATTGTGCATTTGTACCTAATTTTCCAAAATTTGTTGAATCAATTAAATTGAATTAAGACTTTTTTTTAATTCAATTTTTTAAGGAGGGTGGTGGAAAAAGTTCGGTTACGAAATTTCTTAAACACCTTTTTTTTTCTTTTAAAAAAAATAATAATGATAATAATAATAATAAAAGTCAAAGTTATACCAATTGTAGTTGGTGCACTTGGAACGGTCCCAAAAGGATTGGAAAAGGGTTTGGAAATCAGAGGAAAAATTGAAACCATTCAGAACACTGCACTGCTGCAATCTGCCAGAATACTCAGAAGAGTCCTGGAGACCTGAGGAGACTTGCTGTCACTCAGACTCCAGTGAAAGACCATCAGCTAACACTGATGTGAAAACTCAAAAGGAGTAAATAATAACGAATATGAAAAGAAAGGGAGGGAGTATTTGAAAGAATAAAATAAATAAATAAATAAAAGCTTTAGTATGCAATTTTCAAATCCCCTTCCTCTAACTACCTAACACTCACCATGTTTAAAGTGACGTCATAACTTTACTGCAAATCGTACTGATGACAAAACCAGATTTTTTTAAAAGCAATTTCCTGACAAATTCTTTTCCCTCACTTCATCAAAATTCAACTTGTATTTTTTTATCTATTTATTTATTTTTCATTTTAAAAATTTCCCCGGTTTTTTTTTCTCGTTACTCACTTGCAAAAATTTAAGTAACAAAATTTACAAAGGAAACTTTAAAAATGTTTCTTTTTAATGTAAAATGTTCGAATAGACTATTTAGCCAGTTCTAAAAGTTAGCATCCGGGCATTTCATGTTTAACGTCTTTCCTTATAAAAGGTAAGTAATGTAAATAACTTTTTAAACGCTTCATGTTTGGAACGAGAAATATATTACGTTTTCATAAATATCAACAACAATTCATTGTTAGGGTTGGAGTTATAATTTTATGTTTTAACAATTGATAGTGGAAAATGACATTTTTCCAATTTGGAAAAAAATCATGATATTCAAATTTACTTTTATCATTTCCTTTTAATCTTTTTAAAAAATTTGTAAAAATTCCCATGTTTGATCACAAAGTCATTAACGGTATCTATATTTTTCATTTAGAAGATTTTTTGTATCAAATAAATCAGATAGTTTATAAATGTCATATATAAATAAACTTTTGTGTGTGTTATTTTTAACATTACTTGCATTCATTATAAAAATATTTACAGGGCCGGTAAAATAATCATAAAAGTAGATTTGTCTATTTGACCAGAACCGGCTAAATAAGCATAAAAGTAGATTTGTCTATTTGACCAGAACCGGCTAAATAAGCCTAAAAGTAGATTTGAATTTGACCAGAACCGGCTAAATAAGCCTAAAAGCAGGTTTGTCTATTTGACCAGAACCGGCTAAATAAGCCTAAAAGCAGGTTTGTCTATTGACCAGAACCGGCTTAATAAGCCTAAAAAGCAGGTTTGTATATTTGACCAGAACCGGCTAAATAAGCCTAAAAAGCAGGTTTGTCTATTTGACCAGAACCGGCTAAATAAGCCTAAAAGCAGGTTTGTCTATTTGACCAGAACCGGCTAAATAAGCCTAAAAGCAGGTTTGTCTATTTGACCAGAACCATTCTAAGTAGCCTCTTCTTAAAATGTTCCACTTCCTTGTTCGTTCATCAGCAAGAAAAGATTTTGTATTTAAGCCTAGTTACTACCGACCAACTAGTACTATAGTAGTTAACTATTTTTAGCTTTTTTTCTTTTTCTTTTTACTGTAGTATAAAGATACAAAATCTTATAAGGTTTACGTACTATTACAAATCTGTTCCCACTAAATACTTAACCCCCTCCCCTTTTTTTCTTTTTAGGTAATTCATTTCTTGCATTTAAAACAAATATTGCCTGAGGTGATGCAAAGTTTATTTTTAAGATGGCTATTTTTTGTTAGTTTTAGAACATTGATGTCTTTTGCTTTGAGGTACGAAGGGGTATTATTGCATAAATGCGTCCTGACCTCCTGCCCTAAAAAAAACCGCTAAGTAGTGCCTGGTAAAAATTCAACCTGTTGAAAATCCAACCCGCGCTACTATTCAACTCCCTAGCTGTTTGAAGGTGTTTTCCCCCAAAAGTTAATGCAATATGAAAGCGATATTTTACCCTCCCCCCAGTCTTTTCTCTACAAGTAAATGTAAATATTTTAAACCCTCCACCTCTTTAAAATATTTTTTGAGCGGTTTGAAGGCGTTTTTATTGACAAATATATTTTTTTTAGTGGTTTGAAAGCATTAAAAGTAAGCCACCACCCAGGTTTTTTATCGACAAGTAAATGTAAATATCACTCCCTCCCCCTTAAGATATATTTTTTTCCGGTATTTTCATTTTATTTCAATTGAAAAAAAAAAAATCACATATTTTTATATAAATACACCTTCAACCAGCTAGGGAGTCGAATAGTAGTGCGGGTTGGATTTTTAGCAGGCACCGCTTAGTGTTTTTTGGGGGGCAGGAGGCCAGGATGCATTTATGCAATATTGCATCGTACGAAGTAACTAAAAAGAAAGAAAAAAAAAACGTAGAAAAAAACAAACTAAAACTATAATTTTTCCCTATTTAAAAATTAATTATCCCTGTCGGTGGGGCTTATAAAACGCTGACTGTATCCCCTACAAAGAGAGTAATGCCCCCCACGCACACACTCAAAAAAGGGATATCTTGGGTCTGACACTAAACTGCATCTGATGGTGAGGTTCTATGTCTGGAGATCTAGGGAGTTTAGAGTACTCTTTCATTGTCATTACTCCCAGGTCCACTCTGATCTGGAGTGGTAGTACCTGTTAGGGTCTCATCTATGGGTCACATTCGAATAGGTATGTTTAAAAAATATTCATATTTGATTGGATTGTGCAAAAAGCATTGGTACTAATGCAGAATAGCGCGCAAGATATAATGTCATTTCATTACATATAAAAAGCATTCCATTTCATGGAAACACCCTAAACCTTTGAGATGCTAGGGTTAGTTTTGAGTTAGGGTTATGTTACTTCGGGAGTTTAGTGTTATTCATATGTAAAATGTGATTCGTACCAAAAAATCATTGTTATATATATATATATATATATATATATATAACACATCACTCAATAAGTCCCGGGCCTAACTGATAAAACAACAACTTTTAGGCAAAATTCGACTTTATTCATCAACATAGTCTCCTTCTAGGGTGATACACTGATTCCAACACTTCTCTAACAATTTGATGGCTTTTTGAAGGATGATTTGTCTTTGGCCTCAAAATACGCCTCAGTTTCCGATATCACTTCTTCATTGGAGCCAGATCTCTTTCCCTGGAGCATTCTTTTGAGGTTTGCAAACAGCCAGTAGTTGCTGGGGGCCAGATCTGGAGAATAGGGTGGGTGCGGAAGCAATTCAAAGTGCAATTCATGTAGTTTTGACATCGTTACGATCGACTTGTGACACGGTGCATTGTCTTGGTGAAAGAGCACTTTTTTCTTCTTCATTTGTGGCTGTTTTTTGGCGATTTCTTCCTTCAAACACACCAATAATGCTATATAATATTCGCTATTGATGGTTCTTCCTTTCCCAAGATAATCGAACACAGATTTCTCATTGACAAATGTTCATGCAAAATGGTGAATACAATGCTTCAACTTCTCTGCTATCTTACACAACTTCCATTTATGTTCGACCAAAATGAGTTTGTGGAGTTTTTTGTTTTGTTTTCTGGGTCAACTGCTGAATTTGGGCGACCTGAGCGTTCAGCATCATTTGTGTCTGTACGACCGCATTTAAAGTCAGCATACCATCTCTTAAAAATTGTTTCCGATGCAGCAGAGTTCAAATAACACTTATCAAGCCATTGCTTTGCTTGAACAGTATTTTTTTCCCATCAGAAAGCAATGCTTTATCAACACACAAAATTCAGATTTTTCCATTGTTTTGAAAATTTGCAACAGTAGCTTCACTTAAATAACTGTAATATGTGTAAAATTATAATCTAATTAGGGTCAAATTTTGACACATGCCATTTGAAGGTTAATAGTTTATGAAAATCATATAATATTATAAAATAAGAAAATTGTTAATAGATAAAACGTTTAATATATATACAGACAAAACAATACATAAGCAAATATATATCCATATATACGCAGATCAATATATAACCATATGCAGACATATAATTTTCACATTAAATCCATATGTCATATCAATGTTAACATTTCTCTCGGCCTATTCACGTTCTACATGCGTCATCTTATGATCTTCATTTTCTGTTTTTTCACATGCAATGATCACATCATCAGCTTTCGTATATAAACGCACATATAAAAAATAACAGTAAATAACATTCTATTCACACATCCACCATACACTTAACATTTTTTCATTTTTCACCCTTACAAAATTTCTTTTGCATTGTCCTGATGATGGTTTATCATAAACCGAAATATTTAAGTATAGACATATAAAATTTTTCCTTTGATCGTAACATCCTGTGTCTGTTATATTTTTGAAAACATTTTCTTCACACACACATATAGATATATATAAAAATAAAAGTCGTCAGGGTGGCCTAAAGTCAGTATCAGCCAGAATAGCGAGGGAGTCTATCCCCTTTTCACTAGCGCTAGACAAAGGAGATTGTTTTTTTGCATCTGAGGTGGAGTGCCACACCTACCATCAGCTCCTTACTTTACCACACAGATCCCTGTGCTACTCATTCGCTGAGTTGGTGACGGCCGGTATGGAACCAAGAACCTTGTGATTCCTAGGTGAGTGCTCTACCGACTGAGCTAAACCGGTCCTATATATATATATATATATATATATATATATATATATATATATATAAGATTTTTGGATGTTTGTTTTTAGAAGCAATGTTGAATAAATTATTATTTATATTTTTGCTTGAAGGCAATAAAGTCGAAACAGTCTGTACGGTGTTCTGCATGGCGAGCCATCCTTTGCGGGATTTACTTGTCAAGTTTATTTTCTATAATTATCGAATTTTATACGATACATGCATTTATAATTGCCTTCAAGCAAAAAATATAAATAATAATTTATTCAACATTGCTTCTAAAAACAAACATCCAAAAATCTTATTCACTTCGCCGAAGAGCTTAACGGCCGGGTTTGTTTACTAAATAAACGTCTACTTGCCTGCTATGGCAGGGGCGTGTAATAGTTTCCTTGACAAGGTTAATTTCGCAGGGATTGTTCGCTATGTACCGGCGGCCGAACGGATATGGTCTCTGACTATGCCTGTGAAGTCCCGGTTTCGATTCCTGTCGGAGGGGAGTCGTTAGTATACATCGCTGAAGAGACTTAATAAAGTCGAAACAGTCTGTACGGTGTTCTGCATGGCGAGCCATCCTTTGCGGGATTTACTTGTCAAGTTTATTTTCTATAATTATCGAATTTTATACGATACATGCATTTATAATTGCCTTCAAGCAAAAAATATAAATAATAATATATATATATATATATATATATATATATAAAAACAATGCCAAAGTACATAAAAGCAAATTAATATCTAAATATTACTAAATGAAACAACCTACACAAAAATATACTCCATGAATAAATATTTGAATATATTAAGTACTTGAAATGTAGAAAGTTTTATCAAAATGGCTCGAGATAGCATTAAATAACCCGAAAAGGGTTGATATGCCATAAAAGAAAACAACCAAATGAACCCAAGTTGTTTCTTTGAATTTCTTAGATGAGGCTTGATAATTTTTATTATTCGGACTATTGTCCTCATCTTTATTGTTATCTACACAATGTTTTGGCCGATCAGTTGTAAACATGGCACATCGAATATAAGATTGAGTTAATACAGTTCTAAGTGACAATCATCTGTAAGTTGCAGGTTCAATTCTGGCCAAGGGTGATAATAACATAGAATACTTAAAAGAGCTTAACTCTTGTAACCAATCATGGTTAATGGAATAAGAACAATCTGCCTAGTGGATTTGAAGTTCTATGAAGGTTCCCAATTACGACATGTAGGCTCTTGAATTCACAACGTTCCTGGTTTGATACCGGCTCTCGCCAAACCAGTGAGGCATCCTTGCAGAATAAAATAGTTATTTACTAATTTTAGCTTAGTTGTGATGTGGTTAGGAGTAAGGGACACCCAATGAGAATCAAACTCTCTAACAATAGTCTGCCAGTCTAGCTCTAACCCTTATGTCACGGATAGACATCCTGTTAAAACCAATCAACTAATCTAAAAACTTATTCGCTAAGAACAGGAAATTATTTAAAAGAAAACAAAATCAAAAATAATTTCCTGTTCTTTTAAGTGCAGGAAATTTTTTTTTTAAATTGATTTTAGAAAATAATTTCCTGTTCTCATAAGAATTTCCTCTATAAAAAAAAAGGAAATTATTTTTTTAATCATTGATTTAGAAATAATTTCCTGTTTTTATAAGAACAGGAAATTATTTTTTCCTAAACCTCTGATTTGAAAGAATAATTTCCTGTTTATAATTACTGGAAATTATTCTTAAAAAATCAAAATCCATGTCACTGATTTTTTTTTCTTTTTAAATAATTTCCTGTTCTTATCGAATAAGTTTTTAGATTTGTTGTAACTGTGATAAAAGGTCAATGTTGAAATGAATTATAAATAAAATATGCAAACAGAAAATAAATATCAGGAGGTTGAGTTGTTTTTTGTTTTTTTTGTGTGTGTGTGCGTATGTGTGTGTATATATATATATATATATATAGGAATAATCAATAATTTACTATATGTTTTCATGTGTGTAATAATTATGTATGTGCACAGTGTACATAAAATAAAGTGAGAATTCTTCCAAGTTGTAGGTGTGTTGGTGCTGCTATATGGCTGCACCATATGGACTCTAATGAAACGCTTAGAATAAAAGCTAGATGATTAATACACATAATCTAAGGAATATTTTAGTATAACTTTTGTGTCATTAAATTAAACAGTAAAAAAGCCTTTAGGAGACAAACACTGATTCGCTCAGCAGCTTTAGTATAATAATAATAATAATAATAATAATAATATTATATATATATATATATATATATATATATTATATATATAAATAAAAGCTTAAACAATATCTTAGCTCATTAAATCTTGATCAGCTAATTAAACAAAATGTCTAAAAAGAGGCGAAAGAAAATGGAGCACTTAAGGGCCCTTTTGACGGGTGCATTTTCAAAAGTTTTACAACCGGCAGATTGTTTAAAAGTCAAAGTTTTTTTTTCCCTTCCTGTTGCTCCAACCTTGATATTGTCTTATCTCCTTTTACCCAATTTATACACTTTGACTTTTAAATGATCTGCCGGTTGTAAAACTTTTGAAAATGCACCTGTCAAAAGGGCCCTTAAGTTCTTCATTTTCTTTCGCCTCTTTTGAAATAATTTGTTTAATTAGCTGATCAAGATTTAATAAAGTATGATATTGTTTAAGCTTTTATATAAATCAAGTTGTACCAAAAATGTGTTTATATCTCAGAACACCCCTGCTTCCGTCACCACTTAGTGACCGGGTCTTACAGTGCTAGATCAAGCGTATCCTGTTACAGAAGTGTTGAACTGTTGTCAATTTATCTTTCATTCGCCTGCTGGCTTTTTTTTTTGATAAACTGCTACCATCTATCTATCTGTCTATCTATTATTACACTAAAGCTGAGCGAATCAATGTTTGTCTCCTAAACACTTTTTTACAGTTTACTATAATGACACAAAAGTTATACTAAATTATTCCTTAGTTCTAGGATTGAATTAGTTTGGAAAAAAATTCCATTTCGATTTGTTCTAATACCTTCGTTAATATATATTTCTTAATGCAACCAGGCTTTAACAAATGTGTCCCGTAGGTACCACCAAATTCACGTCACGTGATCAATTTAGGCAATATTGAAGGAAGAAACGTAAATATTTTTGAACATTTTTTTAAATTTTGCAAAAAAAAAAATAATAATGAACATAAAGAGTTTTTACAAAGAAAAACAGTTAATTCAAAGTTCAAATTATCCGATTGGGAAAAAATTACTCACCATTATCTTGAAAAATAAGTAAAACAATTTTTTTTTTTGCAACAGGGGTGTTTCTTTATTGAGCAGAATTCTGTATTCATGGTTCTTTTACTAAAAAAAATTCCGTATAGAAACTTATAAAATCTTCTGAAAATATTCAGACCTCTTATCTTTATAGAAAAAAAGTAAAAGTCGTTTTTATCAGTTCTTTTCATATTTCTACACCGTAAAAAAATATTTCCCTAATATATTTTAGGAAAAAGCTATTTCAAACATAATTTCATCAAAAAGGTAAATAATTATGGAAATTTTCGTGAAAATCGGACCATTAATTGATTTTTCGTAGAATTTTTTTTTAAAGTCTCTAGTCATAACTTGTTTTTGGCTACGTTAAATTTCAATTGATTTAACGGTGCGAAAATGTAAACATTGTTTTTGTTCATTATTTTTAATTATTTCTGTAAGCTGAATTTTTAGAAAAAAAAATAATCAGGATTTAAAAAAAAATGTTTCTTCTTTTGAATGGACAAAAAATTTTCAAGATGATATTAATCTTTATGCAAGTTTCATTGTGTTAAATATAGGAGGGGGTGGGTAAATTTCACAGGGCCGATTAGAGGTCACTAGTGTCCAGCTTTTATTTAATAACAACTAAATTGTAGCATCGAATGGTTTACTACTGACAACTACCATCGAAGCCATATGCTCATTAGGGTAAGATGATTTTTCATTTAAAAAATATCAAATTGTCTATTTATGCGAAAGTTGTGTGTTAGTATACTGAATACTGATACCAAAAATTAGATTTTTTACTTGCACCATTGTTTGAGGAAATAGCATCAAAGATCATCTACTAAAATGCACTAAAAATCCTCGTTTTCTAAAGGTTAAATTTTGAGAAAACAAGGATTTTTAGTACATTTTCTTAGTAGACGATCTTTGATGCTATTTCCTCAAACAATGGTGCTAGTGAAAGATCTAATTATTGGTATCAGTATTCAGTATACTAACACACAATTTGATACTAGTTAATTCACCCATATATATATATATATATATATATATATATATATATATATATATATGCCAATGCAACTATAGACAAAAATTAGCCCACATACAGGTATATATACCCACAATATATGTATGACTACACCTGCGGGCACACATACTCACAGACAGTTTCATGTTTTAGTGCATTTTCTTAGTAGATGATCTTTGATGCTATTTCCTCAAACAATGGTGCAAGTAAAAAAACTAATTATTGGTATCAGTATTCAGTATACTAACACACAATTTTCCCATAGATGGACAATTTAATATTTTAAAAAAGAAAAAAATCAACTTACTCTAATGCTTATGCACATCACAGCTACAGCCACATCATGCAAACCAATCCCATAAAAAGAGACTTTATTTTATTTTACAATTAAATGTACAAATTTAATAAATGTCTTTCTCATCGTTATAATGTTAACAATTGTTTTCTCTTGGTCTCTGTATTTTATTGTTTTTACTTTCTTTTTTTTTACTTATTAACGCCGGCATAGGAAAAAAAGAAGAGAATATTGTTGTTGGATTTTTTGATATAAGGCATCAGGCAAATGGTCACTTCTACTTATAGACTCGCCTATAAACACGTGACCTGAGAAGACATTTCTATTGTCCAATCACTGGCACTGCTGCTGCTGCTTATGCTGTATTAATAGAGACCATATTCTGAGCTTATGTCATTGATACTTGGATTATCTTGGACGACAGACACTAAGGATGCCGACCAGATATTTAACAATTGTTATATCCATAACACTGTGTACAGTAGGTTTGGTTTGTTTTATGGCATATCAACCTTGATGGGTCATTTAATGCCGACTAAGTTTTGAAACAAATTCATTCTTAATGGATACTCAGTTTCTTTTATAAACACATTTTTCTATTTAACCCATAGATGGGACCCTAACATGTACTACCACTCCGGGTCAGAGTGGACCAGGGAACAATGGTGATGAAGGGGTGCTCCAAATTCCCCAAAACTCCAAAACTGGAACCTCATCATAACGTCATACCCAGGACATGAAGACCCTCAGCCACTGCTTTCTATCACATATATGATAAAAAGGGTTGGACTTGCCATAAGGGCAATAGGGTTGGGACAATCATATAGGTGCTAGGGCTTGACATGACCAGCCGATTGATCAGAGGGGACCTCTCTGATTGCCCGTCTAGTGTACAGTAGGTATTATGTATAATAATAATAATAATAGGGGTGGGCAAATGGAGGTTGAATTTTTGAGACGACTGTTTTCTATGGCCATTTTTGCTTTTTGCAGGTGATTACGAATCTGATTTTTTTTTTTGTTTTTTTTTTTTTTTTGGATATGACATCATTTTAGGTTGGTTTCGTGATGATTTTCAAAATGGCGGCTGGAAACCACCAATTAACAATTTTAGGAGTTACAGTGGTGTAATATGTCTAATTATGTTTTTTGGGTCACAGAATCTGAAAATATATTCATTTTAGTGATTTAACCAACTCTTTTATTTTTATAAGGTATTCTAAGTGAAAATTATTCAATTATGTCCTGCTTTTTATGCTATTTTGTACAGGGGATCATAAATTGCAAATAGTCATTTTAATATGTCATTTATATCTGTTCATTTATGAGGAAGTCAGATATGACATGGCCAGAGTCATACTATGAACGTGATCTAGTTCCCTAAAGTAGTAACCAAGTCTAAAATGGCAGAAAGAAAATCAAGAAGTGAAAGCATAAAAGAAAGTTTTGGTTCTACATACACGAAGGAATTCAAACCTACATGAAAATTCTCCTGGTTCTGTGGTGTATGCTGTATTTGTGTAAATGACAGAAGGGGAAACACTCTTTCAGCAGGGATCAAGCCAGTAATATTATTGCAAATGAACTATGGCCTGACTGGATAGACAAAAATGTGTACCCACTGAAAAAGCATTTGCTATTAGAGTGAAAGATGATTATAAATTGTTCAATGTTTTACAGAAAGCTTAAAAGCAGTGCTAAATCCAAAAGCTAGTTTTGGTATGCAAAAAGATTGGAATTCAATGTAGCTCTTACTTAATATGCCTATGATATTTGTTATAAGGATCTATCCAAAGGAAGAAGACTTTAGTGTTAAAATGACACCTGACGATCGGGCATTTATAAAGAGAACTGTTTCAGAGCTTACAAAGCAGTTTGCACCAACACAGCTCCTAAAGATTGAATAAGAATGAAGAAGAGAATGGGGTGTCAAGAATGTTCTGCAAAGAAGTGTCTTACAATAGAAGAAAGAAAAAAGGACAATAAGAACAAGATCAATTGATGATGAAAGATGCATTGGTATCTGTTTTTGATGAAAACTGTGAAAGTAGATGTAATTTACAGGACAGTGAGCAACCTACATAAAAAAAAGAACTCTATTTACGGATAGAAAACTGTTCTCCACAAGTTGGCGAAAAATAATTTGTTGTTTGGTCCAGTTTTTGTCATAATAATATCTTTTCAGCTAGTATATTAGGTCTGAGACCTGTCAGCTGTTCCTTATAAATATTCATTTTAAATCCACAGAATATTTAATATCATTCCACAGATTATCCAACTTTGCCTTGAAGGAGTTTAGAGATGGGGCATTCACTACTGATGAAGGTAGTTTATTACATGTATTCACCACTCTGTAGCTAAAATAATTTTATCTTGCGTTTGCTTTACAAGATTTTTTAAGGAGTTTTAATTTATGTCCCCTTGTATAGGTATTTTGAGCAATGTTTAGTGGGTCAGAGTTCGTTGAATAAAAACCATGCGTGTATTTGTAGGCTTCAATCATATCCCTCTTATACATCGGAAAACCAGACTTGGTAGGTCAATGTTCCTAAGTCTTTCTTCATATGAAAGGGATTTTAAATTATTCACTAATTTAGTAGCTCTACTCTGGACTCCCTCAATGAGTTTTGTGTCCTTATAATTCACAGCTTCCCCAAATGACGTTTGCAGAATATTTGCCAATGTAGCCAATATGATATTTGGTTAATGGTGTACATTCATTCATGATGATATAAATGTAGGCAGGGAATCTGATCACAAACTGTGCAGTAGTTTGGTTTGGTTTGTTTTGTTTTACGGCATATCAACCTCAGTGGGTCATTTAATGCCGATAAAGTTTTGAAATAAATCAATTCTTAATAGATAATACAATTTTTTTATAAATACATTTTCTATTCATCCCATAGATGGACCCTAACATGTACTACCACTCTGGCCAGAGTGACCAGGGAGCAATGGTGATGAAGGGTGCTCCACATTCCCCAAACCTCCAAAACTGGAACATCACCATCAGATAGAGTTTAACATCATTCCCAGGACATGTAGACCCGCAGCCACCGCCTTCTAGCACCCATATGATAAAAAGGGGTTGGGCTTGCCATAAGGGCAATAGGGTTGGGAAAATCATATAGGTGCTAGGGCTTGACATGACCAGCGATTGATTGGAGGGGGCCTCTCCGACGCCCGTCTAGCCAAGATAGGGCCAAAGTGGAGTATTGCATGTCATGAACTGCTCATCCACCTGGGCTCTATCCTTAAGCATCACGGGTCGCCACCCACGGCCAACAGGTGGCCCCATTGGTGGAGTCTTACCCCTCTGCAGAGGTGCAGTCGTACATTCTAACGCCCCAGCCGACAGGGCAGTGTGCAGTAGATGACAGTAGGGATGAAGAGTTTGATATTTATGGCCTTGATATTCATAGAGGTCTGATCTATATGCACACCAGTTGTCAAAAAATCATGCATTATCTGGAAGATGCATCTAACCTGAATCTTGAACATGTTGCACAACAATTGTGCAACAAGTTGGTTGAAGTCATTACAACAGGGCTTGATGACACCATAAAGGCGGCTGTCCATCGTCACTACGATGTCAAAACAGGCCATATAGAAATAACACAAAATTCTGGTGTGAGAATGTCACTCACAATTGGCTATAGTGAGAATCTAAGCCACTCAAGGGAGGACGGGGCAAAAGCTTATGATTACAAACTAAACCAGTACTTGCTAATTTCTCTGTTGATGACCTTAAAAGTCAAATTGAATTAGGGATGCCTCATCAAGCAACTAACTGCAAAGTCTTGATAACCTGGGAGAAGATCATGATATGTAACTAAAATGTTGTGCTCATATCATATTGTATGTAGACCATCCCATAGACAAAATCTATAAAGACACTTAGCAGAAGTTTGGGATTCAGAAATTGTTATTGATCACTCTGGTGAGAAAGTCTTCAGTTCCCTTGGAACTTCTGTTTATTGAAGTTTATTGTTATTGCTAAATTACTTTCCCCAAGTCATGCAGCACACTTTCATTATACAATGATTATAGACAGTAGATGAAAAGAAACAATGTTCAACATGAGGGATTCAAACAAATTTGGACATATTGCAAAATTAGCAAAGTTATTTGTGGCACATAAGGAGCATATACAAGTTTTCTTTGATGACATAATTGGTATCTACAGCAACAAGTTAGTGCTTGCCATTTCTACATACATTCAAAATGAGTGGTTTGTCCTGTGCTCAGAAATCTACAGGACGATGGGAGACATCCTCATATTCCCTCTGATGCACTTTCTGGGGATTGACGAAATAGCCACCAGTGATGTGCCACTTGACAGAAACTGGACTGGGGTGAACATTTTCTTTGAACCAAAATTGATTGTTCTCAAGGAATTAAAGGATGTAAAACAAGAGGGTGAACCAAATGGGATTGAAAAGCTGGAAGCTGCAGTAATGGTGAAAGTTATTGTTGATGTTGTTAAGAAGCGACTTTCAGAGGTAGAACACTACTAGGAAGATGATAATGCTGACAGAGAAGCATTACAGTATGCATCTCTCACAAACTTGGGATGCGAATCTCAGTTTGGTAAATTTGATAACCAAATCGGGGAAAATTTGTGAATGAAGTGACTAACTTATATGGAATATTCTTATGTGTGGAAGTTAATTATTGCAAACTTCATGTGTAATTGGTGATATTTCTGGGCAAAAACGTCACTAATCTTATTATAATTTTTATTTTTTTTGCATGATAAAGAAATTAGAGCTGATTAAATCAATAAAATGAATGTATTTTCATATTCTGTGACTAAGAAAACCTATGATTAGACACATTACTCCACTATTAAGCCATATATTGTCCTTTCTTTAACAAAAACAAGGATTTCCAGCCATTTTGAAAATTCTCACGGAACCAACCTAAAATGACATCCTAGATCAAGGATCTCATCAGAATCGTAATCAGCAGCAAAAATGGCCATAGAAAACACCTGTCTTATTTAATTTTTAGGAAAAAATGTATTCATTTGCCCACCCCTAATAATAATTATTATTATAAATATTGCTCTATCACAGATATTGAGCACTCTCCTAATAATTAATACTGTATATATGGGCTTACTACTGTCTCATCAAGTGAGATAGCGTTAACCATAGACTGTGGTTATATATATATATATATATATATATATATTAATATAATATATATATATATAGCTCTATCACTAGGGGTGTACAAATTCACGCACCTGCTGATAAGGGGGATCACAGGAAATTCTTCCAAAAATAAACTAATAATTTGAATTTAATAAAACTTTCGGTATATGAAGTAATAACAGAACTTTTATTATAAATGTTTATGTTAAAAAAAATTTAAAAAAACTTAAATGCTAAAACAACAGGAAATAAATTGCCTTAGGAGAGGAAATAACGCCCCCCCCAAAAAAAAACCCGTTAAAGTCTCTCTGAGATTTCCCTTAAAAGTAGTTTATATATTTTTTAATGTTTTTACCCAAAAAGAATTAAAAAGAAAAAATGGTGCAAATGCAGAATAGGGCGCAAGCGATAATATCATTAGCAGAGATGCTGATAGGTACACGTCCTGTGTCCCTGATGCACAAAAATGTAAAAGGATGCAGTAAAATCATATCCATGCGTCCCAGTGTTTTTCTTTTTTTTCCTTCCTTCCCCATTTCAAGCTAACTGGAAATACATTTCAATAGTTTCTTAGAAATGAATTACATTGGATAGGTTACAAGGTAAGAGTTAGACAGCTTTAATTGCCCCCCCCCCCCCGGATCATAAATAAAGACCCTACAATTTATTAAGAAACTTTAGTTGGGACTCATAAATTTTCCCGGGGACACATTCAAAGCAAATATGTGCGTCCCAGGACGCACTAAATCAAAAAGCTATCAGAATCTCTGCATTAGAATCGCAGTTTACGTATAAATAGCATTAGATTACGGAAACTCCCGAAGTAGTCTAAGTCTAACCCTAACCTTAACGTCTCGAAGGTTTCGGGTATTTCCATGAAATGTAATGTTTTTTTATAATTCTATACGTAATGTAATGATATTATCTCTTGCGTTCATTTTTTTTTTGATGGGGGGGGGTAAAAATTAAAAAATATATAAACTACTTTTAAGTTAAATATCTGAGAGACTAACGGTTTTATTTGGGGGAAGGACTTCGTTATTTCCTCTTTCAAGGAAAATCATTTGGTGGTGGGAAGCATTTCAGGTTTTTCTTGTCTTTATTTTTTTACAGGTGAAAGAAATAAAGAAAGAAAAATGAAACCTAGAAATAGTTGCCGAAAAAGTAATGTCCACCGACATTGTGTGCCTTATTCTAATCAAGGATCATCTTGCTGTTGGATTTTTACTTTTATACCGTTGTTAGGAGTAGTAGTCACCAGAATTTGTGAATGGGAATTACCATATGTTTTCTATGAGGATTGTTTGGGTTATGTAGGGAAATTCTAGATTTAGAGGGGGGGGGCGATAAATCGGAGGTTGGGAGAAAGATGAAGACAGAGAAAGGAGAGAGAGAAGGGGGGGGAACACACAAAAGAAAGGACAGAAAGAAGTTTTGTAGGAAGGACAGATTCCAGAGAGAGGGGTGGTGAGTGGGATACGATAAAAGAGATAGGTTGGGGGAGGGAAGGGGAGAATGTGAAAGAAGGGACAGAAAGAAAAGAAAGTTTTGTAGGAAAAAGAGATAGAAGATTCCACAGAGAAAGAGGGGGGGTAAGGAGTAAGAGGCGATAAAACAGGCGTTAGGAGAGAGAGAGAGGGGGGGGAGAACATGAAAGGGACAGAAAGCAATTTTTGAAAGAGATAGAAAGCAAGTTTTGTAGGAATATAAATTTGAGAGAGACAGACAGGCTAGAATACTATAAAACAGACATTGGGTGAAAGACGGAGACAGAGAAAGAAAAAGAGAGAGAGAGGGGGGATAAGAGAAGGGAGAACATAAAAGGGACAAAAAGAAGAGTTTTATAGGAAAGAAAGATAGATAGTTGAATATGAGAGAGAGAGAGATAGAAAGAGAGCAGGAGATGATAAAACATAGAGGTTATGGGGAAGATGGAGAAAGAGAGAAGGAAGAGAAAGGAGAACATGAAAGGGACAGAAAGAAGAGTTTTGTAGGAGAGAGAGCTAGCTAGCTTCTATATCCGACCCTACAATCACATAATACAGTCAGAGAAGGGAATGAACTTTTAGACATTTTTTTCTTTCTTCTTTGCTAAACTTATTATTTCATCGTCAGACAAAAAAGATTATTTTTCGTCTTGTCGAATAACCAGACGGCGGCTTCCCTTGGTACCCATTTATTTGTTCATTACTATTTGTTTATTTATTTTTTGTCTTTTATTATTCTTTGAAATCACTCCATGCTTATTTTTTCTCTCCCCCCCCCTCCAAGAAACTTGGTCACGTGAGAGGGATTTGGAAAATGGGGAATAAATCTCTCCGGATTCTCAAAGAAAGAAACTGAGATTAACGAAAGAAAGTTGCAATAATTTGTGTGCTTTTTTTTTTCTCACTGTCTTAATTGGTGTAAGCTGATAGCACCATATGTTTAGGTGTATAATATATGTATATAATATTAGTAGATGAGAAAGTTAAGGGTCTACCATGGTTTCAATCCAAATGATTTCATCAGGACCCTACATTACACTTAACTAAGTTGATGTAATTCCTTAGTTAAACTCAGATACATTTCTTTTCAGATAATAACATAGTGTTCAACTGTTATTTTCCGAAAAGAAATGTATCTGAATTTAACTAAGGAATTACATCGACTTAGTTAATCATAGGGATATATATATATATATATATATATATATATATATATGAGTAGTGGCTTACCGGTAGGTACGGGTACGATCGTTGGGAGCGCACAGTATCCAGGGGTTAAGACTGTGAAAAAACAAATACAAAGTGCTCAATACAATGTAGAGCAAAATTTATTTAAGAAATAGATATATATAAATGGATTTATATCCATTTCTTAAATATATATATATATATGTGTGTGTGTGTGTGTGTATATATATATATATATATATATATATATATATATATATATATATACTTTTAAAAATTGTAAGGGTTTCGCATATGCTTCACATATTTGATGTCAAGATTATAAAAAATAAATGTACTAGATCTTTTTGAAGCATGAGTAGGTGGTGCAATTAATATTTTGAAAGGATTAATGCTAAAGAAATACAGTTGACTTACCGATTTCTTCTAGATCTATTGTGTATTTAAGATTTATATATATCAACCAAGTCAGTTGCTGGCTTCCGGTTCAGAAAGTATGGGAGCTAATATTGAAAATTTTTTTATAGTAGTGGATTCTGATTAGAATGTAATTTGGAAAACTAAAGCAATAAGTGGTTTGGTTTGTTTTGTTTTACAGCATATCAACCTCAGTGGGTCATTTAATGCCGATAAAGTTTTGAAATAAATCAATTCTTAATGGATAATACAATTTTTTTATAAATACATTTTTCTATTTAACCCATAGATGGGACCCTAACAGGTACTACCACTCCGGGTCAGAGTGGACCAGGGAGCAATGGTGATGAAGGGGTGCTCCACATTCCCCAAACCTCCAGAACTGGAACCTCACCATCAGATAGAGTTTAACGTCATTCCCAGGACATGTAGACCCGCAGCCATCGCCTTCTAGCACCCATATGATAAAAAGGGGTTGGGGCTTGCCATAAGGGAAGCAATAAGTGGTCTTCTGATTTAACCCCATATGGTTTAGTGATAGCCTACCATACCAGAGGTCATTAGAATACAGCAACTGCACCTCTGCAGAAGGGTAAAATCCCCCCCCCCAATGGGGCAACCTGTAATGCTTAAGGATGGGACCTTGGTGGCTGAGCAGTCCATGACATGCAATACTCCACTTTGGCCCTTACTTACAGATGGTTGGAGAGGCCTCCACCAATCAATTAAGCCCTAGGACCTAAATGATTACCCTTATGGCAACCCCCAACCCTTTTTATCATATATGTGCTAAATGGCAGTGGCTGAGGGTCTTGGTGTCCGGGGTATGACGTTAAACTCTATCTGATGGTGAAGTTCCAATTCGGGAACTCTGGGGAATGTGTAGTACCCCTTTATCACCATTGCTCCCAGGTTCATTCTGACCTTGAGTGGTAGTACCTGTTAGGATCCCATCTATGGGTTAAATAGAAAAAAAGATTCAAAGAATTTTTTTTTTTTTAAATTGAGTTTGAAAATAATGTTGAATACCTATCAAGAAAGAATTGAACAAAATGTCTTCGGCATAAAATAACCCAACAAGGGTTGACAAAAATAAAATAAAATCCAACCAACCAACCAAAAGAAAAACTGTCTGTGAAAAATTTGGAGGCTGGGGGGGGGGGAGTTAGCCTACCATATCAACACTTGGTGACATTCTTATTATCTCTTACCCTCATCTCTAAACAGTTACTGGATGGGTGGATGGTGGCAGTCCTCATTTTCTCACTTGCTTATCACTGGGAGGTGGGGCGGATGAAGTTCTCGATATTTAATAAAGAAGTTGTGTGAATTAAAATGACAGCGGTGGAAAGTGTTTTTATTTATCAGGTTTTGGCAAGTCCACATTTATCTCATACCTCGTTTGCAATTCAAACTCGTCAGAAGGTCACTCCTCCAATATTTATAAAACATACATACATATTGGGATTGGGATTAGATAGATAGATACACAGACAGACAGAATGACCAGATAGACATCTGGGCTATTTAACCTTAGTCAGGCAAACAATCTAGGAAAAGGAAAACTGATTTCAAACCTGTTAAAGTCCACTTAAGAAATTGACCTTGTGTCAAATCCTAATCATGTAGATGATTATTATTGTAGAAATTGTTTTTGGTGATTAGCATCCAACTGTGTTGTGAGCTGAGTATGTTGTTGGTTTGAACAACAGCAACTAAGCACTACTGACTGGTGCCCAAAACAGCTGGTATTTATGGAACTTAAGAATAGTTCATTCATGTATTTGGGTGATTCCATTTGTTACATAATCTATGCATAGTTTATTGTCAACCCCCTGTATTTCTGAAGGGATGGTCCCTTTTCATATCACGGTCAGGACTTTCCATGGAATATTACAGAAAGCCAGCGAAATACGTGAAGTCACGTGGGACCTGGTTGGCTCTCAGTTTCAGCTTGGACGTCAGGCAGATAAGGCCTATCTGCCTTAGCTGATGCTCACTTGCACACGCGTGCTGTGTTTAGTTAGAGGAAGATGTTAGTTAAGTAAATAAAGGTTTAAATAAATAATATGGTTTTGTGGTTGATGAATGTCTTGGCAACAAGACTGACCTAGAAGAAGAAATGAATCGAGGACGACCAACCAGCAAGAACAGAGAAATAGATGTCATAGAGAATGACTAGAGATCACGAATGGCCAAAGAAGTAAGTTATGCATCTCTCTATCTACCTGTGTCTATCTCTCTCCCTCTCTCCAGTAAAAGAACACTTGTGTATGTACCCAACATGGGTATATGGGTATGAGTATGTAACACATTCCTTAAGGCCTAATTGTCCGCTTGGTTTCTATGAGGTTATGAGGCTTCATAAATACTCTGGCATTCTGCAGTAGGATTGCAACAAGGTTAGATCTGTATTAAGTTACAGCTTCCTTGTTGCCTTGTCTTACCAATTCGTCGGTAATTGGAACTTCTAATGCAAAAAAAAAATCGTCTGTTGTTTGTAAACAAACAACCAGGAGTTTATGGTGAAAAGCAAAAGGTGTTCTTTTCAAAACAGCTCCCAGCTGGGGTGCCTATTGGATACTTAGTCCAATTAATCAAATTTCAGCATTAACTAACCCATAAGGATTTAACATGCCATTAAGCAAATAAGCCTAATAAAAACAAGTATTCTTCTGGGTTTTACGTTAAACTGCATCTAATGATGAAGCTTCAATTCTGGAGTTCTGGGTAGTGTAGAGTACCCCTTCATCGCCATTACTTCCAGTATTTGTTATAGTGGCTGGGGGTGGGGTCTGTAGTATAGTGGTTGGTTGGTTGGGTTTTATGGCATGTCAACCCATTGGGAACCCTGTCTGTTTGGGCTTTAGAACACACTGAATGCACTTCTGCAGAGGGGTAAGAACTCTCCCCACCTGTTTGCCATGGGTGGTAACCTGTGATGCTTAAGGATGAAATTCTGGTGACTGAGCAGTCCATGATCTGCAAGATTCCACTTAAACCCTTACTTAGACTAGACGGGTGGGTTGGAAAAGCCCCCTCCAATCAAGTCAAGCCCTAGCACCTATATGATTGTCCCAACCTATTGCCCTCATGGCAAACCCCAACCCTTTTTATCTAGAAGTTAGTGGCTGAGAGGCTTCATGTCCTGGGAATGACGTTAAACTCTATCTGATGGTGAGGTTCCAGTTCTGGAGGTATGGGGAATGTGGAGCACCTCTTCATCACCATTGCTTCCAAGTCCACTCTGACCCAGAATTAGGGTCCCATTTATGGGTTAAATAGAAAATTTGTTTATAAAAACAAATTGAGTTTAAGGTAGGAGTTAGATGGCTTTATTTGGGACCCATTAATTTCCCTGGGGACTCATTCAAAGCAAATATATGCATCCCAGAACAAACTAAATCAAAAGGCTATCAGCATCACTACACACACACACACTACTAAGACCTGCCTTACCAAAAAAAAAAAAAAAAAAAAAAAGGATAGGCCAGATCTGGATTGATACTAAAGTATTGTTGGACAGAGACACATACACATAAACTTACATAAACACACACACACACACACACACACACACACAAATAAACAAACTACTAAGACCTGCCTTAAAAAAAAAAGGTTAGGCCAAATCTGGATTGATACTAAAGTATTGTTGGACAGACAGACACACACACACATAAACTTACATAAACACACAAATAAACAAACTACTAAGACCTGCCTTACCAAAAAAAAAAAAGGATAGGCCAAATCTGGATTGATACTAAAACATTGTTGGACAGAGACACACACATAAACTTACATAAACACACACACACACACACACACACACACACACACACACACACAGATAATTTGGAGGAAGATATAACCAGGCATATAACAGAATGGTAAAATCTTAGCAATAAGGTAATAACTCCAGAACTTACCTTTCAGAAATCTTCTGACAAAGGGGATCTTTAAAACCAACCACCAAACCAATATAGACAAAATACTTCAAGCAAATTGTGTCAAAAAAGTATCAAGATTTTCGGTACTTTTTGGCACACCTTGTATTCTGAAAAAAAATTAGCGTTACATTTATTGTTCATTCCTATCTTGTAAATACAGCTTCAATCTTGATATTTTTTGACAAACCTTGTATATATATATATATATATATATATATATATATATATATATATATATAATTCTGCTATTCAAAACAGCATGAAGGTGTCAGTGTGTCTGGTAAGTAGTAGATGCTCTGCATCAGTTGAGATATTATTGACTGGCACATTCTGTAGTGGAGTTGTTTTGTATATATTAGGTAGGTGCACAATATATATATATATATATATATGTTGTGTGAGGGGGAGGTATGTTTTATGAATCTCCTTCATTCCACATCTGTTTAATTGGCCTTACTTTGCCACACCCTTGCATACATATTTGTTACCTACCGTTTATGTATATTTACTGTGTAAGTAGAGCAAGGTTTGTATGCAAAAAAAAAAAAAAAGAAAAAAAAAGGCTCACCTGACCTGGAACACATGGGGGATGCCATAAGTAGATGAACAGGTAGATGAGAGGAAGAAGGGAAATAGTTGCTATGGAAATTGACTTATATAAAGGATGTAAATATTTGTGTGTGTATATATAATATATATATATATATATATATATATACATTAGTCAGTTTAGCCCAGTTGGTAGACCATCTGCTTAGGAATCACAAGGTTCCTGGTTCGATAGAAAGAGCTGATCGTAGGTGTGGCGCTCCACCTCATGCTAAAATAATCTCCTTGGTATAGTGCTAGTGAAAAGGGGATAGTCTCTTTCGCTGTCTGGCTGATACCGACATTAAGCCGCCCTGCTGATTTTACTTTTTACTTATATATATATATATATATAAATGAATGAATACCTTGGTGAAGATATAAATTTATTTCGGCATTGCTTTGCCTTGTCACTCTGATCTTTACTAATTCAAAGACCTCATACCCTCATAGATTTCACTTGTATGATCTTCCCGTTTTACTGGTTTTGTTTTTCACGACAATTTTTGGGAGAATATGTGCTTAATTGAAGTCGTACCCAATTTTGAAAATTAATTAATAATTAATTAATTAGGCGGGCATACCTATTCAAATGTAAGGCTAAACAAATCGAGAAAAATCAATCTCTGTATGTACATTTCAGCCTATTAGGCCTCATCAGCAGAGCTATAGATAGGAAGACCGCCTTGTGCATGATTTGAACCCTGACTGTCAAGCTGACAGACGAGGACTGTACAGAAATGTGACTATACAGTTTAAACTTATATATATATATATATATATATATATATATATATATATATAAAGAGATTTATCCAAAACTTGGTAGTAAGGGATGATTCTATATGTGATTTCTAAGATCCACTGTACTAATATTGATGATCCAGTATGTATAAATACAGTGAATCATTAAATCACTAAAGAGAGCTCAATGTAAAATAACCTTTTAGATTATATACAGAGCAATATTTATCAATAAAGGAAGGAAGAACTCGATACAGTAATCCCATGATAAATTTATTTCGGCGAAAATTGGGGCCCATATAAATCTAAGTTGATTTAAACCGGCTCCCCAAATTTTCGCCTCATCGGATGGGTGGATTACTGTATTGAGTTCTTCCTTCCTTTATTGATATATATATGAGAGAGAGAGAGAGAGAGAGAGAGAGAGAGAGAGACAGATAGATGTAAAAAGTTATGGTAGTGAAGATAAAGTCAACAGCACTTGGTAACTGTCAGTTTTTCACCTATTTAATTTTCAAACTAAGTGAATTATATGTTTGTATTTTTCCTTATAAACTGTTGTGCGGTGCATCATGGGAAGGGTGGTGTATTTTATTCATAAAAAAAGGAATGTCAAAAACGACAATGATTTTACTGGACAATTAGAATGTGTGTATTGACATTTGATGTTTAGACCTTCACAAGAGATTTTGTTTTTATTCTTTTAGGTCAAGGTAGAGAGAGAGGACAGCTAGCTCTCCTCTCTCTCTCTTCTTCCCTCACTCTCTCTCTCTCTTCTTCCTCACTCTCTCTCTCTCTCTTCTTCCCTCACTCTCTCTCTCTCTTCTTCTTCCCTCACTCTCTCTCTCTCTCTTCTCTCTCTCTCTCTCTTCTCCCTCACTCTCTCTCTCTCTTCTTCCCTCACTCTCTCTCTCTCTCTTCCCTCACTCCTCTCTCTCTCTTCTTCCCTCACTCTCTCTCTCTCTCTTCTTCCCTCACTCTCTCTCTCTCTTCCCTCACTCTCTCTCTCTCTCCTCCTCTCTCTCTCTTCCCTCACTCTCTCTCTCTTTCTTCCCTCACTCTCTCTCTCTCTTCTTCCCTCACTCTTCTCTCTCTCTTCTTCCCTCACTCTCTCTCTCTCTTCTTCCCTCACTCTCTCTCTCTCTTCTTCTCTCTCTCTCTCTTCTCCCTCACTCTCTCTCTCTCTCTCTCTCTCTTCTTCCCTCTCTCTCTCTCTCTCCTCACTCTCTCTCTCTCTTCTCCCTCTCTCTCTCTCTCTTTCTTCCCTCACTCTCTCTCTCTCTTTCTTCCCTCACTCTCTCTCCTCTCTTCTTCCCTCACTCTCTCTCTCTCTCTTCTTCCCTCACTCTCTCTCTCTCTCTTCTTCCCTCACTCTCTCTCTCTCTCTTCTTCCCTCACTCTCTCTCTCTCTCTTCTTCCCTCACTCTCTCTCTCTCTTCTTCCCTCACTCTCTCTCTCTCTCTTCTCCCTCACTCACTCTCTCTCTCTTCTTCCCTCACTCACTCTCTCTCTTCTTCCCTCACTCACTCTCTCTCTTCTTCCCTCACTCACTCTCTCTCTTCTTCCTCACTCACTCTCTCTCTTCTTCCCTCACTCACTCTCTCTCTTCTTCCCTCACTCCTCACTCTCTCTCTCTCTTCTCCCTCACTCTCTCTCTCTTCTTCTTCCCCACTCTCTCTCTCTCTTCTTCCCTCACTCTCTCTCTCTCTTCTCCCTCACCTCTCTCCTCTCTTCTTCCCTCACTCTCTCTCTCTCTTCTTCCCTCTCTCTCTCTCTCTCTTCTCTTCCCTCACTCTCTCTCTCTCTCTTCTTCCCTCACTCTCTCTCTCTCTTCTTCCCTCACTCTCTCTCTCTCTTCTCCCCCACTCTCTCTCTCTCTTCTCCCTCACTCTCTCTCTCTCTTCTTCCCTCACTCTCTCTCTCTCTTCTTCCCTCACTCTCTCTCTCTCTCTTTCCCTCACTCTTCTCTCTCTCTCTTCTTCCCTCACTCTCTCTCTCTCTTCTTCCCTCACTCTCTCTCTCTCTCTTCCCCTCACTCTCTCTCTCTCTTCTTCCTCACTCTCTCTCTCTCTCTCTTCCCTCACTCTCTCTCTTCTTCCTTCTTCCCTCACTCTCTCTCTCTCTCTCTCCCCTCACTCTCTCTTCTTCCCTCACTCTCTCTCTCTCTTCTTCTCACTCTCTCTCTCTCTTCTTCCCTCACTCTCTCTCTTCTTCCCTCACTCTCTCTCTCTCTCTTCTTCCCTCACCTCTTCTCTCTCTCTTCTTCCCTCACTCTCTCTCTCTCTTCTTCCCTCACTCTCTCTCTCTCTCTTCTTCCCTCACTCTCTCTCTCTCTCTTCTTCCCCCACTCTCTCTCTCTCTTCTTCCTCACTCTCTCTCTCTCTCTCTTCTTCCCTCACTCCTCTCTCTCTTTCTTCCCTCACTCTCTCTCCCACTCTTTCTCTCTCACATCCCTCTCTCTCCCCCTCTCTTTCTCCACCCGCTCTTTCTCTCTCCCCGCTCTTTCTCCACCCACTCTTTCTCTCTCCCCGCTCTTTCTCCACCCACTCTTTCTCTCTCCCCGCTCTTTCTTTCTCTCTCCCTTCTCTCTCCCCCTCTCTTTCTCCTCCCTCTCTTTCTCCTCCACTCTCACTGTCTCCTCCACTCTCACTCTCTCCCCCTCTTCTCTCTCTCAAATCACCCTCTTTCTCTCTCCCATCCCCCTGTCCCCTTCTCTCTACCCCCTCTCTCTGTTTTACAATACTATTTTTTGTTTCCCATTGGAAGAACTATTCTGGATTCACTTGCTAGTTTAGCTCAGTTGTTAATGCTTATAGTACATATATAAAGAGCAGTTATAGAAGTGGCTACCCAGCATCACCTGGGTAGAAGGAGACTAAAACAAACCTAATGGTTAGCAAGTTAGTCTCACAGATCCATTATGTATGTTTTAATTTTTAGATATTTTCATGAATATAAGTTAAATCTTTATAAATTTTGCGCAAAAAGCAAGAACCGGTGATATTTAATATGTATATAATCTGTGGATTAGTCCACCAAAGTTTTTATCCCAAGTACTTTCGGCACTTCAAAGTGCCATCTTCAGGGCTGATGTGTTTGTGTTTCAAGTTAGTAGTAGTGAGAGTAAAAATCCACGGATTCCATCCAAATATGAAAAAATTGTTAATAAAATCATTAAACAGGAGATATCTGTTTTGTTTAATTCTACATGTATATGTATATATATATATATATATATAATATATATATATATATGTGTGTGTGTGTGTGTATGAGATACAAGGATTGCCTGAGGTCAACCTTAAAAAGGTGTAACATCGATGAGAAGACCTGAGAGAGTCAGGCTTTGGACCGTGGGCAGTGGAGAAGAGCTTTGCAGGAGGGTACCAAAAAGTTTGAGACCAACCGTATACAGCATGAGTGGTTGAAACGAGATGTTCGCAAGAATAAAGAAGTAGACAATCAAGGGCTTCAAATCGGTCTACAGTGTGAAAGGCTATGTCTGAGCAAGGTTGGCCTGATCAGTCACTAAACTGTGCATTGACGGGATGGACCAATAAAATACCCTGTGCTCCCTGGAATAACTTGTAAATGTGAGAAGATGTGCAAGACTTTAGCAGGGCTAAAGAGCCACTTTCGTGCAGCTCACCGTTGAACTTGTTGAACATTTTGAAGCTCATCGTTGCATTCTTTGAACTTTTGAACTTATTTTTTTATTTTTTTATTTTTTTTATCAAGCAATGGCAATACTTGAACACGAGTGCTGCCATATATATATGTACACACAATGTCTCATTAATTTGTTTTTAAGTTCTGTCCTTTAGGAAGAAGAGGAAACAATCTTAAAAACCCATCAGATAAACTTGTCCTCCACTTCAAATCCATGGGGGGTGGGAACTGGGGTGTTGTTTCAGAATGTGCCAGATTATTTAATTTGTCTCTAAATGACAGATGACCATTTTGAATATTCTATAATTGACCATGAAGTGTGTGGGTGGGGGGGTGGAGCAATGGTGTTAACTCAAAAGACTCTGCTGGATGTTTAAAGGAGCAAGGATATGGCCTGCTTCAGGGTGGGGGTGGTGGGTCAAGTAGAATGACCTATGTTTGCCAGAGGTCAGGGGCACCTTTATTTTTTTTAAGGGGAGACCATTTAAAGGTTATTGATGACATTTACTTCAATGAGTCAGCAGAAAGATTTAGACAAGTTCCTAAATTTTCCCTGTTGGCTCCCAAACTAAATTCTTAATGCTTATTCTCCTCCTCCACCCTGCTCAACATAGAGTGGGCATAATCTTATTTGATATATATGTATATATATATATATATATATATGTATGTATATATATGTATATATATATATATATATATATATATATATATACACACACACACACACACACACACACTGATACGTATGTGTCCTGCGTCCCTGAAAAAAAATCTAAAAGGATGCATTAAAACTGTTTTCTTAATGCTTACTCTCTTCCTCCACTCTGTTCAACATAAAATGGGCATAATCTTCTTTGATATATATATATATATAAAAGCAATTGGTAATTTGCTTGAAGCATTGTTAAGTATACGCATTGTACTGGCCTTCAAAATATTAATATATCATAATATATATATATATACACACACACACACACACATACACAGATGCTGATAGGTATGCGTTCTGCGTCCCTGACGCACAAAAATCTAAAAGGACGCATTAAAATTGTATCCATGCGTCCCAGTGTTTTCCTTTTTTTCCCCTTAACCATTTACAGCTTAATGTAAATAGACTTCAATATTTTCATAGAAATGAATTATACTATTGTAAAATCATTCAAATCCAATACAAGAATCCCAGGACGCACTAAATTAAAAAGCTTTCGGTGTTACTGGTATGTTATGGTGAAACTGCAGATAATTTTTTTACTATCCCTGGTTTTGGCTACAGACAGATAGGTACTGAATCTCCATTATATATAGAAGCAATGACATAGTTTCGGTTACAGACAGATTCTGAATCTCCATTATATATACTAGCATATATATGCACCCTCCGGGTGCAAGTATTTTAGTTAAATTTTATAATAAAATATGATATTAAATTAAAAAGGCTAATTAAACTGAATAAGAATGTAGATAAAAAGATTTTGAACAGATGGGGTATGATTGAAAAATAGAACAACTTTGAAACTAACTCTTCCATCATTTTCCGTTACTCCCGTCTTTCATTGGTAAATTTTCCTAATTAAACTGTTTAGTTAAAATAGGTAGTAAAGAATAATATTACAGTTATTTCTTCTTGTTAATGGATTTCTTTTAAGATTTATTGAAGAGATATTTGCTCATATTCAATAAGATAAAACCAAACAATTAGAAATCAATAATACTAAGCATATATTTATTAAAATCAATTTTTTAAGATCAATATGCAAATTAGTCTTCCCATTTATACTGTAAACCTCTATTTTGTTGTATATATAAATACAATTGCATGTTATTAGTATGTAGATATGGTCAACAGTGTAAGTAATGTAAAACAATTTTATTAATAATTGAGGTTTAAATAAAAATAAAATCATGGAGAATATTATGTAAATAACTAAAGGAATTGTGACTTGCATAGTAATATAGTTTCGGTTACAGACAGACAAACCCACAATCTCCATTATAATAAGATATATATATAAGCAATGACATAGTTTTGGTTACAGGCAGATTCTGAATCTCCATTATATATAGAAAGCAATGACATAGTTTCGGTTATAGACAGAAAGATACTGAATCTCCATTATATATAGAAGCAGTGACATAGTTTTGGTTATAGTCAGATACTGAATCTTCATTATATATAGAAGCAGTGACATAGTTTCGGTTATAGTCAGCTACTGAATCTCCATTATATATATAGAAGCAATGACATAGTTTCGGTTACAGACAGAAAGATACTGAATCTCCATTATATATAGAAGCAGTGACATAGTTTTGGTTATAGTCAGATACTGAATCTCCATTATATATATAGAAGCAATGACATAGTTTCGGTTACAGACAGAAAGATACTGAATCTCCATTATATATAGAGATGTGTTGACAATTATGAAACAAAATGGCAAATATTGTCCTTCCTGATAGTAAAAATGAATTTTGAATAGGATTTTTTTAAAAATTTCTTTTTAATTTTTTTTTTTTTTAACATTCCAAATGTGAAAGATCATTCTGCTAGACCTTTTATAAACTGAATCCAACAAAGTACAAACCTTTTAATTATATGACCGGAGCTCATCATCGGCTCCTCATTTTACCGCACAGATCTCTGTGCTACTTATATGCTGAGTTGGCAAGGCCCGGTATCGAACCAGGAACCTTGAGGTTACTAGCTGGACACTGTACCAACTGAGCTAAACCGGACTATTTAATTATATTAATTATAACAGGAGAAAGAACTTTCTTTATTTGACTTTCGGCTGTTCTGTCCTTTGTGTTGGTCGTCTCTATTACGTGTGAGCACATTTCGAAGGAAACCGGCTCTGCTGAACTTTTCGTTCATAAAAACAAAAAGCAGCTTGTGTTGCAGCACATAAAAGAAACTGTAGACAGACATTGCAAATTCCAATACAAACAATGAACTGCACTTTTGAACTGGACTCTGTTAATAATACTGTTTTAGTTATTTATCAAAGTAAGCCAACACTTTTATATGAAGCCTAATTTAAAGGGAATGTCTTAGCCTAGGTCAGTACTTAACGCTCAATGCATTATCATTTAAATACTTACACTGCTGCTTATAATATAATGCTGTTCATAATATTCAGGAAATTAGGACAGTGCATGAATATAGTTATGTACATGGTAGTCCTTATAATAGACCTGGTATCCATGCAACTGGGGGCAGATACTGCAGTTTATGATGAGCTACTCATAAAATTCAGGAAATTAGGACAGTGCATGAATATAGTTATGTACATGGTAGTCCTTATAATAGACCTGGTATCCATGCAACTGGGGGCAGATACTGCAGTTTATGATGAGCTACTCATAAAATTCAGGAAATTAGGACAGTGCATGAATGTAGTTATGTACATGGTGGTCCTTATAATAGACCTGGTAACCATGCAAGTGGGGTCCACAACTGGGGTAAGATACTGCAGTTTATGATGAGCTACTCATAAAATTCAGGAAATTAGGACAGTGCATGAATGTAGTTATGTGCTCTGGGGAATGTGGAGTACCCCTTGATCACCATTACTCCCAGGTCCACTTTGACCCGGAGTGGTAGTACCTGTTAGGGTTCCATCTATGGGTTAAATAGAAAAAATGAGTTTAAAAAAATGTGTTTTTAAAAAAATTGACTTTCAAAAAAATATTGAATACCCATCAAGAATGAATTTGAACAAAACGTCTTTGGCATAAAATAACCCAACAAGAGTTGACATGTCATAAAATCCAACCAACCTTGAGTGCTCAGTATTTGGGATAGAGCCATGACACTCTACAGTGTCAAATCCAGACCAGACAGTGGTTAAAATTGCTTTAAAAAAAAGAAAAGGGCCAGTCAGGACAAGCTGGTTGTTTTATGATTATGCATCGATCATCAGACACCTGTGTCTGAGGATTGATATTTAATTGTGAAACTACCAGTCATGCATAAAACTTGTGTTCAGTGGTTGGTTTTAGAAATTTGTTTTTGTTGTTAAGCAATTTTCAATCATGTTCTGGATATGACTAACCCCCCCCTCTCTCTCTCTCTCTGTCTAATATATATTTATATATACTAGCAAGAATAAGAATGGTAGTACCAGTTAGGGCCCCATCTATGGGTTAAATAGAAAAAAATGAGTTTAAAAATGTGTTTAAAAAGAATTGAGTTATAAAAAAAAAGAATTTTCAATTCCCATCTAGAATGAATAGAATGAAATGTCTTCGGCATAAAATGACCCAACAAGGGTTGACATGCCATAAAATCCAAAAAAGAAAGTTTAAACTGTATAGTCACAAACATAGTTGTGACATCTCATTCGCCAAAAGGAAAGGCTGAATTAAAAGCTACAAACTAAATTATATACACATTCACTATCACCAGAGCTTGCTTTTTGTGCAAAAATAATGAAGAATTTATTTATAGATATTAGGATTTGAATAGTAAGAGAAGGGAAACTCATCGGTTGCATTGATGATTAAAATATAAATCAATTATGTGAAGACCAAAATAATCAATGGATCTGTGAGACTAACTTTTTATCATCTCCCCTCACTACCCAGGAAACGCTGGGTTGCTGCTTCTAGTTCCTTATAAATATAAGATTCATATAACTGCCTGGTATATGTAAACGTTGTGTAATGGTTAGCAAGTTAGATTTGCAGACCTTGTTAATGGGTTTGATTCTCATTGGTCGCTCCATACTTCTAGCCTTGTGCCACTGTAAGCCAAACTTGCATAAAGGTTAATATTATCTTGAAATTTTTTTGTCCATTCAAAAGAAGAAACATTAAAAAAACTTCTGATGATTTAAAAAAAATTTTTTCAGCTTACGGAAATAATGAAAATTATGAACGAAAACCAATGTTTACATTTTTGCACCGTTAAATCAAGTGAAATTTAATGTAGCCAAAAACAAGTTATGACTAGAGGCTTTTTTAAAAAATACTATGAAAAATAAATTAATGGTCCGATTTTCACAAAAATTTCCATAATTACTTACCTTTTGATGTAGATATGTCTGAAATAGTTTTTTCCTAAAATATATTAGGGGAAATGTATTTTTTACGAGGCCTACCACCCCCTTATTTTATTTTTATGAAATATGAAAAAATGAACCGACAAAAACGATTTTTACTTTTTTTCTATAAAGATAAGTCTGAATAATTATATCAGAAGATTTTAAGTATCGATGCGAGAGCTTTTTAGTAAAAGAACCATGAAAACAGAATTCTGCTAAAAAATATCAAAGAAATTGACCCTGTTGTAAAAAAACGGACCATTTTACGTATTTTTTAAGATAACGATGAGTAATTTTTCCCCACTCTGATAATTTGATCTTTGAATTAATTGTTTTTCTTTGTAAGAACTCTTTATGTTCGTTATTTCTTTTTTGCGAGATTTAAAAAAGAAAAGTTAAAAAAAATATTTACGTTTCCTCCTTCAATATGGCCTAAACTGATCATGTGACGTATTTTGGTGGTACCTAACACAAATACACAAACAAAATGCCCCCTTCCGACCCCACCAACACTAAAAAATGACCATCTTAATTGGATCTTTAAAAAAAAAAAAAAAAAAAGCTTTCACTCTGTCTGATGAATGCATTAAAAGTATGAACCCCTGGGTCACAAAAATTCCCATGTAATATATATATCCTGCTGAGTAAATGGCTGTCATAATATACAAGGAAATTATTTAGGAATGTAATAATTATATTAACCATCCTGATAAGATTAAATTTCAGTCATTTGCTTCATCTTTTTATTTATTTTCTGATCGTATCAAAAGCCATCAAAAAATAAATTAATGGTCCGATTTTTACAAAAATTTCCATAATTACTTACCTTTTGATGTAAATATGTCTGAAATAGTTTTTTCCTAAAATATATTAGGGGAAATGTATTTTTTACGAGGCCTACCACCCCCTTATTTTATTTTTATGAAATATGAAAAAATGAACCGACAAAAACGATTTTTACTTTTTTTCTATAAAGATAAGTCTGAATAATTATATCAATTTGCTACAATTTCCCCTCCCCCATTACTACTGAGGAGACGGTGACCATGCCTGATTATTTATGATTAAAAAAAAAAAAATGAATGACTCAAACTTACTCTTATCTAATAATTTAATTATTACATTTCTGTACTATTTCTCTGAATTTTTGAGATGAGGCTTGATTATTTGGACTCATCTTTGAGATTGTTATCTGCCCAACACTTCACCCGATGTGTCCTCTGGCCTTCTTTGGGTATTTCTTATCAGACTCGGGAACCGTCTCAAACTCGGAACCTTCTTGTAATCAGGAACCTTCACGGAACTTTGTTAACCATGACTAGGTACAAGTGTTAATCTGTGTTAATTATTCTATGTTACTGACCAGGATTGAACCTGCAGCCTAAAGATAACTGTCACTTAAAACTGTCAACTCAACGCCTATATCCACTATGCCATGTGTCCAATTGGATACATGGCATAGTGGATATAGCCGTTGAGATTGGGTTAGTGGAATGAGAACAGTCTACCCCTGTGGATTGAATAAAAGGGTTAGGTTCGAAGTTCTGTGAAGGCTCCCAATTATGACAAGGAGGTTCCAGATTTCGAGAAGGTTCCTGAGTCCAACAAGAAATACCTGAAGAAGGCTGGAGGGCACATCAGCCAAAATGTTGTACAGATAATAAAGATGAGGACAATAGTCCGAATAATCCAAATAATACATACATTTCTATAATTTAAAAAAAAAAAAATAATAATAATTAATCATAAAAAATTCCTTTTCTAAAAATCTTTTGAATTCCAACCGTCACATTTTTTAATACCCATCCCCTTCCAATTAAATTGATTCGTGTTGTTGCCAACATCTCAAAATCCGCTACATTTGGATAGTTTACCGACAAAAAGGTATACATAGCGACATGACTGACATATATATGGCGCGAATGCCCACATTGGTGAATAATGTAACAACTTTCGTTCTTTTTTGCAGTATTAGGGTTTTTTGTTTGTGAACTGATTTGACATTCTTCTCCGACCCAAACAACCATGGAGTGAATGAGCTCTGATGATTTTTGTAAAATCGAAATATTGATCAGTATCAGCTATGATTATATTATAAATTGTTTTCTCTTTAACAGCATTATGTGATGTTTTCATTCCACCTTTTCATACTCATACATTTCTATATATATTTATTCTTTATATTACTACATTCATCCTCTCTGCACAGTACTCGGGGCAAATATTGAAATAAATAAAGTGTCCTGGGTATGACATTAAACTGTATTTAATGGTGAAGTTCCAATTCTGGAGCTCTGGGGAGTATGGAGTACCCCTTCATCACCATTATTCCCAAGTCCACTCTGGCCCAGAGTGGTAGTAACTGTGTGGGTTCCATCTATGGGTTAAATAGAAAAAATGACTTTAAAAGAAATGTTTTAAAAAATTTGAGTTTATAAAATAAAAAAATTGAATACCCATCAAATATGAATAAAACAAAAACGTCTTTGGCATAAAATGACCGAATGGGTTGACATGCTGTAAAAAATCCAACCAACCAACCTCTTGTGTGATACTCAGTTTACTTAATTTCTTTCTGCTACATTAATTTATTGCATCTGTAGAATAATCATACTAAGTCCAATTACCGTCGAATTGGCTGGCAAGACAAGACAACAAGCAGTCGTAACCCAATACGATTCTGGTATGCTGTGAAGACCACTGCAAAATCAATCAAATAAACATAATTGGTTAAAGGATGGGACCCTGGTGGCTGAGCAGTCCATGACATGCAACACTCCACTTTGGACCTTAGGCTAGATGAGCAGTCAGAGAGGCCCCTTCCGATTAATCGGCTGTTCACATCAAGCTGTAGCACCCATATGATTATCTTAACCCTATTGACTTTATGGTAAACCCCCAACCCTTTTTATTATATGTATTAGAAGGCGGTGGCTGAGGGTCTTAATGTACTGGGTATGACGGTGATGGTGAAGTTCCATTTCTGGAGCTCTGAGAAATGTAAAGTACCATTTCGTCAACATTACTCCTAAGTCCACTCTAACCTGTTAGGGTCAAATCAGTTTTTAAAAAAAAGACCGAGTTAAAAAAAAAGTATGTACAAAAGGTTTTAATCAACATACAATGTTTTATATATATATATACATATATATACACACACACACACACAGATGCTAATAGGTATGCGTCCTGCGTCCCTGACGCACAAGAATCTAAAAGAACGCAGTAAAATTGCATCCATGTGTCCCAGTGTTTTTCTTTTTTCTTCTGTCACCATTTCAAGCTAACTGTAAATACTTTTCAATAGTTTCTTAGAAATAAATTATACAGGATAGATTACAAGGTAGGAGTTAGATGGCTTTAACTTCAAAAAATTTTTCCTGGGGACTCATTCAAAGCAATTATGTGCGTTCCAGGACGCACAAAATCAAAAAGCGATTGGCATCACTGTATACACACACACACACACACACACACACACACATATATATATAAGGGTGAGTCAAAAAGTAATGCCATTTTTTTAGGACTGGTATAATTACTGACACAGGAACATGTATCATATATCAAAATGAAGCTGGTCCTCTGTAGATCACATCTCTACTTCTCCACATTGTCACTGTTTCTGTCAATAGGAATGTTCCACCTTTGAATGAGAGCATGTATCCCTGCCCCATAAAATTCTGTTGACTGTTCTTTGAGCCACTTCTTCACTACAGTTTTCACTTCCTTGTCACTGGAATAATGTTTGCCTCTCTTCAGCCCCATGAAAGAGAGTTTGAGAGGCAAACATTATTCCAGTGACTTTAGAATACACCGACTGCACCTCTGCAGAGGGGTAAGCCCTCCCTCAATGAGGCAACCTGTTGGTCATGGGTGATGACCTGTGATGCTTAAGGAGTGGCTGAGCAACACTCCACTTTGGCCCTTACTTAGGCTAGACATGCAGTCGGAGAATCCCCCTCCAATCAATTGGCTGGTCATGTCAAGCCCTAGTACCTAAATGATTGTCCCAAACCTATTGCCCTTATGGCAAGCCCCAATAATATATCAATTTTATCATATGTGCTAGAAGGCAGTGTCTGAGGGTCTTATCATCTTGGGTATGACGTTAAACTCTATCTGATAGTGAAGTCCCAATTCTGGAGCTCTGGGGAATGTGGAGTACCCCTTTTTCATCTTTGCTCCCAGGTCCACTCTGACTTAGAATAGTAGTAACTGTTAGGGTTCCACCTACGGGTTAAATAGAAAAAAATGTGTTTAAAAAATTGAATACCCATGAAGAATCGGTAAAACAAAATGTGTTCGGCATAAAATAACCCAGCAAAGGTTGACATGCCATAAAATCCAGCCAATCCGCAAAGAAGAAATGAAACGAAAACTTTTTTGGCATGAAATAACCCAACAAGGGTTGACATGACATAAAATCCAGCCAACCAACTTTTCCCTAATTTACTAGTTTAAAATCATCATCGGACTGGTTCTAAAGTCAGTATCAGCCAGACAGCGAGGCAGTCAATCCCCTTTTCACTAGTGCTAGACCAAGGAGATTGTTTTTGGTGCCTGAGATGAAGCGCCACACCTACCATCAGCTCCTCACTTTACCGCACAGATCCCTGTGCTACTCATACGCTGATTTGGCGAGGTCCAGTATCGAGCCGGAACCTTGTGGCTCCTAGTCGGAGGCTCTACCGACTGAGCTAAGGCAATATTTTTTTGTCTTGTTTTTTACGTCTGCAAAATTTGAGTTTTAAAGTTCAAAGACAGCATCCTTCAACCATTGGATAAATGTTAAATTATTATTATCATTATTATTATTTTTTATTTTTTTATTTAATTTAGGCAATGCGGGGAGGGGAAGCGTGTGAAGTTTTGTCTAAAACTGCTCAACCCAAATCTGTCTTATGAGGTCAATTACTCGCAGTTTTGGATGATGAGATATGTTTGTACTAATTTGAAAAGAAAGGTTGGTTGGTTGGTTGGATTTTACGGCATGTCAACCCTTGTTGGGTTATTTTATGCCAAAGATGTTTTATTTATTCTTGATGGTTATGCAACATTTTTTCTGAACACAATTTTTTTTTTAAACACATTTTTTAAGATCATTTTTTCTATTTAACCCATAGATTACCACCACTCCGGGTCACAGTGGACCTGGGAGTAATGGTGATGAAGGGTTACTTCACATTCCCCAGAGCTCTAGAATTGAAACCTCACCATCAGCTCATTTAACACCATACCCAGGACATTAAGACCCTTAGTGACTACCTTCTAGCAAAAGAGTTGACGGTTTGCCATAAGGGCAATAGGGTTGGGACAATCATATAGGTGCTAGGGCTTAATGTGACTAGCCGATTGATCGGAGAGGGCAACTCTGACTGCCTGTCTAGCCTAAGTAAATGCCAAAGTGGAGTGTTGTACGCCATCGAGAGCTCAGCCACCAGGGTTCCTTCTTTAAGCATCACGGGTCCCTCCCACACCCAACAGGATTTTACTCCTCTGCAGAGGTGTAGTCGGTGTATTCCACTGCCCTACATGACAAGCTGAAATGAAAGTCGGTGTGGGGGAGTTAGTGATTGTAATTTTTTGGTTTGGGGGGGATATTCATTAAATTATTCCTTGACTTTTTCAAGAATTGCAGAATGTCAGAAAATTCTGTCTCAGAATTTTACTGTTAAGTTGACCATTAATTCTATAATGGTCTACCATTAGGTCTGATTTTTTAACTTTCAAAAATGAAATTTTTAGATAAAAGTTTATCCATAATTAAAAAAAAAAAAAATTTAATACAATATCTTTTATTTTTTAAATATATTTCCATAATTTTTTTTAAGAATCTATTACCTATATTTTTAAGATAATATTTACATTATTTTTTATTTTTTCCATAATTAAAAAAAAAATTATTTATTTCTTTTAGTATCTTTCCATAATCTAAAAACATTATTCTTTATTTTTTGATATAATATTTCCATAATTTTAAAATTAATCTTTATTTTTTTAATATTTTCATAATTTTAAAAAACAATTCTATATTTTGATATATTTCCATCATTTCAAAATTTTTCCATGATTAAAAAAAAAAAAAAAAAAAGTCTTTATTATTTAA
>CM042168.1:18872175-18937175 GCA_023376005.1 Doryteuthis pealeii | reverse complement strand
GTTCCAATGCCAACCTTTTTTATCATATGTACTAGAAAGCAGTAGCTGAGGGTCTTGATGTCCTGGGTATGATGCTAAACTGCATCTAGTGATGAAGTTCCAATTCTGGAAATGATTTAGTTAAATGGTTGAATTAAGAAACTTTTGCAATAAAAGCCGATGGAAAGAGTGAGTGTTCAAACTGGCCTATTCTTCAAATATACCCCCCGCTCTGTTTCAAATAAATTTAAAGCAATAATTAACTTTCATAATCATTAAGTAATAATTAATAGTTAATGATTTATATAGAAATCAATAAAAAAAATCTTTTTACATGCATTCTTATTTTATTTCGTTAGTCTTTCTGATTTAATATATTTTATTACATTAAAACTTTGAACCATATGACTTTTAGGCACCCCTTTTTGATCTCGATTAAGAAAGGATATATTTTTCATTTACACCGTCAATATCCGGTTGTTTTAACAGACGATTTTTAGATTTAAAAAAAAATTATAAAACTAAACCCTAACCAACAACCGGATATTTACTGTGTAAATGAAAAACATGTCCTTTCTTAATCGAGATCAAAAAGGTAATATGGTCCAAAACTTTAATTCTTGCACCTGGTGGGCACATGTTTTTGCTAGTCTATATAGTCTAAGGAACTCTTTTAATAAATAAAGATGAAATATTAATTGAATCAATTGTGTTGGTTTATCCACCTTTCCATTTATATTTTTCACATTTTGACGGATTTTTCCAATCTGTTGTCTCTTCACACACACACACACACATATATATATATATATATATATATATATATATATATAGTAAAAAGTGGTTAGTCAAGCGTATATATAGCGTGATGTGTGTTCACGTGGTTAGATCTTTTTAATACACATCACCCTACAGAAACAATTGATTAACACCTTTTTACTATTCTCCTGTCTGATGATTGTGCTATGCACATGAAACTTGAGTAACGGAAATATAGTAAGTATTCATAATTTTATAATTTTAGTTTTTGTACCTGCTCTGCTGTTATAAGCATTGAGCACTCTTTCTATGCATATACTTTCTATTTTGCAGGCCTTCATTTTGTATGGGTGTATGTATGTGTGTGTGTGTATATATATATATATATATATATATATATATATATATATATTGTCAGATCTTAGCCCTGAAGAGCATTAAGCAAAACTAATAGTAGGTTCGTCTGACTCATTAGATTTATCTTTATTATTTGCTCTACTTAGGTATTGAGCACTTTTTACTTATTAGCTTATTCTCCTAGTGGTTATATGAATATATATATATCTATATATATATATATATATATATATACATATAAATTGTTTTTTCTTTTGGCCAAATACTGTACCAATAGATTACTTTTTATTGGTACAACTATCTTGGTCTTTTCTTTTTTCCAAATTTTTTTTTCCTCCTCGGTTAATGTTTGGTAGTATATTTTTACAATCAAACTATTTGCTGGGTTTTTTCTCACCGCGAGGATTTACCAACACGCTTGGTATATTAAATTATATATATAATATATATATATATATAAACAAATTTTTGGTACACCTAATTTTATATAAAAACTTAAACAGTATTATACTTTATTCGGCTTAATCAACTATTTAAACACTAAAAGGGAGATTTAAAGGAGATAAAGAAAAAGGAGATTTAAGGGCCCTTTTGACTGTTGCATGTCAAGCCCTAGCAACTTTTCTTTTCCGTTTTAGAATATTTTCATCTTTCTTTCTTTCTACCTTGTTTCTATTTCTTTCTTTTTCTTTCTTTCTTCATTTTATTATTTCATTCTTTCTTTCTTGCCCATTTGTTCTTTGTTCTTTCTTTTTTCTTTCATTTTCAGACATGCCCCTTTCTTTCGTTCTTTTTTCTTTCTTTCGTTCTTTTTTCTTTCTTTCTGGTTTTTCTTTCTTTCATTCTTTCATATTTGCCTTCTTTTTTCTCCATTTCTTCCACATATGTTTCTATTTTTTTGGTTCTTTCTTCCTTTCTCTCCAACACTCTTTTTGTCTTTCTTCTTTCTTTTTCAGTTATGCCTCTTTCTTTCATTCATTCTTTCTTTCTTTTACTTTTTTTAAAGGAGACAAAAAAAAAAGAAAAAGAGACTTAAGGGCCCTTTCGACCAGTGCATTTACAAAAGTTTACAACTGGTAGATTATTTAAAAGTCAGTGTGTAAATAGAATATAAAAGGATAATAATATATTTTTGAAGGCGAAATAATGCAAATTTATGTTTAAAAACATATTTATTTAATTTTTTATTTTTATTCTTTTTTTTTTGTTCCCTTAATATTTTCAGGCTATGCCTATCTTCAGAGAGTTGAAAAAATTTTTTTTTTAAATTTCATCTGTATTTGTTAAACTCAACTGTGATGTTAATCCATTGAATGTTTTAATGTAAATGCAAACGTTCGGCAAAGATAGTGAAACTTCGTTAGATCCCGTGCGGCGTCTTGTTTCGCGGGATGTTTTGAAAATCATTTCATATATAAATATATATATTTTTTTTAATACTATAAAAATAATGAGGCCCTGCTCGGGGATATTGCACAGGATCTAACAAAGTTTCACTATCTTTGCCGAGCATAACTTTACATCTTTGCCGAACGTTTGCATTTACATTAAAACATTCAACGGATTAACATCACAGTTGAGTTTAACAAATACAGATGAAATTTAAAAAAAAAAAATTTTCAAGTCTCTGAAGATAGGCATAGCCTGAAAATATTAAGGGAACAAAAAAAATTAAATAAATATGTTTTTAAACATAAATTTGCATTATTTCGCCTTCAAAAATATATTATTACATTTATGAATTAATGCTTCTAACTCACTATAAAAATGATTTTTTAAAAAATCTTTATAAAAGGATAAAATAATGTCAAGACTGGAGCAACAAGAAGGGGAGAAAAAATAGATAAAAATAAAAAAAACCCAAAAAACTATAATATATATATATATATATATATATATATATATATTAGCACCTATATGATTGTCCTGACCCTATTGCCCTTATATGGCAAGCCCCAACCCTTTTTATCATGTACATGCTAGAAGGCAATGACTGAGGGTCTTAATGTCCTGGGTATGATGTTAAACTGCATCTAAAGAAGTTACAATCCAGAAGCGCTGGGGAATATGGAGTACCCCTTCATCACCATTACTCCCAGTTCCACGCTCGCCCGGAGTGGTAGTACCTGTTAGGGTTCCATCTATGAGTTAAATAGAAAAAATGAATTAAAAATAAATGTGTTAAGAAAATAGTTTGAAAAAAAAAATTGAATACCTATCCAGCATGAATAGAACAAAACGTCTTTGGCATAGAATAACCCAGCAAGGGTTGACATGCTGTAAAATTCAACCAACCGAACCTTTTTCTATTTTTCACCTGAAAGATCAAGCTCTTACTACTGATGACCTGTATCAACACTGAATAATTCTTCAGGGAATGATTCTCATACTGACGAGAGTCTTGAGGTCGTGAAGTCCGCTGTCCTGAAGAAGGTCTAATTGACCGAAACGTTATAACGTCAACATCACTACCTATAATAAACATCCATCCAGTACATCATCCTGTGTTTGTCTATTTTTCTCCAAATACTGTCGACTTGATTTCATCTTTTTACTCCCATATATATATATATATGTGTGTATGTGTGTGTGTGTGTGTGTGCATAAATATATGTAAAATATATATATATATGCGTGTGTCTGTGTGTGTGTATATATATATATGTGTGTGTGTGTGCGTGTGTGTGTATATATATGTGCGTGTGTGTGTGTGTGTGTGTGTATATATATGTGTGTATATATATATGTGTGTGTGTATATATATGTGTGTATATATATATATGTGTGTGTTCGTGTGTATATATATATATGTGTGTGTTCGTGTATATATATATATGTGTGTGTGTGCGTGTATATATATATATATATATATATATATATGTGTGCGTGTATCTATATATATATGTGTGTGCGTGTATCTATATATATATGCATGTATGTATAACCGTTCTATCACTGATATTGAGCATGCTGGTCCACCACTAACTCACCAAGTGAGCTAGTGATAACCATTTATTATATATATATATATATATATATATATATATTAGGTACCACCAATTTGACCCTGTGCAATTTACCCCCCCTACATTTAACACAATGAAACTTGCAGAAAAATTAATATTTTCTTGAAAATTTTTTTCCATTCGAAAGAAAAAACATTAAATAAACTCCTGATGATTTTTTAAATTTTTTATCAGCATACGAAAATAATGAAAATTATGATTGAAAAACAATGTTTTCATTTTTGCACTGTTAAATCAACTGAAATTTAACGTAGCTAAAAACAAGTTACGATAAGAGGATTTTTAAAAAATTCTATGAAAAATCAATTAATGGTCCGATTTTCACGAAAATTTCCATAAATGTTTACCATTGGATGTAAATAGATCTGAAATAGTTTTTTTCTAAAATATATTAGGGGAAATATTTTTTTACGATGTCTATCACCCCCCCTATTTTATTTTATGAGATAAAAAAAAATGATGTGGAAAAAAAATTTGGTACTTTTTTTCTATAAAGATAAGAGTCTGAATAACTATATCAATGAAATTGTATAACGTACCGAATTATAGTTTTTTTTAGGAAAAAATAATGAAATTGGAAATAAAAAGTGCAAAAAAAATGTCATAATATTAATATTTGAAAAAATTTTTTTCTTATGTAATTGGTATGTACTATATTCTATTAAATTGTCAAAAAAAAAAAAAATTTTTTAAGAAATTAATTTTTACGAGATTTTCAATCTTTTGTGTGATTAAATATTTTTATTTTCTGCGTGAAATAAATTAAATTTTTTTTTTTTCCTGTGGAAAAAAATCAAAATTTTCACGGATATTTAAAAACATGAATTTTAGAATTCAGGTGAACTAAAAGTTGGTCCGATCCGTGCTCGATTAATATTTTTAAAAGAATTTGTAATTTTTATTGTTGAATAGTAATGTGTGATTCTTAGAATGTACGGAAGAGCAAAACTGACATATGACGAGACGCTTCTCGGTAACTAAAGTTTGTTTTTCTGAGCGTAAAAAAATATTTTATTTAACTTTTACGACCAATTAGAATAAAAATAATATATTGAATGATTGTTTTATCAGTTTTTCTCTTAGAAAAAATATTCAAATTTTCATTTTATTTTCGATTTTAAGAATTAATACTAAAACCGAAGACATTTTTTAAAGTCAATTTCACTGCGAAATTTTAAGATTAAAGTTTTTCAAGTTTTTATTCATAGTAAATTGTAATATTAAAGTTTTTAAAGATTTTATTCATTTTAAATTGTAATATTAAAGTTTTTAAAGATTTTATTCATTTTAATAGAAAAAATTTGGCTAAAAAAGTTTGTCCGTTTACACCCATCCGTACTTAGATGCATAACTGTAAGAGGGTAATAATATGTATTTCTTTCTCTCTAAATCGCAGCCTGAAAATTACCCTTTCGCACGTAATATGGATAGGTTTGTTTATTTTTTAAGATAACGATGTAATTTTTCCCAATCGGATAATTTGATCTTTGAATTAACTATTTTTCTTTGTAACAACCCTGTACGATCTTTTTTTAATGAGATTTTTGATAAACAAAGTTTGGAAATATCTATTTCCGTTTTATTCAAGATGACCTAAACGGTCTGGTGGTACCTAATATATATATATATAAAGACTTTAATATACAGATTTGATTTAAAGTGACGTAAGTTAGGATAAAGAAATAGACACACTGTATGTGTCACATTGTACATTAATAAATATGATTGCATTATTTAGTGTTTATTTATGGTTTATATATATATATATATATATATATATATATATATATATATATATATATCCTTCTATTTTTCTTTATCCCTGCACGGCACTGTTATCTGGCGGAAATGAGATAACTTCCTGGTCCTAAGTGAGTAAGATAAAACCTAATTTCATATATTTACGTTCTTGCATTTATTTCATTAACAATTTATTTCACGTTCATATTTATTTTATTTTATTTATTTTATTTTTTTCTAAGTGTACCTTCTTTATTTCCGCCGCTTGCTCCCGGGGGGGGGGGTAATCATTTTCAGTCCATAGCGTCCTACACAATTTCTGATGATGATAATGATGCAGAGATACTGATAGGTACGTGTCCTGCGTCCTTGACGCACAAAAATCGTATCCATACATCCCAGTGTTTTTTTTTCTTTTTTCTTCCCTACGATTTCAAGCTAACTATTAATACATTTCAAGTAGTTTCTTAGAAATGAATTACACATGGTAGGTTAAAAGGTAGTGGTTAGGCGGCTTTAGTCGTTTCCCCAGATCATAAATAAAAACCCTACAATCTGTTAAGAAACTTTAGTTGGGACCCTTTATTTTTCCCTGGGACTCCTTCAGAGCAAATATGTGCGTCCCAGGATGCACTAAATCAACAAGCTATCAGCATTACTGATGATCTTTTTTTAATACTCACTTAAAGACCATGGCACATCTGGAGCACTTGGTTGGTTGGATTTTATGGCATGTCAACCCATTGAGTTAAAAAAAAAAAAAATGAGTTAAAAAAAAATGTTGAATATCCATTAAGATTGACTAAAACAAAACGTCTTTGGCATAAAATAACCCAATAAGGGTTGACATCCCGTAAAATCCAACCAACCAACCAAAATTCGGATTTTTAACTTGACAAGCTGATAGACACCAAGTGCAGTATAGTCATTAGTCAGGATTTATATTTTTCTACTACATTTTGCTTTTGTAAGTAAAATGTACTTCCTATTACATGGAATTTCTGCTTATGTGTTCCTGATTTTTTTTTTTTTTTTTTTTTTTTTTTTTTTTCACCCAAAAATGGGCCACAAGGAAGAAAAGTTGGATAAACACTGTTTTACATGACCCGATTTAATAACATCACTCGCCCACCCTACTTGACTGGTATTCAGAGAGGAAGTACCCCTGCCCGCAAGTGTTAAAAATGTATTTTTCATTGTTTTTTTTGTTACCCAAAAACTCGTCTATTTTATTCACAGAATTCAGTTGAGTAATGAAAGCATTTTTCATCAAACCATCTGCACCAGATTATTATTTTATTTTATTCCGTTGTTTTGGAAATTTATTTATTTTATTTTAAATTCTAACAGTGTCTGTCATCAAATATGGCGTAATTGTTTTACACACACACACACACACACATACATAGCCCTTTCAGCTAGGGCTTTAGAATACACCGACTGCACCTCTGCAGAGAGGTAAGATCCCCCCCCCCAAATGGAGCCACCTGTTACCCGTTGGGGGCGACCCGTGATGCTTAAGGATGAAATCCTAGTGGATGAGCAGTCCATGACATGCAAAACCCCAATTTTGCCCTTACCTAGGCTATACTCTGATCAATCGGCTGGTCATGTCAAGCCCTAGCACCTATATGATTGCCCCAACCCTTTTTATCATATATATACTAGAAGGCGGTTGACTGAAGGTCTACATGTCTTAGGTATGATGTTAAACTCTATCTGATGGTGATGTTCCAGTTCTGGAGGTCTGGGGAATGTGGAGCAAACCCTTCATCACCATTATTCCCAAGTCCACTCTGACCCGGAGTGGTAGTACCTGTTAGGGTGTCATCTATGAGTTAAATAGAAAATTTGTTTAAAAAAAAAACCCAAAAAAACTTTAGTTTAAAGAATTTTCTTCCAAACTAATGCTACGAGTCTTTCAAAATGTTGCAGCATTAAATGACCCACTGTGGTTGATATGCTGTAAAACAAAACAAAACAAAACAAGCAAACACATGCACACACACTACCAGTCAAAAGTTTGGGGCCACATTAATTTTTTTCCCTCTAAACTTAAAAAATTGCCCGAGTTTCATGTCTTTGAATCAATAGATTTATTTTTTCTACAAAAAACTAAAGTCGTCGGGGCGGCCTAATGTTGGTATCGGCCAAACAGCGAGGGAGTCTATCCCCTTTTCACTAGCGCTAGACAAAGGAGATTATTTTAGCATCTGAGGTGGAGTGCCACACCTACCATCAGCTCCTTATTTTACCGCACAGATCCCTGTGCTACTCATACGCTGAGTTGGCGAGGGCGGGTATCGAACTAGGAACCTTGTGGTTTCTAGCCGAACGCTCTGCCGACTGATTTGCATGTAATTATGCAATATGTTGGAAATTTATCAGGGGACTGACTATCCAGCAGTGGCAGCCCCCTATGACTGCATGAGGGCAGTTATAAAAGCAAGCACCCAACATCTTTCCTCTTTCTCCTATCACTCTTACAGGGACAAAATGGACAACTAGTATTCAACTAAGACTGCGACAGCTAAATTATCTGCCTCCTGACCCCACCTAGCTCCATCTTGCCACCCCCATGTGGCAAGTAGGCATAAGACTAGTATTCTTGCATCACACACCCCTGATGGTTGATGAAGTATGCTACTTCCACCCTGAGGTGTTAGGGCCTTCAGCTAAAAACTTCTACTACATATTACCTTTTGGACTTGGCTACCAGAACTATGTTACCACAAGGAATAGTTATTCAAGACAATTCCTTAGCAGGCAATAACTCTGCAACCCTAACAATACCTGGCTTCACCAAATTACCACATTTACCAGTAGTCTTGGAAGTAATTGTGATGAAGGGGTACTCCACACTCCCCAGAGCCTAAACTAAATTGATTGAACTTTAAAACCCTAACCTCCACTATTTCTCTGAATTTTTTTTTAGATAAGGCTTGATAATTAGTATTATTTTAATTATTCGGACTATAATTAACACAGCTTAACACCTGTACCCCAGCTATGGTTAGCAGAATGAGAACAGGATACCCCTGTGGATTGAATAAAGGGTTGGGTTCAAAGTTCCGTGATTGCTCCCAATTACAACAAGAAGGTTCCCGATTACGACAAGAAATACCTGAAGAAGGCCAGAGGGTACATCATCCGAAGCGTTGTACAGATAACAATATAGATAAAGACAATAGTGCGAATAATACTAACTAACCTCCATGTTGTAATTGTAACACCATATGTGTATATATGCATTTGTACATTTTGACGTATATAAAATCCTTTTAGTAGCATTTATATTGTTGTCGTAGCTTGTCTTTTAAACCTCCACCATTTATCTTCTCTCTGCTTCAGATTTACTCCTTAGGGGCCATAAATTCCGAATTAATTTTTTATAGATAATTTAAATCAAAATGAATATAAAATCTTATGATGGAGATTCAGTCAACTTACTTTTACGATTTTCCCCCATAATTCAGAATTATTGTTATTTCTAATTTCTACACTACCATATATAATATATCATCATTGGCAATTCAGTCTCGAAAGACTATGATAAAAGATTTTGTGTGCCCCTGAAGTTGCAGCGCCTCCTGTGACTATGAAGTCCTATGTTTGAGAAACATTCTCGACCACAGATCTTGCATTTATAGGTTGTCCCTGTAGATGATGATGTTCCGATGCTTTGTTGCCGTTGCTTTCTTATGGACCTCTTAGCTTCATGATGTTGTATCAGGGTGACTTCTGACATGTACAGTCCTCTATGGAGATTCTGCCGCCACCGAGGGCGGTCTTGAGCCAAATTTTCCCAGCTGGAAGGGACAATGCCAAAGCACCTGAGATCATTTTTGCAGACATCCTTGAATCGCAGTAGGGGGCGACCAATCTGTCTTTTACCAGATGTTAGCTCTCCATACAGGATGTCTTTCGGGATTCGTCCATCATCCATCCGACGTACATGACCCAACCATCGGAGACGACATTGTCTCAGTAGAGAGTACAGGCTGGGGAGTTGAACTCTCTCTAGGACTGCTGTGTTAGTGATCCTGTCCCTCCAGGTGATGCCCAGTACACGTCTAAGGCAGCGAATTATATAATGTATATATAATGTATGTTCCTGCTTGTGTGAATGAAAACTCTGATGAAGTATTATAAACGAACAGTATGAATTTTATTTAACATTTCCCAAAAAAAAAAAAATTAAAGGAGTATTAGTTTTTCCTTTAACCAGTTATTCAAAAATATATACTATGATATTTACCACGTGAACTACATACGATGGAAATAAAATGAGAAAGATATGGTATATAATTTTGGTTTTGCGCAGGGGTTCCTTGAGACATGTAATTTATTTTAAGGGTTACGCAAGCGTAAAAAGTTTTCACACCATTACATCAATTGAAATATAACGTAGTCAAAAACAAGTTCTGCTAAAAAAAAGTAATTATATATATTATATATACTAGCAAATATATGCACCCTCCGGGTGCAAGTATTTAAGTTTTAATGTAATAAAATATTGTATTAAATTAGAAAGGCTAATGAAACTAAATAAGAATACAGATAAAATGATTTGAAACAGAGGGAGTATAATAAAAGATTTGAAACAGAGGAAGTATAATAAAAAATGGAACAACTGAAACTTACTTTTCCATCACTCTCGTCTTTCATTGTTATTTTTTCGAATTTAAGTATTTAGTTAAAAGAGGAAGTGAAGAATAAAATGACAGTTATTTTATCTTGTTAATGGATTTCATTTAAGATTCATTGAAGAGATTTTTGCTTATATTCATTAAAATAAAACCAAACAGTTAGAAATCAATAATACTAAGCATATATTTATTAAATTCGATTTTTAATATTAATGTGCAAATTAGCCTTCCCGTTCACATTGTAAAGCGCTATTTTGTTGTATATATAAATATAATTGCATGTTGTTAGTATGTAGACATAGTTAACAGTATTAATAATGTAAGACAATTTTATTAATAATTGAGGTTTAGATAAAAATAAAATCATGGAGAATGTGTTGTCAATAACTAAGAGAATTGTGACTTGAGCAGAAATATAGTTTCGGTTACAGACGGAAAAGCACACAATCTCCATTATAATAAGATATTATTCTTTCTCAAACTTTTACTTGCTTTTTTTATTGAATTGCTAAAAAAAATTTTTTTTCAAAGAAATCTGATATAATTATCCAGACTCTTATCTGGTATAGATAGATGTATCATGATGTCGCAGTCCAGCTCGTTAGCCACGACGCCAAAGGGACCCCCTCTTCTGAGAATTCTTGTTCTATAAAATTCCTGTTTTTCAATTACAGAATTCTCAGCAGACGCACAGGCTCTTCAAACTAAAGGAAGAATTCTCTTAAATGAAGGATTTTGTGGTCACTTGACACTATTACGTCATTTTGGTAAATGTTTACAAACAGTAACACACAATTTGGTGCGTTCGTTGAGTGAATTTCAATCTGGTGTCATTCACAAGTACATAATTACTATGATGAATGAACTTAGCTGTTTGTAAGAATGTTGTTGCTTTTTGTTTTAATTTTTTTTTTTACACCAATCAGAGGACGTTAGGGATGTCCAATCTGACGTGTAAAATTTACTCCCCCACCCCTATATTTAACACAATGTAACTTGAATAAAGGTTAATATTATCTTCAAAATTTTTGGACCATTCAAAGAAGTAACATTAAAAAAAAAAAACTCATGATGATTCCTAAAAAAAAAATTTCAGCTTACGGAAGTAATGAACATTATGAACAAAAACAATGTTTACATTTTCGCACTGTTAAATCAACTGAAATCTAATGTAGCAAAAAAAAAAAAAAAAAAAACAAGTTAAAAAAGATAAAAAATAAAAATAATTTTCATTATTTCCGTAAGCTAAAAATTTTTTAAAAAATTCATTAGGAGTTTTTTTTTAAATGTTTTTTAATTTTGAATGGTCCAAAAATTTTGAAGAACCTTTATTCAAGTTTCATTGTATTGAATATAGGGGGGGAGGGTAAATTTTACACGTCAGATTGGGGACATTCCTAGAAGATGTCTATAATAAAGAGAACAGCGGTTGGGGAGGGGTGTATCTAACAAAATGATTTTATTCAAAAGGAGATTTTCTGCATTTTTTATGTATTTATTTAGCCCTTCCTCCACAAACAGGATGTGACACAAGGTCAATTTTTAAGTGGAGTACACAGCTGGTTTGAATTTAGAGTTTATCTTCTCCTAGACTGGTTGCCTTATCAAAGCTAAATATGATCATGATTGATTTTAATGGCATGTCAAACAGTCTAAGGTTATTTTATGCCTAGAGGTTAGAGAATTGCATTTATTGTACGTTCAGATTTGACATTTTTATTATGATGGAGATTCAGTCAACTTACTTTTACGTTTATCCCCCATAATTCAGAATTATTGTTATTTTTAATTTCTACACTACCGTATATAATGTATAGGGTCCTACCAATTACTAGAAGTGGCTACCCAGCATCACCTAGGCAAAGGGAGGAAACCCTGACATATTGATTTGCTTACTTTTGTATTTTACATATGCTGGACATTTTTAAGTAGAATTTCAATGCTATTTCTATGTATATTTTAATTTTTAAATATCTTTGTATATAAATCTTAATTTTGCACAAAAAAGCAAGAAGCAGTGATATTTAATGTGTATATATATTTACTTTGTCGTTAATTGTTTTATTTTCATAGTTTCATCCGGACATACATACATACATGCATCTCAACTGCCCTATATGTATAGAGATCAGCGTTTTTCACCTGGGGTTCCCCAGAACCCTAATAGTTCCCGCTTGTGTGAATGAAAACTCTGATGAAGTATCATTTTTGTGTGATTATTTCTTAAGAGCTTTTTTAAAGGAATGTAGAGGAAGATAGAGAGAGGGGGTGAGCATGTGGAAACGATAACCCATTTCAATCAAACATAATGAGAAGGAAAAGTGTGAGAGAGTTAAATCAAGATTGTTATACTTTTTACATATTGAAGTATTTAGGAATAGTTCTTAAGTAAACATATCAAACATTGTGATAATTAAATCATCATACTATGGTATATCCAAAGGTCCTACTAGTTTATTTTGACACACAGCAAGATTTTGGCAAAAAAATCAAGAAAAAGTAGTCCTGTGGTTGCCCAAACTATGTGCTTCGGCACAATTTTGTTGGACTGAGAGAAAGCCTCCTTAAAATCTTTACATAAACTTTTACGAAATTTGTAAAGGAATATTTTGATAGGCATAAAAATAATTCTAATATTTAATTTGATTTTTTTATTCATCATTTACTTGGGATTTGTTTGTTTATTTAATTCATAATTCAGTTGTTGCTGTATGTAAGTAAGTAAAGTAAAGTCGTCATGGTGGCCTAAAGTCGGTATCAGCCAATAAGCGAGGGAGTCTATCCCCTTTTCACTAGCGCTAGACCAAGGAGATTGTTTTCGCATCTGAGGTGGAGCGCCACACCTACCATCAGCTTCTTACTTTACCGCACAGATTCATGTGCTACTCATATGCCGAGTTGGTGAGGGCCGGTATCGAACTAGAAACCTTGTGGTTTCTAACCGAACGCTCTCCCGACTGAGTAATTACAGTATTGTAACTTTAACAATAATTTTTAAGATTAAAATAAAAAAATGCAAATTAAAACAATGCTGATTATAATTTATAAAAGATTCTTTTCAAATTTTAAACAAATAAAATTATGAATTATTTTCAGTTGTTAAATTTTAATGAATAGTAAAGTGATATTTATTTTAACGTAACCTTTACTAAGTTCACGCAGCCCTATCGGTGGGGCTTTAGAATACACTGACTGCACCTCTGCAGATAGGTAATACCCCCCCCCCCACCATGGGACAACTGTTGACTGTGGGTGGCGATCCGTGATACTTAAGGACGGAATCCTGGTGGATGAGCAGTCCATGACATGCAACACCCCACTTTGCCCCTTACTTATGCTAAACAGGTGTTCAGAGAGGCTCCCTCCGGTCAATCGGCTGGTCACGTCAAACCCTAGCACATATATGATTGCCCAACCCTATTGCTCTTATGGCAAGCCCCAACCCTTTTTATCATATGGGTGTTAGAAGGTGGAGGTTGAGGGTCTTCATGCCATGGTTATGACATTAAACTGGAACCTCAACATCAGTTCTGGAAGTCTAGGGAATATGGAGCACCCCTTCATCACCATTGCTCCCAGGTTCACTCTGACCCTGTTAGGGTCCCATCTATGGGATAAATAGAAAATTTGTTTAAAAATTTTCTTTGAAACTATCGCTAGAATCTTTTAAAACTTTGCCAGCATTAAATGACCCACCGTGGTTTGCTGTGCCGTAAAACAAAACAATCAAACAATCTTTACTCAGTTCAGGGCTAACCATGTGATGTCACATTTCATGACGTCACCTTTTATTGAGCTGGCCTCCTTTATGTAGGCCTCCATTGAGAGAAATGTGAGATGTTTGTTATATACAAAGGTGGACACAAAACAATGTAAACGAAATGACTTCTGTTGTATTTGGATATTGGACAAATTTGGATTAAAAAAAAAAATTTTTTTCTACCATTGAGTATAGGAAATTATGGTCAAGTTGAAAACTATTTCATTAAAAAAAAAATGTTTTTTTTTTTGCATCTGAAACTAATTTATTTTAATTAAAAAAAAAAAAAAAAGTTCTGAAACTGTTAATTAAAAGTATGGCGTGATTTTAATTAAAAATAAAATTAAAAATAATCTCTAATAAGTGTATAACAAAATTCAAAAACAAGGCGACCCATGAATTTATTGGGTCCTCGCTGTAGCATAGGCTACCCAAAAATTTATTGGGTTTTCAGAAGCTATCTGCGAAATTATTGGGTCCTCACTGTAACACAGGCTATCTACGAAATTATTGGATCCTCACTGTAACACAGGCTATCTACAAAATTATTGGATCCTCACTGTAACACAGGCTATCTACGAAATTATTGGATCCTTACTGTAACAGGCTACCCATAAATTTATTGGGTCCTTACTGTAACACAGGAAACCCACAAATTTATTGGGCCCTCACTGTAATACAGGCTACCCATGAATTTATGATGTTTTTGTGGGGACTCATATAATTTCCCAAGTTATAGGCAATTAAATTTGAATGAAGAAGATAACAATAACAATTGAAGATAAAAAAAAACATTTGTTAAGGTACAAAATTGCAAACTTAATGGCGTTTGCAACCAGACTTATTTGCTGAGCGTCCAAAGGTTTGGGAGCAACTGGAAAAGATGCCTTGCTGGTGACTGCTTAACACTATAAGTGATTTTAGTCATGGAATTCAATTTAGGCACCAATATCGTATATTGGCAATTCATCCCTGGTGCCAAGGGCAAATAATTTATCTATAATTTTTCCGATAGTGTTTACTAATAGGATTAATATATATGTATGTTTGTATGTATATATATATATATATATATATATATATATATATATATATATATATAATGTTGGCATCCTTCCATATACTAAAGACGATGTCCATTTAAAAAAAAAAATTTTTTATCTGCAACTGTGTGAGTGGCTGAACCGACCAATTTTTGAATGGCAATCTCTGGTGCAGTGACTGCAAACAAACAGTGATGCTTGCTGGAGTTGCTGTTGTCTCTCCTTCCTTTTGGCTCTCTTTTCTCACTCTCTTTTTTCACTCCTTTTCATTCCTTGTTTGACAAGGAGTCGCCAGGTCGCACGGTCTTCTGCACAAGCCTCCCATGTGTTGGTGTTGATGTAGCATGTCTTCATGTTTCTCTTGCAGACATCTTTAGAGCGCAGGCATGGTCTCTCTACCGGTCGGGAGCCTTCTACTAATTCGCCATACAGTAGGTCTTTAGGGATGCGGCCTTTGTCCATCCTCCTGACATGACCAAGCCAATGCAGGCGTCTCTCAAAACTCACAGAAAACAAACGAAGATGACATATATTATCCTATTTATTTAGTAAATAACACCTAATATATATATATATATATATATATATATATATATATATATATATATATATATATATATATATATATATATAATAAAATAACTGATAAATATATATTTTTTTTTTTTTCACCTCAGAATTGTTATTTTAAGGGAATTGAGATTATAAACTTATCAAGTCCTTTACTGAAATAAACTGAAAATTACTATTCACTACCATTATGCAGTAGGCTTGCGACAATGCGAGATCCGTATTGAGTTACAGATATTAGTGGAATATGTAATGAAGTCCAATATATTTTTAAAATATTTTTTAATCTCAACTGGGGATTAATACTTTTGATAAAAATCAAACTCTAAGGAAAAGTTAACTTAGTACATTAATTTAATTCATTTATAAGATTTTTTTAATTAAACAATAGCCTTAATTGATATTGTTTATTTAAAGTTGTTGCATAGTGATTCAGTTATATTTCTATTTCAGAGTAACAATAAAAAAAGAACTTAAAACAGTCTACTTTTTGCATATATATTTTTCCCCCCAAAAAAAGATTTGGCATTAAATAGCCCACAAGGGTTGGTATGCCATTAAACACCAACCACCTTATGAATCTCTGACTAAACTTTAAGAATGAGACACAGAATCTTCTGCTCGTTCAAAACATTGATCTTTTCTCGAGAAAGCTGTTACTTTTTATTTATTTCTCTAGAGAAGTCGCGTTTCTTCAATAAAGTATTGGCCCAGTGATTATTTATGACTTGTTTTGTTTAACCGTTTGGCAACAGATGGTGAGAGATTTATATTATTTAGATTTTGCAGACTGTTGCCCTCATTTTATGGAGTGGTAGTACGTGTTAGGGTCCCATCTACAGGTCAAATAGAACATAATGAGTTCTAAAAGAAAAAGTGTTTTAAAAAAAAAAAAATGTTTAAAAAAAAAAAAAAAAAAATTGAGTACCCATCAAGAATGAATAAAACAAAATGTCTTATGTTTATGGAGTGGTAGTACCTGTTAGGGTCCCATCTACGGGTCAAATAGAACATAATGAGTTCCTTAAATTAATTGACTCCATGTCCACGCTAATTATGAAGCCTCTGACGCAGGGTGAACCTCAGCATGGAAAGCTTCATCTATCACCATGCCCTCTGGAGTCTTAGAACCAATCATAAACTCTCTGGCCGTCTCGGCAGAGGCAGCATCACCATCTTCCAAATTGTTGGTGCTATCCACTCCCATAGATCAGCGTTAGCGTTTTGATGTTGTTCACTCTCGTGGACATTGTCATAATCTGAAAACCCACAAAAACACTTGAACTTTTATAATTCTTCTATAATGCTCCCTTTCTAATAATCTATCAACAATTTCTTCAAATAAGAAATTTTCTCCTGAAGATGACCCTAGGTCGAAACTAGTTGAGAATAAACAACATACAAGAAATATTCCTGATTGTCTTAATACTTTTTGTTCACACTAATATATATATATATATATATAATAAAGTAATCCACAGACACGTGTTTCGAGGTATCACCTCTCATCAGTGTGGTTATACCGTTTAACAGCTACCTCTGTCCGGGTTCGAGACCCGAATGAACTTTCGTTCGCCAATCCTCTTACCCGTACGGCCACAGGCAGCTGTCAAATATAGGAGACTATTTAATCGCTACATTTCTAAGCGGAAATGAATTCAATAGAGGCCTCAAACTTATGTAAACAAAGTGAGGCTTAGCTGTGCGCCAAATACGGTGAATTTTGCAATTAAATCCCTTCTAATTAAAGTGCTCGACCAAATTGGGAGCATATAATATATATATATATAAAGTGATCCACAGACATTGTATTTCAACGTTTCACGTCTCATCAGTGTGGCTAGACACAGCAACTACTTCAGACCAGGAGCTAAACTTGACTGATTTTTTATCTGCCCGGTTCCTTAACTTCTCAGCTAACGACAACTACCATTAAGGAGCAGTGTTTTAACTGATAAATACATACATCATTGTATATATTTTACGTTCACCAGAGAGATCAAATCTGTAAACAACAGATGATCATTGCTTTATTATGTTGGCGGTGAAAGTCAATTAAAGTCACTCCTGGAGAGTTCTACTGGGTTTTGGGAGCATATAATAAGTCATCCACAGACACTGTGTTTTGACGTTTCACGTCTCATCAGTGTGGCTAGACACAGCCACTACTTCTGACCAGGCTCTCCTATGAAAGGGATGGAGCACTCTATGACGGCCTTTACATACATACAGATGTGTGTATTAAAACAGTTAAAGTCCCCTTCATATTCTGTGGTGACAATAGCCGAGCGGTTAAGCTGTCCAACTGCTGCTGAATTGGATCGGAGTTCTATCCCGGCTGTAGGTAGCTCACAACATGTCTAACCACACTGAAGAGACTTGATAAGTCGAAACACGTGTCTGTGGATGACTATATATATATATATATATATATATATATATATAATTTATGATAGAAAACAAAGTATAATAATAGATAGATTGTTCACTGTTGGAGGTGTGACAGACACATTATCGCCATTATAATAAGATTGTTCAACCAGCAAAAACAAACAGAGCAATTTGCATGTGATTCACTAATTGTTTGGAAAGTGAAACTCTTTGTTTATGTATCGACTTAGAAATTATATTGATGCTTATTTTCTGTCTGATTAAATCGTACATTTCTTCTCGAGGTCATTTATTTATAGATACTAGCAAATATATGCCCCCCCCCCCGGGTGCAAGTATCTAAGTTTTTATGTAATAAATATTATATTAAATTAGAAAGGCTAATGAAATTAAATAAGAATGCAGATAAAAAGATTTGAAATATAGGGAGGTATAATCTAAAAATAGAACTGAAACTTACTCTTCCATCACTCCCATCTTTCATTGCTAAATTTTTACTAATTTAGCTTTTTAGTTAAATTAAGAAGAAAATTACAGTTATTTTTTCTTGTTAATGGATTTCTTTTAAGATTTATCTCGAAGATTTTTGCTCAGAATCATTAAGATAAAACCAAACAATTAGAAATTAATAATATTAAGCACATATTTATTAAAATTAAATTTTTAATATCAATATGCAAATTAGCCTTCCCGATCACACTGTAAACCACTATTTTGTTGTATACAATTGGATATTATTAGTATGTAGATAAGGCCAACAGTATTAATAATGTAAACAATTTTATTAATAATTGAGGTTTTAATAAAAATAAAATCATCGAGAATGTGACGTAAATAACTAAGGGAATTGTGACTTGAGTAGTGATAGTTTCGGTTACAAACAGACAAACACGCAATTTCCATTATAATAAGATATATACATGCAAGTTGAAAAGTGGAAGTGAATCCGACAATTATGTTGAAAAAATAAAGGAAAGAAAATGTTGAATGGATAAAAATTATTCATTGGAGTGCTGACATGTGTTTTGACCAAGAGTTTATCCTTGTACACATTATTCTATTTATTATTATTTTAAATACAAAATCAAATAAAATGGTAATGATAATAGAAAAAGAAATAGAAAACAATATAACATTTTTTAAGTATACAAAATAAGCAGTTATTATCAGGGCAAGATATTTAATATTTGACAAATATCAAAATATCTTGCCCTGATGATGACCCCTTTTTTGTATACTTAAAAATTCTTATATTTTTTTTTTCTACTATTATTATTATTATCCAAAGCACTAGGAATAGGGGCAGGGACTGCTGGTGCTTCAAGCTTCCTGAGGAATTGGCGATTTCGCAATGTGATTCTACCAAATCCATCAATCCTAATTCAGTATTGATGATTAGGGAGTGTTTTGACCCCCACTGACAGTTGTTTAGACATTGTATGGCGACTGTTAACTTGTGACTTGTCAGGAATTGAACCTGAGACCTTGTAACATAAAAAGTAAGTAAAGTCATCGGGGAAGCCTAAAGTCGGTATCAGCCAATCAGCGAGGGAGTCTATCCCCTTTTCAATAACGCTAGACCAAGGAGATTGTTTTAGCATCTGAGGTGGAGCGCCACACCTACCATCAGCCCCTTACTTTACCACACATATCCCTGTGCTACTCATACGCTGAGTTGGCGAGGACCGGTATCGAACTAGGAACCTTGTGGTTTCTAGCTGAACGCTCTACCGACTGAGCTAACCCGGCCCCTTGTAGGTTGGTTTAATTTAAATAAGACTGTTTCTGCCAATCAGAAGCAGGCTTGGGATTGTAGCATAAATTTGGTCAGTGTTGCAAAGTCATTTGCCTGGGGAGGTGCTAACAGTCTGAGCTATTGGATTAACTCTGTATCAATGGAATGTTCACAGAGACTATGTCTCCCTTTTGAAGTGGGTACAGTGTATGTGCTGTGCAATTGTATCTCTCTATTAGGAATATCTCATGGATCCAATTAAATTTTTTCTATGCAGCATGTCCTTTCTTACTTTATGATAAAAACACGAATCATAACAGCTAATGTAACTAATAACGGATTGACATACTTTTAAACCAACCAACCAACAACTAAAATGTCCTGTTCTCCATTTTATTAACTCATGACTGAACCAAACCAGCCCCTAAAGACCACAACTTTGTAGAAGTCTAACTACCGTCGAGTTAGCAGACAAAAACAAACATGCAAGCTGTAACTTAAATACAGTCCTTGCATGTTGCTGGCATATAGCTGTGATGGCCGAGTGGTTAATACATTGGATTTGAAATCCAATGGGATATTCCCTCACTGGTTCGAATCCTGTTCGTAGCGCCATGTTGGATTTTTTTTATTTAAGTGGCTTATATGGAGCTTTGGATTGTTCCATTATGAACTCAGGCAAGTTCATTTGCTAGGTTATGATTGGCTGTTTGTTTCCTGGGTGAGTAAGGACATGTACAAGTACCCACTCCTGAGCCATCACTTTGCTATATGCCAGCAACATGCAAGGACTGTATTTAAGTTACAGCTTGCATGTTTGTTTTTGTCTGCTAACTCGACGGTAGTTAGACTTCTACAAACTTATATTTATAGACTGTTCCAAAACAGCAGTGGCTGAATTGGCCAATCAAAAACACCCAAACGTATTTAATTTACTATTTAAAGGTGTTGATAGATTGTCCTAAAATTACTTGCTGGAAGGACTGCTTAAGGGCATGACAAACAGGATCCACTCTGATACAATTTCTATTTTGAGGATAGATCAACAGACAAGGATTAAAACTAATACAACATCTTTCTACTTCAAGAAAGGATCAAACTTTATGCCACAAAGAATCTCCACTACAATGATGCATTATAAAATGCATTCATTCATAAATCAACAGTGAAAATTTCATTAAAATCTGATAATTCCCTGATTTTTCGGTAATTTTTTTTCAACCAGGGGGATTGATTTGATTTTGTAACGTGCATCTATGATGTCAAAAAAGTTGGTACCTATAAGGTAGCGTGGACATGGAGTCAACACCTGGTTACTGACAGTTTCTTGCCTATGCGATCTTCATACCATAGATAGATAGATAGATACTGTATTTTTCAGTGTGTCTGTTATACAATATTAATCTAAGTGTTATATGTTTTATGCAGCAGCACCCACAAACTTTGCCCCCCCCCCCATTTTGGGGGCACAAAATAGCCACGCGAATCATAACAGCTAGAGTAATAAAGAATTGATGTTCCATAGAGATGAATTTACTCAAGATTGTGAAGTCAACGTTAAAACATTTCAGTTTTTGCAACTTTCGTTGGGACTTGAATTGTGTGTAATGTCTGGATGACGCAGGAAAATTTGTTATAACATCGACATCTTCATCTATCTATCTATACATACATATATAAAGGGCAGTTGTGTATATATGTATGTCTGGGGGGAAATTTCAAAAATAAAACAATTAAACATTAAATATCACCAGGGCTTGGTTTTTGAGCAAAAATAATAGAGATTTGATTTATATTAGTGAAAATAATAAAAAAAATAAAGTTTAAATGATAACAGCATGGATTTTTTTTTTTTTCATTTAATATTTTAGATAGTTGATATTAACATTTATTTTCAGAGTAGCTGGATCAATACAAAGTCTGTTTTTTTGCATAGGGATTTAAATGGAGCATCCCACAAGGATTCAACTCACGATTCAGTAATAATGGATCTGCGGGACTAACTTACCCAGGCGACGCCGGGTAGCCGCTGCTAGTCAAGAATAAATTCATCTTTTTGGAATACCTTGTTTTTCAACCAACCAACAAGCAGTTAGAATGTCATGTTCTCCATTTATTCACTCTGTATTTGACTTTTTCTTCTGGGTGCAACAAGAATAAATTGATATCTTATTATAATGGAGGATTTTTACCATTGTCTAAGTCAATGCAAGAGTACTCTACTATTGAAGTAAGTCAGTTAGACAGTCAACAATTGGTTTGACTGGCCAAGCCTAATCATGAAGTTACTAGTTTTCTAATGAACCCACTATAACAGCTTAAATAATTCCTGCCACTGCTGCCAGGAAGAGTCCATTAAGCTGAGGAGGTGTTTGACTGTTCTACTGTCCAATAGTTAACAATCTGTAACAGTCATTTCCAGACTGCAGGTTCAATCCTGGCTAAGGGTGAAAGTAACACAGAATAACAATTATCAGTATTCTACATCTACCAACTTTAGTAGCCATTCCCACAGCACAACCACCACACGTAATGTAACTGTTACTTCTACTGACCTGGCAGCTACCATGGCTACATATTTCCCACACCAGCAACAGCAAGATGCCTCCTCTTCACCACACTCAACACTTTCGACAGACACCCAGACTTCAACAACTATTAGTAAAGCATCTTTGGAAGCAATCAGAGAATCTATGGCTGTTAGTCTCCAGCGGATGAGGGAGCTTGAAGAACAGGTGAAGACAATTCCAGTTCTTCAGGTAAGAATCTCTGTCCTCAAAGAAGAAAAGAGGTTGCTTATGCTTCAGCTCAAAGCTGATGAGGGAGCTTGAAGAACAGGTGAAGCCAATTCCAGTTCTTCAGGTAAGAATCTCTGTCCTCAAAGAAGAAAAGAGGTTGCTTATGCTTCAGCTCAAAGCCAAAAACAACAGACTTAATAAGAAAACCATTGGCGTTGGCAACATCAGCATTGGCACATTGGACAGCTCGCAACAAATCCAAGAACAACGAACAGCAGTGACCACAAAGACTGTTGAAGAATCAAGCATTGAACAACAACTACATATTAAACAACAGCAGCTCTTGCAAATGCAGCAGCAACAGGAACAAATGCAAGAGATTCATTTGCAGAAACAACCAGTGTATCGCACAGTACAAACTGTTGCCGTCATAAAGCGGCCATCTTTTGTATCAACAGGTGTTGGGGATCAGCCCTATGACCTTCAACCAGACATAGATTCTGCATACTTCTCCATTATAATATAATTATGGGTTTGTTTGTCTGTAACCGAAACTATATTACTATACAAGTCACAATTCCCTTTGTTATTTACATCACATTTACCATGATTTTATTATTATTTATACCTCAATTATTAATAAAATTGTTTTACAATACTTATAATGTTGACCATAACTACATACTATACACATGCAATTGTATTTATATATACAACAAAATAGAGATTTACAGTATGAATGGGAAGCCTAATTTGCATATTGATCTTAAAAAATTGATTTTAATAAATATATGCTTAGTATTATTGATTTCTAATTGTTTGATTTTATCTTAATGAATATGAGCAAAAATCTCTTCAATAAATCTTAAAAGAAATCCCTTAACAAGAAGAAATAACTAATATTATTCTTTACTTCCTATTTTAACTAAACAGTTAAATTAGGAAAATTTACCAATGAAAGACGGGAGTAACGGAAAATGATGGAAGAGTTAGTTTCAAAGTTGTTCTATTTTTCAATCATACCCCTCTGTTCCAAATCTTTTTATCTACATTCTTATTCAGTTTCATTAGCCTTTCTAATTTAATATGATATTTTATTATATTAAAATTTAAATACTTGCACCCGGAGGGTGCATATATTTGCTAGTTCAAATAAGAAGGGAATACATGTGTGAAAAGGAAAAAAAAAAGATGAAAGAAAGAAAAGGTCAGTAAGTAAGAAGAACCTTTCTAAAATTATAAACTAGTACACTTAATTGGCGGATGTTTGAAAGAGGGTCTGGGTCAGGATTTACCCAACACAAACAAGAATTATTCTCCAGCCAAAAGGAAATTGTCTAATAAGTTATCTTTCATTCATATTTAACTCTTAACGTCCTGTAGAGAATTTTCCAAGTCCAGAACCACATTCCTATAAGGATTTATCAATAAATGGCTAAAAATGGCCTTTTCATTTAAAGTTACCTGTTATTTCCTGTAAATCAAAGACCGCTAAATATGTTTAATATTACATTTAAAGAAAGGATAATTTAGGACAGATTAGGTAAACAAATGTGACTTCCGGCCGGGTGGAATGAGGTGGTATAGGACGTTATTAAAGAAATAGACAATTCAGAGAATATAATGGAATGGAGGATAAAAATTTGGGGTTTACATGCATAATAACAGATTTGTTTCTTATAAAGGTTGGATAGTTGGTTTTACGGCATGCCAATCCTTATTGGATTATTTTATGCTTAAGTCAGTCTTTTCTTTACATTTATATGATATTAAGTAACAATTCCTATTTAATAATAATTATTTGTTTACATACAATTATATGGTATCAAATATTCCTGTTACATAAATAGGTTTGCCTATTTATTTTATAAGTGTAGAAATTTAAAATAATGGTTTAGAAGTAAGAACTCCTGCAGGGGTTCATGTGAGTGTGATAGACAAGTCTTCAACCCTGGCTGACCTATTAGCAGTTCTCTCATTGGTTATCTTTTATTCTTATTTAAAGAGGCTAAATAGACAATTCACAGAACATAGCCCTAGTGGACTGAAGGATGAACATTTTGGAATTACATACATCACAACATATTTGTTTCTTCTAAAGGTTGGTTGGTTTTACGGCATGTCAATCCTTGTTGGGTTATCTTATTCTTAGGTCAGACTTTTTTTGCGATTATATTATATCAAATAACAATTCCTATCTCTATATTAATACTCGTATTCCTTAATTGTACAACAGTTATCATCTTGCACCACCCTCTGGTTAAAAATAAGACCGTCCAAAGCATTTTTGTTGGTTGGTTGGTTGGTTGGTTGGTTTTACGGATTGTCATTCCTTGTTGGGTTATTTTATCTGGTTAAAAATAAAACCATCCAAATCATCCAAGATAAAATGCAAAAATTCAAATACTGATTATCTGGTGTTGCTTAACCGCCGAATTCTTATTTCTTATGAATGTTGTCACCTCAGCTAAATAATAGACCATTCCGTTTTCATTATAAAGAAAGACATGCTACAAAGAAAAAATATAATTAGGAAGAAAGAAAGAGAGTAGGAGAAAGATAGAGAGAGGGGTGAACACGCAGAAGCGATAATGCTAATCTTTTTCAATTGAACATAATGAAAAGGTGAAAAGAAAGGAAAAGTGAGAGTTAAATCAAGATTATTTTACTTTTTACATATTGAAGTATTATGCAATAGCTCTTAAGTAAACATATCAAACGTAATAATTCAATTATCATACTGTGGTATATCCAGGTCCTGCTAGTTCACATTAAATCTAAAATTAGTTTTTATTAAATTACACTAGCAAATATATGCACCCTCCGGGTGCAAGTATTTAAGTTTTAATGTAATAAAATATTTATTATAATATGTATTAAATTAGAAAGGCTAATGAAACTAAATAAGAATACAGATAAAAAGATTTGAAACAGAGGGAGTATAATAAAAGATTTGAAACAGAGGGAGTATAATAAAAAATGGAACAACTGAAACTTACTCTTCCATCACTCTCGTCTTTCATTGTTATTTTTTCTAATTTAAGTATTTAGTTATAAGAGGAAGTAAAGAATAAAATGACAGTTATTTTATCTTGTTAATGGATTTCATTTAAGATTCATTGAAGAGATTTTTGCTTATATTCATTAAAATAAAACCAAACACTTAGAAATCAATAATACTAAGCACATATTTATTAAATTCGATTTTTTGATATCAATATGCAAATTAGCCTTCCTGTTCACATTGTAAACTGCTATTTTGTTGTATATATAAATATAATTGCATGTTATCAGTATGTAGACATAGTTAACAGTATTAATAATGTAAGACAATTTTATTAATAATTGAGGTTTAGATAAAAAATAAAATCATGGTGAATGTGATGTCAATAACTAAGAGAATTGTGACTTGAGTAGGAATATAGTTTCGGTTACAGACAGAAAAACACACAATCTCCATTATAATAAGATATCCTGGAGCAATTATAACAATCGGATTAAAATGTGTCCTTATATGTAGGTGAGGCTGAAAATAACCCTAATCCTCTTGGCCCTTATTATAATAGCATCAGGTTACGCTTATAAAACAAGAATATCTTGTCGGGTCTATGACCCTACAGACTGATCATCATTAAAACAGAACATGCTGTGAGCAAGAGTGGTCCAATTATAGTGGTCCATATTTGGTGCTATGGATGCTCAAAGTGTTGTATACTCCTTCTGAATCTCTCTCTCGCTCTCTCTAAAGTCCGGTTGGTGTAGGGTTTACGGTCCTTGCCTGTCAGCTTGACAGTCAGGGTTCGAATCACGCACAAGGCGGTCTTCCTATCTATAGCTCTGCTGATGAGGCCTAATAGGCCAAAATGTACATACAGAGTTTGAGTTTGAGTTTTGTTTAACGGCATATCAACCTCTGTGGGTCATTTAATGCCAAAAAGGTTATTTTGGATTTCAGACTTTAAGGTAGTGGTTCTATGGAGATAATTGGTTATGTTCTGTTATATTTTGTTGAAAAGGTTGCTTTTTTTAATAAAATTTAAAATGTTTTCAGGGTTTGTATTCTTGAAGATGTCTTTCAGGTTTCTAGCTTGATAGTAATTTGCGCGGATATGTTTAAGTCTGTTACAATTTAGAAGGATATGCTTGGTTGTAAGTTGTACTTTGCCCAGATTGATTTTTCTCGATTTGTTTAGCCTTATATTTAAATAGGTATGCCCGCCTAATTAATTAATTATTAATTAATTAACTTTCAAAATTAGGTACGACTTCAATTAAGCACATATTCTCCCAAAAAATTGTCGGCTAAAAAAAAAGAAAAAAAAAGCCATATCAAAACACATCACTTGTGTATTTACTTCTCATACCGTCATGAGAAAAAGTCACTATAAGAGGAATAAAAACCTGCTTCTAAACAAAACAAAAAATCTAAGAAAGTCCGGTTAGTGTTACGGTCCTCGCCTGTCAGCTTGACAGTCAGGGTTCGAATCACGCACAAGGCGGTCTTCCTATCTATACCTATATATATATGTATGTGAATAGATTGTGGTACGAGCAAAATTTGAAAATGGTTTTAAAAAGCGTGTGCATTGTGAGATGTTATAATAAATACAATTTCATATTTTTTTTTTTTTTTGCCTTCTGAAAAAGATATCTTTTTTTCAGTAACGTCTCATCAGAGAAGCATACCGTGACACTAATGTTTGTACGAGGAATAATGTGTAAAATCCGCAGATGTGGAAGTAAAAAAAAAATATATATATATATATTACGTGGCAAAGTAATGAGACGTGACCGAAAAAAAGATATCTTTTTCAGAAGGAAAAAAAAAAAAAATTTGTGAAATTGTATTTATTATAACATCTCACAATGCACATGCTTTTTAAAACCATTTTCAAAATATATATATATATATATATATATATATATATATAAACGGAAAAGGTGACTTACTGGTGAATATTGTCACAATGGTTTTGAACATATTTTTTAATGAAACCGCTTTTAAGCATTATGACCCATATAGTTGTTAGTCAACCGTAATCTAGTAAAAACATTAACACAAATCGATTCACATCAATTGTTTACATTACACGAAAAACCAACTTCTGGTGTGAGAACATTTGAATTGAAAACCAACGTCCCTCATAATGAACATTTTAATGCAATGAACACACACGTGTAATCGACTGCAATTAATCGGTATCTCGATTAATTCAGTGGATTTAACCCTGAAGATCCTTATGGTGAAACTCGAGTAGGTTATCTCTTATACCCATTTTATATATATATATATATATATACACACACACACACACACATACAGATGCTGAGAGATATGCATCCTGCGTCACGCATAAAAATCTAAAAAGTCGCTGTAAAATCATATCCATGCCTCCCAGTGTTTTTCTTTTTTCTTTCCTCACCATTTCAAGCTAACTGTAAATACATTTCAATATTTTCTTAGAAAGGAATTACACAGGATAAGTTACTAGGTAGGAGTTAGATGACTTTAGTTGTTTCCCCAGATCATAAATGAAAACCCTACAATTTATTAAGAAACTTTAGTTAGGACACCTAAATTTTCCTAGGGATTCATTCATAGTAAATATGTGCATCCCAGGATGCACTAAAATAAAAAGCTATCAGCATCACTATATATATATATATATATATATATATATATATATATTATATATGAATATATATATAAAATATTATATTAATACATTATTTATATTTATTTATTTATATATATATATATATATATATATATGTATGGTCCAACCCACAAAAAGCAAGTCTCCAGGGGGGAGGGAGCAACTTCAAAAATAGGTCAGCTCCATTAGCATCCCCCCACTTTTTGGGGCTCATCAGGTGTCCATCAATAAACCCAGCCTTTATCTCATTTTGTTAGGAGGACAGATGCTGTGTGGTGCATCCCCCCCACCCCGGAGCTGAGCTCGTTAATTGATAATTTACCTGACAAAATGCCAGATATGATAAAGGTATAATGCTGATTGCCAATGTTTCACCTTAAAATAAATAAATTAGTGTCTCTCTATATGCCCAACCCCTCCGCCACGAGCAGGATGTGACACACATGTGTGCGACTTTAGAATACACTAACTGCACCTCTGCAGAGAGGTAATACCCTCCCCACTCAATGGGGCCACCTGTTGGCCATGGGTGGCAACCCATGATGCTTAAGAATGGAACTCTGATGGCTGAGCAGTCAATGACATGCAACACTCCACTTTGGCTCTTACTTAGGCTAGATGGGTGGTCAGAGAGGCCCCCTTCGATCAATCAGCTGGCCATAGCACCTATATGATTGTTCCAACCCTATTGCCCTTGTGGAAAGCCCCAAGCTCTTTTTATCATATAAGTGCTAGAAGATGGTAGTGGAGGGTCTTCATGTCCTGTGTATAACATTAAACTCTATCTGATGGTGAGGTTCCAATTCTGGACGTCTGAGGAATGTGGAACACCCCCTCATCACCATTACACCCAGGTCCACTCTGAACCAGAGTGGTAGTACCTGTTAGGGTCCCATCTATGGGTTAAATAAAAAATATGTGTTCATAAAAAAAAATTAAAAAAAGAGTATCCATTAAAAAGGAATTTATTTCAAAACTTTGTCAGCCTTAAAAAATGACCTACCAAGGTTGATATGCCGTAAAACAAAACAAACAACCCTTTTTAGCATGGGTGCTAAAAGGCGGTGGCTGAGGGGCTTCATGTCTTGGGAATGACATTAAATTACATCTAATGGTGAAGTTCTGGGAAGTGTGGAGTACCCATTCATCGCCATTACTCCCAGATCCACTCTGACCCAGAGTAGTAGTACCTATTAAACTACATCTAATGGTGAAGTTCCAATTTTGGAGCTCTGGGGAATGTGGAGTACCCATTCATCACCATTGCTCCCAGGTCCACCCTGACCCAGGGTAGTAGTACTTTTTTAGGGTGCTATCTATGGGTTAAATAGATTAAAAAACTGGGTTTTAAAAAATGTTTTTAAAAAATTGAGTACCCATTGTAGAATGAACATCATACTCACCTTCACAGGAAGGCTGTGACTAGCATCCAGTCACCAGATAAAAAAGATAGAGAGTAACTGAATACACTCTGTAGCAATTGAGAGGACATGTTCAGTATATAGGGATAGTTGGCACTGTTGTGGTCACGTGCTCAAAGTTTGAGCGTGATCGCACCATTTTGCTTGCTGTCTTTACAGTGTAAACATGGTCACTACTACCAGCAGTATATCAGGGGCTGAATTCATTGGAGGTTTTTAGCACGATTTGGGGACAGTGCACTACCACATAGAAGTATGTATGAGTGGATAGAGAAGTTTAAAAGTGGCCAGACAAGCATAACGCACAAAGAGGGAGTAGGATACCTATCAACCTCCACCACTGATGAGAGGATTCATCAAGCTCAAGAGATGGTAATTGAAGAAAGAACATCATACTTACCTTCACAGGAAGGCTGTGACTAGCATCCAGTCACCAGACAAAAAAGATACAGAGAGTGACTGAATACACTCTGTAGCAACTGAGAGGACATGTTCATTATATATATATATATATATATATACATACATACATACATACATACCAACCCCTCCGCACGAGCAGGATGCAACACAAGGTCAATTTCTTAAGCGGATTTTAACAGGTTTGAATTCAGAGTTTTCCTTCTCCTAGACTGGTTACCTAGCCAAGGTTAAAGAATCCAGTCTGCCCTGCTATTTATCCATAGCTGGAGGGATAATTGGATTCATACCTTTCCCAAGGTTATTAGCGCCATGTGAAATGCCAACGGCTTTGTCCAAGAATTGAACTCGTGTTGACGAGTCCATTTCCTACGACTCTAACCATTAGACCACGCGCCTCCATACATGTTCAGTCTATAGAGATACAGATATACACTCTAAAATCACCAACCAATCAAAATGCTGGAAATAGACTTGCCCATTCCATAAAGTAGAATAGTCCAAGATGCTATTTAAGAATGATTAAAACAAAATGCCTACCTACATCATAAAATAACCAAACAAGGACTGATATACTCTAAAATCCCCCCCCCCCAAAAAAAGATATTATGTTACTTTATTATAAAAATAGTAGCCAGTGGGCAGTATTGACCATTTGGTGATCTAAATATGACCACAGTTCAGAGAGGAAAGTCTCAAGCTTGACCTATCTAGAGTTGTTAATGGGTCAAGTGGTTTCCTTGTGGACCTTAAATCCAGAAGTATAATATTAAAATTACGATTCTAGATATACAGTTACATAAGAGGAAATAACAGATTAGGAAAAACCCGACAAAATGTAAGTAAAAGTTGAGTAACACAGTGAATAAAAACACCCTCTCCCTTTCATCTACCCTACCTGTCCACCCCCCTCTCTCTCTCTCTCTCTGTGTATGTATGTATGTATGTGTCATGATATCCTGAGATTTCTCAGAATATCATTTAATAATAGTAAGGGGGGTTGTCTATTTGTTAGAAAAGAGAAGGGAAAAAAGTATAAAAATTTAAATAATATAAGATAAAGTTAAGAGTTGCTGCCCTTGGCAGAAAAAAAGGGGTTAATTCCCTTAGGTTGTTTTGATTTTAAAAAAGAGGCGCGAAAAAAAAAAGGAGAGACGGACAGACGATAGAAGAAACAGACGGGTTTTTTTTAGTTTAGAGACGGCAGTTTAGTTTAGGGACTGGAGATTTCAGAGAAACGGACGGACACGAGAAGAGAGACAGATGAGATAGAATAGAGAGACTGGCGGACGATAGAGAAACAAACGGTTGAAACCGGAGAAAGAGATTGTTGAGAAAAACTGAATTAATAATAATAATAAGGAAAGAAAAACGAAAAGTGATTGAGTTTGGGAAGAAGAAAAAGTTGTAGAGATCAGAGATATTTGAAGAAGAAAAAAACTGAATTAATTTGAGAAAGGAAAGAAAACGAAAGAAGTAATTGTTTGAAAACGGATTTTAAAAGATAAAAGAGGAACTTATATTTGATAAAAGAAAAAAAACAAGGAAATAATAACAAAAAGAACAACTTATATTTTAACGAAAAAGAAGGTTTTTTTTTTTACTGTCATGTTTATCTCCTCNGCTGTTGCATCGTTGGTGATCATTTGACCCGTCTGTTTAAAAAAAAACCCAAAAAAACAAAGTAAATATAATTATTTTTAATAAAATAAAATAATTGTTAATCGCTCACAAATTGTCTTAATGACTAATATTTTTTTTATATTTTTGTTGAAAGAAAAACATTCTGTGTTTTTTCCCCTGAAGTATTTTTTTTTCTTGGAGAGTAAATAGCCTGGCCACTCAGGATCCACGCGACTAGCGAGTGTCTTGAAAATATTGACAGACACTTCGTGACAGTATGTATAATAATATATATATATATCTTATTATAATGGAGATTGTGGTTTGTCTATATGTAACCGAAACTATATACTATTCAAGTTACAATTCCCTTTGTTATTTACACAAATTCCTGGATGAGCAGTTTACATTTTCACATATAGCTAATAAAAAATGTGTAAAGTTTCAGAGTTTCAGGAAGGCCATAAAGATGTATGATCACCTTGAAGTGAAGCCAGTTAAAAAATAATGTCTTTGGTTGCTAGTTTTAGAGAAAATGGGTCTTGAAAAAAGTTAGATGGTCTGAAAATGGGACATGAGATGGTAAAAAAAAGTAATTGCCATAATTTAGGAGAAATTGGAGCCACAATTGTCTGTCTGATAGTTTAATTACTGATTTCAGGGTGGTCAAATAAGTTGGGTTGGGGAATTCTATATAGTATTCAAGCCGGCTTGAGCCTCAGAGCAGATCCAGACTGGCGTGGAGTGAGAGCTTCGTCCCAGTGGCAGTTGATAGAGAGAAAAAAGTAAAGATCCACATGATAGTCAGACTTATAGTTTGACCTAAGTGAAACTTTCTTGCAGCTGACAATATACATTGCCACCCTCTGCTTGTCACAAATCAACCAAAGTGTCACATCTTCCTCCTCCATTACGTCCTGTCATCAAACTTGTTGTTTTTTTTTTTTTTTCAGTTTTTTTTTATCCTTGTAAAACTGTCTCTAGCTTGTACCCTTTGAATCAACCAGAACAGATAAGAACATGGTGTACAACAAAGGTGCACGAGTTGCAGAGCAGGTATGATCTATTCTTAAATACACAGAGCGAATCTGGAAAGGAGGCATCCTAATAACATGTCAGGTCTACTAGTGGAACAGATATAATGTTGCGAAACCCGAAATCTGTAGGGATACTGGTGTAACATCACCAATTGACCTCGTTTAGTGCATTTCGGTGAATTTTCAAAAGAGTTATTTTAAGCTTCATTGTTCAAATATTTATGAGCAGTACATTCTATAGCTTTTATGAGCATGTGAGGTTCCCCGTGAATTTATAGTGGGCTGTGGTTGATTGACAAAAAAACAAAAATACTTTTCATAGACCCAAATACAAATAGAAACAAAGATTTTATTTTATTTTGTCACAAGGTTTTAAGATACAAAACTGGATGAATTGGTTTCTGCTGAATGCAAACTTTAAATGCTTTAAATGTTCAACTGGCATGAAATTAGATAAGTTAATTTTGTGTTTGAAGAGAGGAAATTAAGACCATGAATTTTCCACTATTGGATTCTGAGTTTTGCTGGGCCAATCAAAATCAAGTAATTAGTGCATTAATTTATATATATATATATATATATAATATATATATATATATATATATATATATATAACTGGAATTATAATTATAGAATATGTGTGTGTGGTGAAAAAAATCATACCATAAAATCCAACTAACCAATCATATAGAAGGGTCTGTCTGAGGGTCTTAGTTTACTATGTTTTACCCCTAGGGCAAATAGTTTGTACATTAGGGTAGGTCGATTTTTCACTTTTTAAAAATATCAAATCATCCATCTATGTGAAAGTGTGTGTTAGTATTACTGAATACTGATACCAAAAATTAGATCTTTACTTGCACCATTCTTTGAGGAAATAGCATCAAAGATTGTTTGCTAAAAAATCCCTGTTTTTTACAACCATTTGGCCTCAACAAACAATGAAAAAAATTATCTTCCAATATATATATATATATATATATATATATATATATATACTATATATATATATATGTATATATATTCACACACTGGGTGTCCTTGCCCTTATGGCAAGCCCCAACCCCTTTTTATCATATGGGTGCTAGAAGGCGGTGACTGAGGGACTACATGTCCTGGGAATGACGTTAAACTCTATCCGATGGTGAGGTTCCAGTTTTGGAAGTTTGGGGAATGTGGAGCACCCTTTCATCACCATTGCTCCCTGGTCCATTCTGACCCGGAGTGGTAGTACCTGTCAGGGTTCCATCTATGGGTTAAATAGAAAAACACGAGTTGATAAACAAAATTGTATTATCCATTAAGAATTGATTTATTTCAAAACTTTATCGGCATTAAATGACACACTGAGGTTGATATGCCGTAAAACCAAACCAAACACTGGGTGTCCATAAGTCATGCACCACCCTGTTTTTCAAAAACGTAATGGTGTTTTTTCAAAAAACAGTATAGTGCACAACTTTTGGCACACCCTGTATAATAAATGCAATTCCCTAACCTCTAGGCATGAAATAACCCTAGACAGGTCGACATGCAATTAAAATCAATCAGATTTGGACTCAGTAAACCAATTTCATTTTTTTTTGCTTTTGACTATCATTAGGCCACTGCACTTCTGCGTAACTATGCAATATGTAACATATTTGCAATATAAAACCAATTATTATCGCAAAGAAACCATCTCTCTCTTCCGACATCAAAGGACGTCTGAAAATGTTAAAATACCAAAGCTGTAATGACAGATAATGTTTTTCTTTCTCTCCTCCTAGAGGAAACCAATCAAAATGGCCAATCCTCTTCATTATTTTTAATTTGAATTCTGATTGGTTGATTGGCTGGCTGTCAACCATATTGGACACACAGGAAGAAGGTTGAATTGCTCCGATGATTAACAACTATTATGACCGGCCGCAAGAATTGTGAACTCATTTTTATCTTGGTCTCTTTAACGCCTTTTCACTCTCATACTCTTATATTTGCATCTAGCAAGGTGACCCCCATATTGCCAGGACAAAATTGTTTTTGTAATTATCACTTAAGTTAATATTTGTAAGGCATGTGGTGTATGTAATGGTTATGTTGTATAACCATTTCGTATCGGGTATATAACTGTTATGTTTTTAACATACAGATAAAAATATGGAAGACTGAAATGATATTGCAAGACCAGGTTGTTGGAAAATTAACAAGGTCAATTTCTTAACAAAGGGTAGAGAATGCTTCTACCCTAAAAGTGACTTAATTAGTTCAACCGTGCTGAGCACGTGGTAAGCTGCGTCATGCAGTCCAAACCCCAGTCCAGAAGTAACATGGCAGAAATCCAATTTCCGGGTTTCCCATCAGTCCCCTACTGATCAAAGGGGAGCAACTATTTTTTTTAGGTATTCCTAACAATAACAATATCAATATTTGAGAGTTCATGGAGCATTAGGATGATTGTCTTTAATTATAATCTTTCACTGAAATCCTGCATGTACATAGGAAAAAAACTCTGAACTTGGCAGGGTCATATCTTCTAAAGTAAACTTGAACCCCTCACAAAATTCTTTGGTGAACTTAAGCAGGCATAGTAGATGTTAGGAAAAAAATATTATGAAAATTGAATAGGACACATTTTCTACGGACAGTGACCGTAAGCTACATGGGTGAAAAGTTGTTGATTTTGGAGTCATGCATTTTGGAGTCATGCATTTTGGTGAGCAAAATAACATTTTCTATCAGTTATAGGGTTAAAATAGTTGGATATTTGGATTCTACAATCCTTATTTGCTCTACATACCAAATTTCAAAAATATTGAATGCATGGAAGTATTTTTAAGATTTAAAAAAAAACAAAAAACACTGAGATTCTGTGATGTTGCACAGCCTTAATTTAGAAGCAAAATAGGAAAATTATAACCGCCCCCCCCCCCAAAATTAAAATGGTCAGGTCTAGAACAAAATAATTTGGCACACTTTCCTAACTCATGAAGGGGGAAAATTTGTGTTAAATTTAAAGTAATTTGGTATCGGTGGGTGTAGATTTCAACTTTTTGTTGTTGTTTTGACATGGAATGACCCTTAATTTCTGTTCTCATGCCTCCCATTCACAAAAGTTGGGGGGGTCAAGTAAAGGTCATTACCCGCCAATAATAACTATAACATTTACTTTCCATTTAAGCCCCTCCGATTTTGAATCTTCAACGAACTTCAATTCAAAATCTAGCTACACTTATATACATAATTTGTAGGCTACCCATGAATTATGTAACAGTTACAGTCATAGGAAATGGAATGGTCGACCCAAGTTCAAATCCAGGAATTGCATTTTCACATAGCACTTATACCCTTGAGAAATGTATGCATCCAACTACTCTCCCTCCAGCTATGGGTAAATAGTAGGGCAGACTGGGCTCTTTAACCTTGGCTAGGTAACCAGTCTAAGAAAAGGAAAACTCTTAATTCAAACATGTTAAACTAGCAAGGAGATTATTTTTTTGAGGTGGAGCACCACACCTACCATCAGCTTCTTACTTTACCGCACAGATCCCTGTGCTACTTATATGTTGAGCTGACGAAGGTCGGTATCGAACCCGGAACCTTGTGATTCCTCGGCAGACACTAATAGGTAAAGAGGTAGTGTAGCTGTGGCATCCATGGGATGCAGACAGGATTTTAACACTATTTGACCAGATAATGAATATGAGATTAGAAAGATGTGGCACTGTCTCTCCAAGGTCGCAAGTGCTCTGGCATGAGTAGCAAGGGTGTACTAATATTTAATATTTTTTGTTTGGTCGATTGATATATATTGATTTATGACAAGGAACGAAAATTTATTTTGCAAATAGGTGTATTTCATTAACAACTGCATTTGAATCTGATAGACAACGTTTTTTTTTTTGGGGGGGGGAATGGAGGGGGTCTGCCTCCCCACTCCCTGCTCGTTTTTTTTTTGGGGGGGGCAGTGTATCAGCACTCCCCACTCCCTTGCTCATTTACTTTAGCTTGAGTCATTTTGTGCAGTTTTTGGTGGTAGGGAAAAATAGGTGAATTAAAAAATGAAATTTGCAAAAGGTGAAAGTAGATGAAAGGAGGTGGGGTGAGAGGCAGAGGAAAGGAAGGGACAATGAGAGGGAGGGTAAAGAAAGAGAGGGGAAGAGGCGTGAAGGTGAAAGAGAGAGAGAGTGAATGGAGGGAGAGAGAATGTGAAGTGAAGGTGAGACAGAGAGTGAATGGAGGGAGAGAGAAGTGAAGTGAAGGTGAGACAGAGATGAAAAGTGAAAGGTGAGAGAGAAAGGGAAAGAAGGAAGGTGAGGAGGTGAAAGACAGGGAAGAGGGAAGGTGAGAGACAGAGAGAGAGAGAAAGAGAGAGAGAGAAAGGGAAGTTGAGAGAGGAGTAAGTTTAGATAAGTGAAGGGAAGGTGAAAGAGAGAAAAAAATGAAGGCAAGGAGGGTGAGAGGAGTGAAGGTGAAAGAAATAGAGAAAGAAAATGAAGGTGAGAGACAGAGAGAGTAAAGAAAGAGAGGGAAGGTGAGAAAGTGAAGGTGTGTGAGAGAGAGAAAGAAGGCAAAGGAAGAAAGCGACGGAGTGAGAGAGAGATCAAGGGAGGTGGTAGGTGAAAAAGGAAAGAGTAATAGAAACGACAGTAATAAGAGAGAGAGTGAAGAGTAGAGGAGTATGGCAGAGTAGTCAAATGATACATCTCGTTGGATTCAATGTCATAAATTGTTGGAACAAGAAACAGTAAAACCGAACGGCCAAAGTTGGTAACAAGTAGATTATTATTTAATTGACTAACCTAGTTCTCATTATAAACGTACAGGATTATTTACATAGATACCAATATAAATCTCTCTTCTCCCTCTCTCTCTCTCTCTCTCCTTATAACTTTCTATATGTTATGGTTTATACTCTGTATCCTTTTTCTCAATCAATTCCTCTATCCTTCTTATTTGCTCTATTTCTTTCTTTTTCTCTTTCTTGATTTCTATCTTTCTCTTTTGTTTCTTTATTTCTAGTTTTCTCTCTTTCTTTCTTTCTTTCATTCATTCTAGTTTTTCTTCTTTCATTCATTCTAGTTTTTTTCTTTCTTTCATTCATTCTAGTTTTTCTTCTTTCTTTCTTTCTAGTTTTTTCTTTCTTTCTTTCATTCATTCTTTCTTCTTTTTCTTTTTTCTTTCTTTCTTCATTCATTCTAGTTTTCTTTCTTTCTTTCATTCATTCTAGTTTTTCTTTCTTTCTTTCATTCATTTCTAGTTTTTTCTTTCTTTCTTTCATTCATTTAGTTTTTTTCTTTCTTTCATTCATTCTAGTTTTTTCTTTTCTTTCTTTCATTTCTTTTATGTTTTTTCTTTTCTAGTTTTTCTTTTCCTCCTTTTCTAGTTTTTTCTTAGTTTTTTCTTTCTTTCTTTCTTTTGTTTAGTCTCTTTCTTTCTTTCTTTGTTTTTAGTTTTCTCTTTCTTTCTTTTGTTAGTTTTCTCTTTCTTCTTTGTTTTTCTTTCTTCTTTATTTCTTTCTTTAGTTTTCTCTTTCTTTCTTTTTTCTTTCTGTTTAGTTTTCTCTTTCTTTCTTTCTTTCTTTTAGTTTTCTCTTTCTTCTTTCTTTCTTTTAGTTTTCTCTTTTTCTTTCTTTCTTTCTTTCTTTTTTCTTTTAGTTTTCTCTTTTCTTTTTTTTTAGTTTCTTTCTTTCTTCTTTCTAGTTTTCTCTTTCTTTCTTTCTTTCTAGTTTTCTCTTTCTTCTTCTTTTGTTTTTAGTTTTCTCTTTCTTTCTTTCTAGTTTTCTCTTTCTTTCTTTCTTTTGTTTTAGTTCTCTTTCTTTCTTTCTAGTTTTTCTTTTCTTTCTTTCTTTTGTTCTAGTTTTCTCTTTCTTTCTTTCTTTTGTTCTAGTTTTTCTTCTTCTTGTTCTCTTTCTTTCTAGTTTTCTATTTCTCTCATTCTAGTTTTCTCTTTCTTTCTTTTTCTTTTTTCTATCTTTCTCTTTAGTTTTTCTTTCTTTTTCTCCAGTTTTCTTTCTTTCTCATAGATATACAATCAGAATGGATATTATTAGGTATTATTTATTCCCAAACTCTGATCACATAAGGGGGTACCTCCTTTTCAATGGAGGCAGTCACTGTATTCTAAACATTGCCAACAAGGCAGAACATTTTTATACAGGAAGTATCAATTATATGGCCATTTGTAATAACTCAGGAACATTAAAAATATACATTTACTCATATATAGACACAGCTGACTTTATATATATATATATATAAACTTTCAAAGAAAGAAAAACTTAACAAACTGTCATCCCATAATAATATATTTCGACCAGAAACTCAAAAGATTTTGAAAATTTTAAAAGTTAAATATTGCTCTGTATATAATCTAATTTATTGATTATTATACATTGAGCTCTCTTCAGGGATTTATAAAAATCCTTGTATGAATATATATGTTTGCACCTACAAGAGCATACAGTATGGTTATACAGTGAGATTTTGAAGATCCCAAATAGAATCATCCCTTACTACCAGTCATTTGGATTACCGTACACTCATATATATATATATTTATTTATTTGTTGAATTTTTAAAATATAATTGTTTTCCATAAGCAACTACCCAGGTTTCAGGTTATTTCACCATCGTCAGGTTGCTAATAGATCTTCTGGTGTTTATACGAAGACATTTCTTGCTGTTATATTTTTGGACTGCAAATTATGTTGGTTGATTATTGTGGACGCTCTTTATGCTTTCGATTTTAATTTTGAATTTTTCAATTTCTGCATTTTAAAAAAAATGCTCATAAAGTTATCTCCCTTTAATCCTTTGAAAATTTGTTCTTATTTGGAATTATTTTAATCAACTTCATATGTTAAAAGACGTATGTATCTTCAAATTTTCTCATGGTAAAGTCCTGTAAATTTTGCAATTTAATTTTTCAGGGTGGATGGTGAGTTTCATTTATATATATATTTACCTTGTGTCACATCCTGCTCGTGCAGAGGGGTTGGTAAAAAAAAAAATATATATATATGTGTGTGTGGAGAAATGTAGACAAACACGGGATGATGTAGAAAATGGGTGTTTATTGTAGGTAGTGATGTCGATGTTGTAACGTTTCGGTCTGTTAGACCTTCTTCAGGACGTTTGATTGAGTTCTTGCTTCAATGGTGGACATATTCACATATATATATAATGAGGGAAAGTCAAAAATTATCCACATTTTGCATATATAGGATATATTCTTATTATCTATATACAGAAATGCTGATAGGTATGCGTCCTGCGTCCCTGACGCACAAGAATTTAAAAGGACGCAGTAAAATCGTATCCATGCATCCCAGTGTTTGTTTGTTTTTCCCCTCACCATTTCAAGCTAACTGTAAATACATTTCAATGATTTCTAAGAAATGAATTAAACAGGATAGGTTACAAGGTTGGAGTTAGGGGACTCATTCAAATTAAATATGTGCATCCCAGGATGCACTAAATCAAAAAGCTATCAGCATCAGTGTATATCTATGATATAACTTCATTATTGTCACATGTGTTCTGCACATGAGTTCTTTTAGTTGGCACTGTTGTGGTCACGTGATCAAAGTTTGAGCATGATCGCACCATTTTGCTTGCTGTCTTTACAGTGTAAACATGGTCACTACTACCAGCAGTATGTCAGGGGCTGAATTCATTGGAGGTTTTTAGCACGATTTGTGGACAGTGCACTACCACATAGAAGTGTGTATGAGTGGATAGAGAAGTTTAAAAGTGGCCAGACAAGCATAACGCACAAAGAGGGAGTAGGATACCTATCAACCTCCGCCACTGATGAGAGGATTCATCAAGCTCAAGAGATGGTAATTGTAGAATGAACATCATACTTACCTTCACAGGAAGGCTGTGACTAGCATCCAGTCACCAGGCAAAAAAAAATTCAAAATTCTAACTACAAGTACGTTCATAATTTATGGCTACCATAAATGATGTAACACGATTTGGGAACTGTGAATAACCCCACATTTCTGTAGAATCAACATCTTTCTCAATTTCACAGGAAGGCTGTAACTAGCATCCAGTCACCACACAAGAAAAAAAAAGAGAGACAGACAGTAACTGAATACAAGCTCTGCACAAACTGCAGTCAAGTGTTTGGTATATATGGATAAAAATATCCACATTAAAACAAGCAGCCAATGAGAATCCTGGGAATGGACTTGGCCAATCTACACAGTGGAATAGTCCAACCTGCTATTTAAACCACCTGCCAAGTCTGGATTCTCAGAACTGATTCATCTCACAGTACAGCTGAATACTGGTCACTCAATATACGAATCTCTACACTTTCATGGGTATTACCAGGTACATTAGCTAGTATATAAATAAGCATGAAAGGATGCACCAAGGAGATATGGGTGATACCATTCCCTGAGTCCTGATTGGCTGCTGACTTTAGTAGAGCTATGGTGCTTAAACCAATAAACCATCACTCTGTACTGTGCTTGTGGCAATGCAGGATCCATATTTGAGTTAGGGCTTACTTGCTACCTTTAAACATGATAGGACACACCAAATGTAATGTTTCATATCCATTTCCATGGAAATAGATACAGGACACACAATGACACACTATTTTTCCACATGACATGCTCATAATGCTAACCTACTTTGAAAGCAACAATAACTTGTTGTTGTCAGGGGAATGTTGTCTATATAGTCTATCTTTATCTACCAGATGAGCTGATTGATTGGTTTTGTTTATTTGTTTAACATATCATAACATATCAACAATATTTCTTTCTTTCTTCTTTCTTTCTTTTTCTTTCTTTCTTTCGTTTAGTTTTCTCTTTCTTGTTTATTTCTTCTTTCGTTCTAGTTTTCTTTCTCTTTCTTTCTTTCTCTTTTTTTTCTTTCTTTCCTTCCTTTCTTTCTTCTTTCTCTTTCTTTCTTTTCGTTCTAGTTTTCTCTTTCTTGTTTTTTTCTTTCTTCGTTCTTTTCTCTTTTCTTGTTTTTTCTTTCTTTTCTAGTTTTCTTCTTCTTTCTTTCTAGTTTTTTCTTTCTTTCTTTCTTCTTTCTCTTTCTCTTTCTTTTCTAGTTTTTTCTTTCTTTCTCTCTTGTTTTTTTCTTCTCTTTCTGTTTTCTTCTTTCTTTCTGTTTTTTCTTTCTTTCTTTCTAGTTTTCTTTCTTTCTTTCTTTTCTTTCTTTCTTTTCTTTTTTCTTTCTTTCTCTTTCTTGTTTTCTTTCTTTCTTTCTAGTTTTTTCTTTCTTTCTTTCCTTCTTTCTCTTTCTTTTTCTTTCTAGTTTCTCTTTCTTCTAGTTTCTCTTTCTAGTTTTTCCTTTTCTTTCTAGTTTTTTTTTTCTTTCTCTTTCTTTTTCTTCTGTTTTTCTTTCTTCTTTCTTTCTTCTTTTTCTTTCTTTTTTTGTTTTTTCTTTCTTTTTTTTCTCTCTTTATTTCGTTCTAGTTTCTCTTTTCTCTTTCTTTCGTTCTAGTTTTCTCTTTCTTGTTTTTTCTTTCTTTCTTTTTTTCTTTTCTTTTTCTTTTTATTTTTTTTCTTTTTCTTTCTTTCTTTCATTCTAGTTTTCTCTTTCTTTCATTCTAGTTTTCTTTTCTTTTTTTTTCTTTCTCTTTCTAGTTTTTTCTTTCTTCTCTTTCTAGTTTTTTCTTTCTTTCTAGTTTCTAGTTTTTCTTTCTTCTTTCCTTCTTTCCTTTTTTCTTTCTTTTTTTTCTTTCTTTCTAGTTTTTTCTTTCTTTCATTCTAGTTTTCTCTTTCTAGTTTCCTTTCTTTCTAGTTTTTTTTCTTTCTTTCTTCTTTCTTTTTCTTTCTTTCTTTCTTTCTTTTTTCTTTTTTTTCTAGTTTTTTTTCTTTCTTTCTTCTTTCTCTCTTTCTTTCGTTTTTCTTTTTTCTCTTTCTTTCGTTCTAGTTTCTCTTTCTTTCGTTCTAGTTTTCTCTTTCTTTCGTTCTTTTCTTTTTCTTTCTTAGTTTCTCTTTCTTTGTTCTTTCTTTCTTTCTTTCTTCTTCCTTCTTCTTTCTCTTTCTTTAGTTTTCTTTCTTTCTAATCTTATCTACCCGATGAAATGATTGATTGTTTTGATTTACTTGGATTTTTTTCAAGTACATAAAAAGTTGTTGATTCCTGACAATGATGGAGACGCCCTTTGGATTTTTGCCAGAGCCCTTTAGCCCATTTGTGGCCCTAATACCACTGGGTGCCAGACCTGTCTGCCTTAGGTGGCCCTACCAGGAACTTAAGTTCGCAATGGCATGGCTCTGACACTACTAAGTTTACACGGTCCTGCCATGATGTTGAGGGATTGGACTTTAGAAATAATCTGCTATATGGCCATTGTGCAAAGAGCTTCCTCTGCCCTTTTACAGGTCTTGTTTTTCCTTCTGCAGGGTGTCTAGCCACCCTCCTCACCAGACCAAAATATGCGGGGTTACCAGTTTAGTCGCCAATGATCTGACTATGAAACAGCTAGTACTGGGTTATATAGTACCAGTAGCAGATTGAATGACCTGATTTGTTTGTTTAATGACACATCAACTCTGAAGAATAATCAAAGTTCCAATTACCGTCGAATTGGGAAGACATGGCAACAAACGGTTGTAACTCAATACAAACCCGAATAGTCGCAAGGTCTACTGCAGAATGACAGGGTATTTATAAAACTACACAGTATCATTCAAATCAAGCAGCCAATCAGAACTCAAGGAATGGAATCATCCAAATCACCCAAATTCATGAATGGATCATTCTTGATTTCTGTATATACCAACTGTCTTGGACACTGCTTCAGTGGTACTTAGTTAGCTGCTGTTATTCAAACCAACAGTAGACTAACTGACCTCAATAAACACTTTATGAGTTATTTAATGCCAAAATTTGATTCATTTGTAGATGTTTTGCTATAATATAATAGAGGAAAAGAAGAGAAAGAAAAGGTCTAAGTTTATTTGTTTAAAGGCATATCAACTCCTTATGGGTTATATAATGCCAAAATTATTATTTATTTGTAAACGTTTGATTATAATAGAGAAGAAGGAATAATTGAATAGGAGAGAGAAACGTTTGGTGTATTTGTTTAATGGTATATCAACACCTCATGGGTTATTTAATGCCAAATTTTTATTCATCTGTAAACGTTTGATTATGAGAGGAGAAGAGGGGCAAATAGAAGAGGAGAGTGAGAGAGAAAAGTTTGGGCACTTCTGAACTAGACTGGTCCTGTCTGTCTGTCACAACAGATTGACAAAGGACTCAGGTTGCTTACAGTACTTTGTGGAGGTGCGTGGTGTAATGGTTACCGTCGTAGGAAATGGACACGGTGAGACGAGTTCAAATCCTGGACAAAGCTGTTTGCATTTTACATAGCAATAATACTCCTGGGAAAGGTATGAATCCAGTTATTCTTCCTCCAGTTATGGGCAAATTGTAGAGCAGACTGGATTCTTTAACCTTGGTATGGCAACCAGTCTAGAGGAAGGAAAAACTCTAAATTCAAACCAAAGGGTCTCTCTTCTCGTTAGTCAAAACTACTTTTGTTACATAATTTATATGCTGCTTATGAATTATGTATGTCCTGTAGTTAGATAATTTTGAATCAGAGTTTATTAGATTCAAAATAACAGGAGTTATTCAGTCCATCTATCTGATTTGAAAATTATTGATTTTCTATTGTCCAAACAATATTTGACTTTCTGTCAGAGTTGACGTTAGAAAATAAAAACAAGAGAAAGATAAATCGTGTCCATGCATGTTGGAAAGTCAGAGATCGTTTCAACATTGTATTTGCTTGCAAGAATATGCGCCCCGTGGGCGTAAGTATTTAAGTTCCAATGTAATGAAATATATCAAATAAAAAAACTAATGAAATTAAATAAGAACACATATAATAAGAGTAAACTTATCTTGATTATATATTAATTGGTTTCTATATAAAATCATTCCTAGCATTGATTATAATATGTTGGAGAATAAATCAATAATATTTAATCTTTAAGATATACAACATTTTTAAGCTGTCATTAAGATATACAACAGTTTTACATGTCTTTAATAGATATACAATTTTATAATTGTCTTTAAGATATACCACCTTTAAGAATTGTCTTTTAGATACACAACATTTTGAAATTTTCTGTAAAATTGCTTGTTATTTATATTAAGAGTAGTTACTTGAATCTATAATTGTTTACTAAGGATTATTATTATTATTATTATTATTAGCAAATATATGCACCCTTCGGGTGCAAGTATTTTATTTAAATTTTATAATAAAATATGATATTAAATTAGAAAGGCTAATGAAACTGAATAAGAATGTAGATAAAAAGATTTTGAACAGAGGGGGTATGATTGAAAAATAGAACAACTTTGAAACTAACTCTTCCATCATTTTCCATTACTCCCGTCTTTCATTGGTAAATTTTCTTAATTTAACTATTTAGTTAAAATAGGAAGTAAAGAATAAAATAACAGGTTATTTGTTCTTGTTAATGGATTTCTTTTAAGATTTATCCCCGAGATTTTTGCTCATATTTAATAAGATAAAACCAAACAATTAGAAATCAATAATACTAAGCATATATTTATTAAAATCACATTTTTAGGATCAATATGCAAATTAGCCATTCCATTCAAACTGTAAACCGCTATTTTGTTGTATATATAAATACAACTGCATGTTATTAGTATGTAGATATGGTCAACAGTATTAATGATGTAAAACAATTTTATTAATAATTGAGGTTTAAATAAAATAAAGTCAGGGAGAATGTGAGGAAAATAACTAAGGGAATTGTGGCTTGTATAGTAATATAGTTTCGGTTACAGATAGACAAACCCACAATCTCCATTATAATAAGATTATTATTATTATTATAAAAAAATAGGTCTGGTCTGTAAATTGAATAAACCAATGAAAGTAATTAAACCAATTTGAGTGGATTTAAATATCAGATCAAATAAGCTGGTCATATTTCTTCAAACACTAAAGCGTTATTTTATGGCAAAGAAATCAACTAAAACATTTATTGACTGCTTTTAACCAAATAGGAAATTTCTACCACATGTAAAGATGACATGTTTGAAATTTTTCATGTAAGCTGCTGTTTCTCTTTGAGGGTGTGCTGGCTTGACAAATCATTTGGAAAGAGAAAGGATGTTTGAAAGATTTATAAAGCAGAAGTACACGGTTTATGACTGGATTAAAAAGATTTTAGGAACACCATGGAGTTAGAAAGGGGTAAGACAGGAGTAAGAGAGGATATAAACAAGTCAATATGGAATTGTGCTGTTTATTTTTATTTTTATTTTTTAAAGAGAATTAATTAGTGTATATGTGTATCTACCCTGTTAACATTTTTACATAGCGCTAATACCCTTGGGAAATGGTATGAATCCAACTATACTCCCTCAAGCTATGAAAGTACACAGTTTATGACTGGATTAAAAAGATAACACCATGGAGTTTGAGAGAAAGGGGTAAGACAGGAGTAAGAGAGGATATAAACAAGTCAATATGGAATTGTGCTGTTTATTTTTATTTTTTAAAGAAAATTCATTAGTGCATATGTGTGTCTACCCTGTTAACATTTTTACATAGCACTAATACCCTTGGGAAAGTTATGAATCCTACTATACTCCCTCAAGCTATGAATAAATAGTCAGCTTGGTATGGCAACCAAAGAAAGGGAAACAAAAGGACATGCTACACAGAAAAATCTCTGAAGTCAAACCAGTTAAACTCCACCCCAGAAATTGACCATGTGTCGCATCCTGGTTGCGTGGAGAAGTTAGGTAAATACATGCATACACACAGATGTAATATAGTGAAAAATTGAAAAAACACAAGTTCATAAAACGAGCAATGTTTATTTCACCAACACTGCAGTGTTTCGATCTGTTTCAATAGATCTTCATCAGGGCTTTTGTTAATTTGAGGAAAAATAAATTTATCACGGAGAATAAGAAGACTGTGAGAATCTTTTGCTTTGTTGGTCAATCTATTTAAAAAATGTTGAATGAAAAACTAGCGTTCTTTGGATGTTTGAAATTATGACGAACGCTAAGGCAACCGTGGTAAAGTGACATAGACATACAAAGAACGCTAGTTTTTCATTCAACATTTTTTAAATGAGTGGCGTAAGATGCACAAAAACAAATTTAGCCAACATATTTATTTTCAAAACATTATCAAAGAATGCAACATTCAAATACCATCGTGGGGCCTGATAAAATTCCTTCATGGGTCGTAGTTTGTTGACCCCTGTTGTAGAAGAATAGGAGCAGTACTATTTAATCCTTAGCCGTGGGAAGGAGGGGTTTCATACCTTTTCCAAGGGTATTAGTCCAAAAGTGGACTTGTATACATAATATCTTATTTATTCTACATATATGAAATTTTTATTTATTTTATATTTAAAATAATTCTAAATATGATACAATGTATACAAGGACAAACTCTTAATAAAAACATGTGTTGGCATTTCAATAAATACATTTTTATCCATACAACATTTTCTTTCCATTTATCTTTCAACATATATATATATATATATATATATATATATATATATATATATATATATAAAGGTTGCTTACCGGTGAAAATGGGCACGATCATTGAAGGTGCAAAATTCAGGGGTTAGGTCAGCAATATAACAAATACAAAGTGCTCAATACGGAGTAGAGCAAATTTATTATAAAAAATGGATATAAAAGAAACCTACCCGAGTTTCACCATAAGGATCTTCAGGATTAAATCCACTGAATTAATCAAGGTACCGATTAATTGCAGCCGATTTCACGTGTGTTCACTGAATTATTCAGTGAACTGAAGATCCTTATGGTGAAACTCAGTATGTTTCTTTTATATCCATTTTTTATAATAATATATATATATACACACACACACTACCTATGCCCAAACAGATACATTCGCACCCAATTGCATATGCATACATATATCATCATCAGGTCCTGCCACCCCACCCCCCATCCCCCTGTTATGGAGGATATTTGGTTACCGTCCTAAAACTGATTAATAAAAGCTATTGCATGTTTGCTTGATTGTAAAAAAAAGGGGGGGTCGAAGCAATTTCTTTAATGACATATAGTATACCTAACTACTTGCTTTTCATGTCCCCATCCCCTGCTGTTTGGGGTGCAGTAATAATTCTTATAACTATTTTTGGTTGGAAGAATAAGGGATGCCAGGCAGGTATCTTTTGGGGGGAGGGGCTTAGGCTGCCCTTGCTTTTCTTCAACTCGGTGCCCTTTTCTGATATGTTATTTGTTTGAGATTAATGTAAGAATGTAATTTGTAGGCCACATCTGGCGTTGTAGGAAATAAGGTGACTCATAACCTCCACCCTCCTGCTCCATCTCACAGACTTAAAAGAAGTTAAAAGTGAAGCATTTTTTTTTTTTTTTAAATGGAAACAAAAAATAAAAAAATATTTATAATTTGTTGTAATTTTCTTTCATTTAGAAAAAAAATTGAATTTTTATTCATACTTTGTTGTGGGTGTAGAGAATTGTAAAAATTCCCCCATTTTGTAAAAGGCTTTGTTCTTTATTAAAACCTGCTGGTATTTATTTTCTTTCTTTCTCTTTCTACTTCTTTTTCTTTCATTCTTTCCCACACGTCTTCTTTTTATTTCAAGCTTTCCTCTCTTTTTTTTTTTTTTCCTTTTGCTTCTTCTTTTTCTTTCATTCCTTCCCCCTTCTCTTTCTTTTCACTCATTCCTTTTTTTTTTACAACTTCTCATCTTCTTCTCTCTCTTTCACTCCTTTTTATTTCATTCTTTTCTTTTCTTCTTTCATTTCCTTTTTTGCTTTTTCCATCTTTCATTTTATTCTTTTCCTTTCTCATTCATCCTTCTTCTTTTTTACTTTCCTGCTCCTTTCTTTCTTTTGTTCATATCATTCTCTTTATCTTTTTCTTCTTTCTTCTTTTCTTTCCTTCCTCTCTTCTTCCTTCTTTTTCTTCCTTGTTTCTTCTTTCCCTTCTCCTTCCTTGTTTGTTAATTTTCTTCTTTCTCTTCTTTCTCTTTCTTTCCCTTTTCTTCTTTCTTCTATTCCTTTTTCTCTTCCTTTCCCTCCTTCTTCCTCCGATTCTCATCTTCTACTTTTCCTCCTCCTCTTTCTTTGTCTCCTCCCCCTCTTCTTTCTCCTTCCTCCATCTTTTCTTTCTCTTCCCTCCTACTTCCTCTTCTTTCTCTTCTCCATCTTTTCTTTCTCTTCCTCCTAACTCCTCTTCTTTCTCTTCTCTTTCTTTCTCTTCCTCCATCTTTCTTTCTCTTCCTCCTACTCCTCTTTCTTTCTCTTCCTCCATCTTTCTTTCTCTTCCTCCTACTCTTTCTTTCTCTTCTCTCCTCCACTCTTTCTTTCTCTCCTCGTCCTTCCTGTCACCGTATTCTGCAATCCATCAATAAACATCTCTTCCTATTCCCTAATTGTTCTTATCATCCCTTTTTTAAATTTTTTTTTTGCTTGTTAGCCATTACTCACTAGATCAGTTTCATTCTAATTCCCTTCTGGATATCAAAATTAATTGATTCAGCATTAAGCGACCCGAAAAGTGTTGATATGCCGTGAAACAAAAAACAACTAACAGAGACAAGTTGGATGCCTTTTCAAATTTCTAGGAGAACAATGATTTTTATTAAGAGATCCTTCAGGGATGGATAAAGTAATAAGGTAGACTGGGATTTCAGAGGGGTAACACCCCTGCCCCCAGGGAGATCCTGGGTATGACACTAAACTGTCACTCATTGTGAGGCTGCAGTTCTGGAGAGTGTGGAGTACCCCTTCATTGCCATTACTCCCAGATCCACTCTATTTTTTTCTTTAACCTCAACCTCTGGTGACCACCATAAGATTATTCAACACTTTCATTTTAATACTGCATGTATACACATATATAGTATGAATTTAAATATATAACATCACTTTGAACTTAAAAATACATTTTTTAAATACCTATGTTGAATTACATACAAGAAATAGAATACCTATTTACATATGTTTTTAAACAAAGCTAGTCTGGCGTGTGCTGAGTTTTGTTTACATTTCTTGTAATTGTAATTTTTTTTTTTTCAAAATTGAAAGTTTGACGAAGGAACTTTGATGGCCCAGCATAATTAATATTTCACACATTATATATTAAAATAATTCTGAGACTATCTTCTATTAGTGATATAGTGCTCTTTTTTTGCTGATCTTATACTTTTTGAAGAAATCTCCATCAATTTTTGTCTATCATATTTTCGTTTCCAAAGGTCGGAAAAGAAAAAAAACAAGTCCCTGCTTGTATTTTATGGTGTGTGCTAATTAAGCATAAAATTTCCAGAATATTGATAAAGATTAGCCACTTTGATTTTACGAAAGAAATTACCGTGTAAAATTTATTCTGGGGAAAAAAAACTCATATTACTAATTTTGGCTGTTCAAAGCAAAATACCATGTTAACTTGCCGTAAAAAATAATTCAATGGATACAAACACATAAAAATTACATATTTAGAAAGATGATTTTCTTTTCTTTCCAACCATATAAATATTTTTTAAGTTTGCACTAGAAATACATGAGAAATAGCGATTTAAACCGATTAAGGTCGGAATTTGTCAATGTCCACCAAAATCAACAAAGTTGCTGGGGTTGCTACCTTCATTGCCATTACTCCCAGATCCACTTTTTTTTCTTTAATCTCAACCTCTGGTGACCTCAAATGACCTCCAATGTCAATCTTGCATGGCCATTACTCCCAAGTCCACTTCTTTTTATTTTTTTTATTATGTTCTTTAATCTCTGCTGATTTCTAATGTCAACCTTGCATGACCTGCATCACAAGTGGAAATCTTGTGAAATCTTTTTGCCCAAAATGATGTAGCCCTATCAGTTGGGGCTTTAGATTACACTGAATGCCCCCCTGCAGAGGAGTAAGACCCCTCCTATTAGGGCCACATGTTGGCTGTGGGTGGCAACCCGTGATGCTTAAGGACAGAACCCTGGTCAATGAGCAATCAATGACATGTGACACTCCACTTTGGCCCTTTGTTAGGGGAGACGGTTAGTCATAGAGGCCCCCTATAATCAATTGGCTGATCACATAGCACCTATATGATTGTCCCAACCCCATTGCCTTTATGACAAGCCCCAACCCTTTTTATTATATATGTGCTTAGAAAGCAGTGGCTGAGGGTTTTAGTGTCCTGAGTATGATGGTCAAATTCTGGAGCTCTGGGAATGTAGAGTACCCCCTTATCACCCTTACTCCCAGGTCCACTCAGATTCAGATTGGTAGTACATGTTAGGGTCCCATCTATGGGTTAAATAGAAAAAACGTTTAAAAAATAATTGAGTACCCATCAAGAATGAGTGAAACAAAACATTTTCAACATAAAATAACCCAACTGTAGAATAAGCATCATACTCAACATGGGCACCCAGTGAGAATCAAACTCACTATTATTGATATGCTGAGCTAGGCTTGCTTGGTAGTCAATTAAACCATGTGAAGCACCCGGATTTTTATGTTGTAAGAGGTGAGTACAACCCATGTTGGGCTTAGGAACAAGGCCAATGGGCACCCAGTGAGAATCAAACTCACTATTATTGATATGCTAGGCTTGTAAGAGGTGAGTACAACCTCTTTCTTCTACCCTTGCGCCCCTTCTCAACCTTTTTCTCCACTCCACGCTTTTTTTTTTCTTTTTTTTTTTCTTCTTTTTTTCCTTTTTTCTTTTTTTTTACATCTCTCAATGAAAATGAGTAAAGTAAGCATCTGCTCATTAGTTATAAATATCTATGTGCTATACAAGACAACCGGATATTCTAGCTATTTTTAGAATTCAGGAATGTAGTCCCCCCCCCCCTGAGAGAAAAAAAAGAAAAGGGTGCCACAATAACTGCGTTCTTTGCAACCAACACTATCAACTTTGTTTGTTGTGACCACAAAACTGATAATTCTTACTCGCTCGCCATTCATAGTGAGTTTTTTTTCATCTGATAGTTGATTCCAGGAAACTGACCTTCTACAAGGGTTGGCTTTGGGCAAGAACTTTATACTAATAAACGAGCTTCCTGTTTGTACGTTCATCAGTGCCATTTGCATGATAAAAAGACCCACTGAGATAATTTTGGTTGGTTGGTTGGATGGATTTTACGGCATGTCAACCCTTGTTGGGTTATTGAAATTCATGAAGTGACTAGCTGTGTTGCAACTGAGTATGTTGTGAGCATCCAGACTTGGTAGGTTGTTTAAATAGTAGATTGGACTATTCCACTTGTGTATTTGGGTCATGCCCACTTCCTGGATCATGATTGGCTGTTGATTTTAAAGTGGATACTTTCATCTTTGCATGATAAAAAGACCTATGGACATCATTTTGGTTGGTTGGATTTTACGGCATCTCAACCATTGTTGGGTTATTTTATGCTGGACCACCTAAGTGGGCAGGTTTTTAACAGGCTGATCCGTTTTATAGTCAATTTATGTCTATTTCAAAAAATGTTAAAACTCTACAAAAATACACAAAGTGTTGTCTTCTTTTTTCCCCAGAAATGTAATAATAAAAGATTGTAAACAAACTAACAAAAAAAAAAAATAGTATTAAAAAAATTATGCAGTTATACAAAACAAACAGGTCTGGGGAATGTGGAGCACCCCTTCATCCCCATTGCTCCCAGGTCCACTCTGACCCGGAGTGGAATGGGTTAAATAGAAAATTTGTTTATTGAAAAAAAGGAGTTTAGAATCTTTCAAAACTTTGCCGGCATTAAATGACCCACCAAGGTTGATATGGCGTAAAACAAAAAAAATACATGACCATCCGTTCCCTTACCCCATACTGTGATTTTGATCACAAGTCCAGAAGTGAAACCTTAACCGACAGCAGTGGTCACACTGAATGAATTCTCCAACAGGGCACAGCCCACTAATATATACAGCCCATATGTCACCTAAGGAGATTTCTAACAGGCCGATCCGTTTTATAGTTAATTTATGTCTGTTTTGAAAAATGTTAAAACTCTACAAAAATACACAAACTGTTGTCTTCTTGCTAGAAAATAATATGAAGAAATTCACAGAAAAATTGTTTAAAAAAAACAAGAAATATGCTAAATCTTATAAAAATTGTTAAAAAAAAAAATATTTAAATTCACATAGAAATTTTGTGTTAACTCAATGGTTCCTGACCTGGGTGTCAGTGGCCCCCAACCTGGTACCTTGTTGTAAGATGTACCAATGTGACCCAATTATAGACAAAGGTATATGCAAAAACAGCCTAACAAGAAATTATTCCTGTTGTAGTAGAATATTTGGAACAGAAATTCAACTTTTATTTTCCATCATTGAAAAACAGATTATTATTATTGTGTTTAAAATTCTTTCATAAAAAACTTCATCTGGCCAGTCTCTCAGGAAAACCCAAGATGAAATACAAAAATGTCAATCCTGATTATCAGGTGTCGCTCAATCGTTGAATTCTTATTTCTTATGAGTGTTGTTACCTCAGCTAAATAGTGGACTATTCTGTTTTTATTATAAAGAAAGAAAACCATGGAAAAGGTATATGCAAAACCAGTCTGAAAAGAAATTATTTCTGTTGTAGTAGAATATGTGGAACAGCACGCCCCACTAATATATATGGCCCCACATGTCACCTAAGCAGGCTGATTTGTTTTATAGCCAATTTACGTCTGTTTTGAAAAATGTTAAAACTCTACAAAAATACACAAACTGTTGTCTTCTTGCTAGAAAATAATATGAAGAAATTCACAGAAAAATTGTTTAAAAAAAAACAAGAAATATGCCAAATCTTATAAAAATTGTTAAAAAAAAAATTCTATCAGTCCAATTCATTTTATGTACTAGCAAATATATGCACCCTCCGGGTGCAAGTATTTAAGTTTTAATGTAATGAAATATCGCATTAAATTAGAAAGGCTAATGAAACTAAATAAGAATGCAGATAAAAAGATTTGAAACAGAGGGGGATATAATCGAAAAATAGAACAACTGAAACTTACTCTTCTATCACTCTCGTCTTTCATTGTTATTTTTTCTGATTTAACTATTTAGTTAATAGAGAAAGTAAAGAATAAAATGACAGATATGTTTTCTTGTTAATGGATTTCATTTAAGATTAATTGAAGAGATTTTTACTTATATTCATTAAAATAAAACCAAACAGTTAGAAATCAATAATACTAAGCACATATTTATTAAAATCAAATTTTTAATATCAATATGCAAATTAGCCTTCCCGTTCACACTGTAAACCACTATTTTGTTGTATATATAAATACAATTGCATGTTATTAGTATGTAGATATGGTTAACAGTATAAATAATGAAAAACAATTTTATTTATAATTGAGGTTAAAATAAGGATAAATTCATGGTGAATGTGGCGTCAATTACTCAGGGAATTGTGACTTGAGTAGTGATTTAGTTTCGGTTACAGTCAGAAAAACACACAATCTCCATTATAATAAGATGTTTTGAAAAATGTTAAAACTCTACAAAAATACACAAACTGTTGTCTTCTTTTTTCTTTTTTCTTCAGAAATGTAATAAAAGATTCTAAACAAACTAACAAAAAAAAGAAATAATTATAAAAAAAATGATGCAGTTATACACAACAAAGTAAAAGAACAAACATTTCAACAATTTCTCTGTGATTTCAGGTTATATCACAAAAAAATTAATTAAACCTTTTCAATGTGAAATGTATTCCCTGGACATGGTAGGCAATGATAATGATGATACTACAGAGAAGCAGTATTTTTCTAGGAGGACTTAAAATCTTGCACCAAATGAAATTCGAAAACTTATGGTAAAATGTTTTTTTTTTTTTTTTTTTTTGTACACAGTCCAATCAAATATGAATCATTTTTAAACAGTTTTATTTGAACCATAGGTGGGATCCAAACAGGTACTGTCATTCCAGGTCAGAGTGGACCTGGGAATAATGGCAATGAAGGGGTACTCCACCCTTCACACTCAATGTCATAGCCAAAGGTGAAACAGACACATAACATTTATGCTAGGATGTGTTTCCATATCCACTTAGTCCCACTCCACTTGTGAGAACAGGATGTTGCACTCATTGGATTAAATGTGGACACTCCCCCCGGGGAGGTCGCTTTGCGGGCAAGCATGTACAAACACTGTCCTAGTCACTTTGCTATTCCACTTTATATATATATATATATATATATATATATATATATATATATATACACTTTGGTGCGGTACCAAGTTTCTTGGTACAAGGTGATTCTAGGTGGGTCCTAATTCTCTACCAGTAGTTTGTTGTAGAGTTCAGGTTCCATATGAGAGCTCAATGTTTAATTATTGTAAACAGAGCAAAGTTATTTGAGAATAAAAGGCCTTAAATACCATGGGTATTGTGGTTATGGACCATTTCCACTCGCGAGTATGCTCACGAGCTTCTTCAGACCACTGATATATTTTATTTCTTTTCTAATAAAATATATCAGTGGTATGAAGAAGCTCGTGAGCATACTTGCGAGTGGAAATGGTCCATAACCACGATACCCATGGTATTTAAGGCTTTTTATTCCCAAATTATATATATATATATATATATATATATATATAAGTATATTTTGGCAGCATTTTTTCTTTTAAACATATTTTGTTAAACTCTACTGACGATTCTTGTCGGACAAGTTTTTGTTCGATCCTTTCTAACTGTCTGGCCATTTTTTTAATGTCAGGGTGGAATTGGTGTAGCAATCCATCAAGGGTTCTTTCACGAGCGCTTTCTGCATGTCTTTGTGCCATCATCAGGTGTGAAACTGGTCGAATGTTTCAGTTGTTTCGCTTTTAAAACGAGCAGTAGCAGTAGGAATCAGCAGCAGGAGGGGCTCACAATTTCCGTTTAAACGAAGTGGCATATATATATATATATATATATATATCAGGTGTGAATTCAGTTTTCTTCTCCTAGACTTGTTACTTAAACAAGGTTAAAAAGCCCAATCTGCCCTACTATTTACCCATAGCTGGAGGGGAGAGTAGTTGGATGCATACCTTTCCCAAGGGTATTAAGCGCTATGTGAAATGCAAGCAGCCTCATGCAAGATTTGAACTCTGATCAATGAGTCCATTTCCTATGACACTAACCATTACACAATGCACCTCTGTATTCCCCTTTATAGGAGCACCTCTGGCATTGGGTAAATAGTTTTAATATAGGAATGCATTGGAAAGGGTTTTGATATAGGAATTCATTGGAAAGGGTTTTATATATAGGAATGCATTGGAAAGGGTTTTAATATAGGAATTCATTGGAAAGAGTTTTGATGTAGGAATGCATTGGAAAGAGTTTTGATGTAGGAATGCATTGGAAAGGGTTTTGATGTAGGAATGCATTGGAAAGGGTTTTGATGTAGGAATGCATTGGAAAGGGTTTTAATGTAGGAATGCATTGGAAAGGGTTTTAATGTAGGAATGCATTGGAAAGGGTTTTAATGTAGGAATGCATTGGAAAGGTTTTAATGTAGGAATGCATTGGAAAGGGTTTTAATGTAGGAATGCATTGGAAAGGGTTTTAATGTAGGAATGGATTGAAAATGGCTTTTACTATAGGAATGCATTGGAAATGGCTTTTACTATAGGAATGCATTTACAAGAATAATTCAATAAATAAGGTAAATTTTCCCTTGACAACAGGAATCACTGTTTGTTTTTTTTGTTTTTTTGGGGGGTTAAGGAAATAGTGATCAGTTCTTTCACATCCCTGAAGTCCAATCCTTACTCTCCCTCAATAGATGCAAGTGCTTCCTGGAATTATAGCTCTCTGTGTTTCGTACTAATTTATTCCAGAAGCACATACTAGTGTATATGTTTGCAGATACTTGATACGGTCATATGAGAAGATCCTTGTTTAGTGACCAATCGGAATTACCTCTTGGATATCCTTAAGTACGTGCTGGACACATTAGAATTTCATAAACTCGTGATAAATTCTCGGGAACGAAAGTTGTTTTAAATTCTGTGAAACAAGAAAAAATACTTGAAGTTTCAGGAAAGTTAAATGAAAGTAACAAAAAGTAAAGAAGACAGAGTGGGCTATTGTCAGTATCAACTGGACATCGAAGGAGTCTATCTCCTTTTCACTAGCGCTTGACCAGGAAATTATTTTTACATCTAAGATTGAGCGCCACGCCTACCATCAGCTCCCCACTTTACAGCACAGATCCAAGCTGTGCTACTTGCATGCAGAATTGATGAGGGCTGATATCAACTGGACATCGAAGGAGTCTATCTCCTTTTCATTAGCACTAGACCACGGAAATCATTTTTGCGTCTGAGGTTGAGCGCCACGTCTACTATCAGCTCTCCACTTTACAACACAGATCCAAGTTGTGCTACTCATGTGCTGAGTTGGTGAGGGCTGGTGTTGAACCTGGAACGTTGTGGTTCCGAAGTGGATTCTTTACCGATTGAACTATATGCTTTTATACAGATATGGTAAGTTTATTTAAAATTTTTAATGTGTTATCACAGGGTTGGGGTCAAACTTTAGGTACCAAACGTACCAAACATATATGTCGAAAAGTGGGGGTACCCTAAGGAAAAATTGTTATATAGTAAAAAGTACCTGGTACCTATTATTTAATTATCTAGATGTAGATATAATATAAATAATCTATCTATCTATCTATCTATCTATCTATACATACATACATATATATATATATATATATATAGTTGAATGAAGTGACAAATAAAAGTTTTAGCTTTTATTCATTTATTTGGAAACGATATTACTACCAATGGTTTCCTGCTAAAAGCATTCATCAGGTAAACGAAATAGTTTTTTTTTAAAAATGACAGAAATGGTGTAAATGGTCGAATGTGTGCCTTTTTTTTTAACTGTATTCTCGTGTTGCGTGTTTGCGTGAAGTGGAATGTTCTTTTTGTTTGTACGTGTGCGTATTTTTGTTTGTGCGTATGTGTATGATGTCATGCGCGTGTCATTTTAGAATTTAATAAAGATATACAGCTCATTCAACTGTGACATATGGGAATCTAATAGATTGCAGTGGAGTTATCAGAATAATAATTAATTAGAATAATTTTTAATTTTTATTATCTGAAAGAACTGTTTGAACAATCTAGTTACATTACTGTGATCAACTACATCTTCACTTTTTGGACAAAAAATGTTTTTGGTAGTTTCGGCTACATTATGGCCCAGTACAAACTCATAAAGTATAGTTTCTCAATTTAGACTACATTGCACGTTTATCTGTGTGGCATTCAAATCATACACAGTGAAGCAAAGCACAATGTGTCAAGTGCACCAACTACCATGACACTACCAAGCACAGTCAGTACCTTCCTCAACTTGAACTGCTTCAGTTTACATGATATATGTGTTACAAACTAGCATGTACCAAATTTAAGGAACCAGACTGCCCTACATTGATAATTCTATAAATTCTCCAAATGGGATGTTACTAAACATTCACTTAATGTCCACCAAAGGTGGACTTTAAGCAAATCTGTATTAAGTATTGCAAAACATTTGACTCACCCTGGTATTATGAGATATCCAGTTACTTTTTTTGAAAATTATTACTGGGCAAAACTCAAGAGAGCATGCATAAAACATGAAACTCTGCCATCCAATTTTAGAGATGTGTGGAAGTAATAATAAAAAATTGTAGACAAACAAAATATTAATTAAATTATCAAAAAATTATCTTTTTTTTAAAAAAACATTTTACCATAAGTTTTTGAACTTCATTCGGTGCAAAATTTTAAGTCCTCTTCGAGAAATACTGCTTCTCTGTAGTATCATCACTATCATTGCATACCCATGACCAGGGAATACATTTCACATTGAAAACGTTTAATTAATTTTTTTGTGATATAACCTGAAATCAGAGAAATTGTTGATTTTTAAAAAAAATTTTTATACTAGTGTTTGTTTTGTATAACTGTATATTTTTTTATAAATATCTTTTCTTTTTTTTTTTTTTTTTTCCACTTTGTTTACAATTATCACATTTCTGAAGAAAAAAAAAAGAAGAGAACAGTTTGTGTATTTTTGTAGAGTTTTAACATTTTTTGAAACGGACATAAGTTGACTATAAAACAAAATGGCCTGTTAGAAATCTGCCTGCTTAGGTGACATGTGGGGTCATATGTATTAGTGGGCCATGGTATGATGTTAAACTCTATCTGATGGTGAAGTTCCAATTCTGGAGCTCTGGGGAATATGGAGTATCCCTTCTTTACCATTATTCCCAGAACCACTCTGACCCATAATAGTAGTACTTGTTAGGGTCCCATCTATGGGCTAAATAAAACAAAATGAGTTTTTTTTAAAAATGTGTTTAAAGAAAAAAATTGAGTACCTGTCAAAAATGAATAAAACAAAATGTCTTCGGCATAAAATAACCCAACAAGGGTCGACATGCCATAAAATCCAGCCAACCAACCAACCAACAAGTGAGGATATTTGAAATATGTGACGTATTTTATGACCCTTTCTCTCTATAGACTTTTCTCATCTGTTATTTAAAAAAAAGAACATCCATCACTGTTCAGACAACACTTTTTTCCATCCTAATATCCTGAGGAAGATTTATTAAAAACCGAAACGTTTTAACATCGATTTCACCATCAAGAATGAATTAATCTTTTTGGAATACTTTGTTTTTCTATTTTCTACATACTGTCAGATTCATTTCCATTTTTTAATTATATATATATGGTGATTGCCACTTCTTCACAGAAGAAAGCCATTTGTACATGTAGTTTGGTTGTGAGCACGCAGATGGCCCACGGATCCATATTTGCATTTACGTACCCTGTCACACATTAATCCCTTCCCCATCTTCCTATCGTATGCAACGATACGAAATCCAGCCCTTGATAGGCAGGCCCTGTCACACAGGTCAGTCTTTTTTTATAGAAAATGTGCCCGTGACGTCCCGCTTAGGTAGAGACTGATTCGGGATGGGGTGTTCTATCTGCCTTACATCAAACCCCTTACAGCTACCATCGGCCTGCCCTTTCAGAAGTATGTGTACCCAGCCCCCACTTCTGTTAATTGATCCTCATTGCTGAAACTGACTTCCACAAGGCCCCCAATGTCTACCCCATATTGAGACAGTTTGCCACGACACCAGTTCGTCGTTCGGGGTTTCCCGATCTCTCAAGATCAAGACTTGTCTGGACATTCCAGGAGGCTATTGCTAACCTATGTTTTATGTTGTAATATTTTCTTGTTTTCGCCTTGTTTATGGGAACAGCCGTCAAACTGCAGGTTGCTGGCCACTTTGATAGGTGAACAGGCATTTGTTTAGGCCACCTTTTCTAGACCCTTCCCAAATGTCTGAGTGAACAGAGCTACCCAAGGGGCTGCTCAGTCACTCACCGAGGGATGTTGCTGCTTAATCGACAATGCAGTGCCTTTAGATGGGTCACAAGCCATGCCATGTGTAGATTCACAGTGGTGTGCTTCCAGACCGTCAAACCTGCACACGTCACCATTCCTCTATCACCGTGGGACTTGTAGAAATATCTGCACATGTTTGACATGTTTTGCGCTTGTGTGACACGCACTGCATGCTCTCCTTCCTCAAAGTCTAGTATCAGTGACAAGCCGAGGCAAGATGACTGGAAGACTTTGGGGAACACAGGTGGATGATCTAATGAGATCTACGGGTCCACCACACCAATTTGAAAAAAAGAATGTTGTAAAAATTGAAAAAACACAAGTTTCATTAATGAATGATGTTTATTAAGCCTACGCTGCTGTGTTTCGGTCTGTTTCAATAGACCTTCATCAGGGCTTTTGTTGGTTTAAGGAAAAAATAAATTATTAAATCATTTTTTTAATTTTTCATGTAAAAGCTCTTAGGATCTGCACCAAAAATGAAGAATTCGAATACATAGATAAATCTTTCACACAATTACAATATCTAAAATATTTCATACATCGTGCCAAGAAGAAAGCCATCAAAATTCACAACCAAAAACACCTTCCCACAAATTCTGTAAGCAATACTTCCACTAATAACCAACTAAAAAGATTCATTATCTTAACCAATAATTCGGCCACAACCATTATTTTTAAAAAATCAATAACTTAGGAATCAAAACTGTTACAATATCTATCTATCTATCCATCCATCCACAATATAATTAATAATATAGCTTGATTTATATATATTTGCATTATATTATTAATATCATATATATATATATATATATATATATATTGACAACGTTTTATTTATATATATAAGAAACAATAACTTAACAGAAATTGTAGATTGTTTAAACAAAGTTGAACCTACAATAGACTTCATGTATGAGTTAGAATAAAATAACACCTTACCTCTCTTAGATATACTATTGAATAATAATAAAAAACGATTAGAATTTAAAGTTTACCACAAAACCACAAATAAAAACGACCATATTCATTTCTATTCACATCATAACCCCAAAATAAAAAGTGGTTTAGTCATTGGTTTTTATCTAAGAGCTCTTAGAATCTGCACCAAAAAATTTTTAAATGAAGAATTTGAATACATAGATAAATCTTTCACACAATTATAATATCCAAAACATTTCATACATTGCGCCAAGAAGAAAGCCATCAAAATTCACAACCGAAAACACCTTCCTACTAATTCCATAAACAATACTCCTACTAATAACCAACTAAATAGATACATTATCTTACCCAATAATTTGGCCATAACCATTATTGAAGAAAAACCCTCAATAACTTAGGAATCAAAACAGTTACAAACTCCTCAAAAACAATAAAAAATATTATCAATAGTAAAAAGCAATTGAACAATGCATTAACCATAAAGAAATAGGAGGAACTTGGGGGTGGTGGTGAGAGAGAGAGAGAGAGGCTGTTAGAAAAAGAATGAAACTGTCGGAGAGAGAATTTTTTTTTTTTTTTTTTGTGAGCTAATTTAAGATGACAGATTTTCCAAAAGGTTTCAAGTTTAACACTTATCAGATATAAAATGACACTATAAATAAGTTCCCCAATCCTTACAATTATGCACAAGCTACAAGATAGGAGATGAAAATCTCTTTTTGAATGAAGGACTGATGTCATCTAACATCAAATACTTTTTTTTTTTTTTTCTTGGCAAAAGAGAAATCAAGTAAGTTAAGGAATTTTGGGCTTGATAGTGGAAAACACCTGCCAATGGAATGATAATATAATTACCAGGTGGATTCTGCAGTACAAACACTTTCACCCTCAGTCACAGAGAATATATCAAAAGTGTCTTATCCCAACGGTTTTACACCTTCTTTGTAATCTGATAAAGTAAGGTGTGAGTAAACTAAGTGCTAATAGATATCTATTACAGAAACCCTCTTTATGTTAAGTTTGTGGGGGTCTGCGTTCACACTAAACATTATCACTCTCTCTCTCATATATATATATATATATATATATATATATATATATAATGAATAGTGAATGAAAAAATGAGAAACGTATTTGCATGGAAAGGTGCTCAATGCTAATAAAGCAGAGCAGATTTATAATCAATGGTAATATTATGGTTTCACACTCATAACTTAAAGTTTCAATAATAACCGTAATATAGATTGTGCAAGGAAAAAATTAATAAAAACTTTCAAAAATTATAATTTAAAATTAAACATAAAGTCTAATTTGAAAACAGTTAATTTCCTGGACGTAACTTTCGACCTAAACAAAGGGACGTGGAAACCGTACAGGAAAGAAAATAATACACCAATATATATTAACATAAAATCAGACCATCCCCCAACAATTACTAAACACATTCACAAGTCTATAGAACATAGACTCGCCACTAATTCCACCAATGCCAATATATTCAACAAATCAAAAACGATATATGAAAACGCCCTAAAAAACAGTGGATTATACTCCAAACTAGTATACAAAAATAATAACAACTATGAAAATAATAATAATGATAAATCAAGAAAGAGAAACATCATTTGGTTTAACCCCCCTTTCAGCAAAACTGTGAAAACGAATGTGGGTAAAATATTTTTCCAATTAAGGAAAAAACACCTAGACAAATCGCCTACATTAAACAAACTCTTTAACAAAAACAACCTCAAAATAAGTTATTGCTGCATAAACAACATTAAAAACATTATCGATAAACACAACTTTAAAATATTAAATGGTAATAACAACAACCAGATTAATAGATGCAACTGTCGCCTTAAAAATGAATGCCCATTAAGTGGCAATTGTTTGGCTAACAACATCATTTACAAAGCCACAATCAAGGACAATGTAAATGACAACGAGGAAAAAACATACATTGGTGCCACTGAAAACAATTGGAAAAGTAGGTGGTATAACCACAATTTAAATTTTAACAACAAAAAATATGAAAACAGTACCACCTTATCAAAATATATATGGCAGATCAAAGAAAAAACGGGCAGAACACCTACAATAAAATGGGAAATAATAAAAAAAGCCCAGGCATACAAAGGCGGACAACGTAAATGCGATCTCTGCTTAGAAGAAAAGTTGTGTATATTACAAAATGCAAGCAATAACTTGTTAAATAAGAGAAGTGAACTCGTTTCGAAATGTAGGGATTTGTACAAATTTTTACTGTGTCACTTATCACCTGACCCTAATTGATCCCTGAATTTTTGCTCTCCTTTTATTTATTTAAAAAAAAAAAAATTCAATTGAACACCGCGTGCATTAACACCAATGCAAGTTTGTTTGATTATAATGTTTTTTAAATACAAATTTAACGTCATGACATTACATCACGTGAACACAATCCACGTCATATAAACGTTAAACAAGCCACAGTTTTAAAAAAACAATTTTTAGCTTTACATTTCCCATCGCGTGAAAAACGCTTCATATAAACGCTAAAAAATTTGATTTTTAACATCTCAACCATTTCACGACTGGTTTTTGACATCTCAACCACTGATCTCATCTGATGATTGGATTACCATGAAACTTTAAGTTATGAGTGTGAAACTATAATATTACCATTGATTATATATCTTATTATAATGGAGATTGTGTGTTTTTCTGTCTGTAACCGAAACTATATTACTACTCAAGTCACAATTCCCTTAATTATTTACGTCAAATTCTCCATGATTTCATTCTTTTAAACCTTCAGTTATTAATAAAAATTGTTTTACATTATTAATACTGTTGATCATATCTACGTACTAATAACATGCAATTGTCTTTATATATAAAACAAAATAGCGGTTTACAGTTTGAATGAGAAGGCTAATTTGCATATTGATATCTAAAATTTTATTTTAATAAATGTGTGCTTGGTATTATTGATTTCTAATTGTTTGGTTTTATCTTAAGAAATATAAACAAAAATCTTGTGGATAAATCTTAAAAGAAATTTATTTACAAGAAGAAATAACTGTAATATTATCCTTTACTTCCTATTTTAACTAAATAGTTAAATTAGGAAAATTTACCAATGAAACAGGGGAGTAATGGAAAATGATGGAATAGTTAGTTTCAAAGTTGTTCTATTTTCGATTATACCCCCTCTGTTGCAGATCTTTTTATCTGCATTCTTAGTCAGTTTCATTAGCCTTTCTAATTTAATATGATATTTTATTATATCAAAACTTAAATACTTGCACCCGGAGGGTGCATATATTTGCTAGTATATATAAGGAATGAAAGAACAAAACTCAGACAAAAATGTGTAGTATATTTCGCTGGAGTTTGAACTCAGCTTCTTCAGCTTTTATTGAATTATTCAGATCATACAAGTGTTTTATAGAAGGGGAAAGTAGGTAGGTGGGTAAGTTTTGTGGTGAGGGAAAGATTTGATTGGTTATAGGGGACATCTTTGGGGAAGATGAGAAGGAAATCAGATGGGAAGAGACTCCAGCGAAATATACTACACATTTTTGTCTGAGTTTTGTTCTTTCATTCCTTATATTTTACCTCATTCTGTCGGATTCATTCCAACCCCCTTTTCCTCATATATATATATATATATATGGTGATTGCCACTTCTTCACAGAATAAGGCCATTTCTACAAGTAGTTCAGATGTAAGCACGCCGAGTGTCCC
>CM042168.1:18844675-18869675 GCA_023376005.1 Doryteuthis pealeii | reverse complement strand
GAATTTAACATTTTTAGAAAAAACAAATGATGTTATTAGTTTGCTGACAGAATCTGTTTCGACCTTTTAATAAAGCAGTCTTCATCAAGAGCAACATATGAAGGAAAGACAGAATAAATAACCGTTAGATAGGAGGTGTACAAACAAACGCTGATGTTCGATGCTGGAATTTTTTTAAAAATGCGTATTCTGTGTTAAAAATAAAATAAATTTTATCTTTAAAAATCAGAAGCATTATAATCCATAAAAAAAAACTCAAAAGAGTTTGAAGTAAAAATATATAAAAAGTGTATAAAAATATAAAAAATATTCATGATGTATTCCAGCTACAAAAAGTAAGTTAAAGTCTACAGCACAATTGAAGAAAGATGGAAAGTTTCAAGAATTTGTAATGTTGACAAATATATATATATATAAAGTAAAGAAATAACAAAAGACTTAGAGATTTTGCATTATAGCCTATTTCGGGGAGCTTAGGCAAAGTGTCTCATTCTCCCAGCTCATCAGATGCGAATGATGAATTAATTCGCATCTGATGAGCTGGGAGAATTAGACACTTTGTCTAAGCTCCCTGAAATAGGCTATAATGCAAAATCTCTAAATCTTTTGTTATTTCTTTACTTATAAATTTGCTCTGTGACTCTAACATTAAGAGCACACATTGAGCTCTCAAACTGCGACAGGCTGTTTAAAAAACTCCTATGTTGTAAAGAAGATTTCTTCTCTGGACTTTTGGATTATATATATATATATATATATATATATATATATATATCTTATTATAATGGAGATTATGTGTTTTTTTTGTCTGTAACCAAAACTATATCACTTCTCAAGTCACAATTCCCTTAGTTATTTACGTCACATTCTCCATGATTTATTTTTTATTTAAACCTCAATTATTAATAAAATTGTTTTACATTATTAATAATGTTGACCATATCTACATACTAATAACATGCAATTGTATTTATATATACAACAAAATGGCAATTTACAGTGTTAATTGGAAGACTAATTTGCATATGATATTTGATTTTAATAAATATGTGCTTCATTTTATTGATTTCTAATTGTTTGATTTTATCTTAATAAATATGAGCAAAAATCTTGGGGATAAATCTTAAAAGAAATCCATTAACAAGAAGAAATAACTGTCTTTTTATTCTTTACTTCCAATTTTAACTAAATAGCTAAATTATGAAAATTTAGCAATGAAAGACTGGAGTGATGGAAGAGTAAGTTTCAGTTGTTCTATTTTTCGATTATGCCTCCCCTCTGTTTAAAATCTTTTTATCTGCATTCTTATTTAATTTCATTAGCTTTTCTAATTTAATATAATATCTTATTACATTAAAACTTAAATACTTGCACCCGGAGGGTGCATTTATTTGCTAGTATTATATATATGATTTTTTTTTGTTTATTTTCTTTGATCATACCAAAATTAACCAACACAATAATCCCTGAAGCTGAACTTGTGTTTGTTGTGTATGATCCTGCCCCTGCCCCCGCTTGCTGCCACACCCAGTCTTGGCTTAGTAGTCATTTCTGATGGAGCTCCTGTTCAACGCCACTGCCAAGTGTCAAGTTTGCACAGTTATTCAGATTTTAAACCAATTGAAATTCATCACAAATTAACAGAAGTGTATGGTGAGTCTGTATGGATGTCAAAAACGTCCATAAATGGTATAAGGATTTTTCAACAACAACAACAAGGTTCAACACTTCCTCAATTACATGGTGGCAGGCTGGTATGACATGTGTGTACAAAAATGCATCGACCAAAATGGTGATTGTGTAGAAAAATAGATATATGTTGAAACTTTAAAAAGATATAAACATTATTGACAATAAACGTTTCTGTGATTTCTAAATATTTTGGAGACTTTACCTTTGGGATTGCCCTAGTATGTGGGTGGAGGTGGGGCCTAAAAAAAAGCAATGATTTCTATTGTTTTAAAATTATGTTTTTAGACCTATATCAGCAAAGACAAAGAAACACAAGGATATCCCCTGTCCCCAGAGATGCTGATAGGGACTCGTCCTACATCCCTGACTTGATGCACAAAAATCTAAAAGGACACATTAAAATCATATCCATACGTCCCAGTGTTTTTTTTTTTTTCTTCCCTCACCATTTCAAGCTAACTGTAAATACATTTCAGTAGTTTCTTAGAAATGAATTACACAGGATAGGTTACAAGGTAGAGGTTAGATGGCTTTAGCTGTTTCCCATGATCATAAATAAAAACCCTATAATCAATTTATATTGATTTGGTGGTTGGTTTTGAAGGCTAGCACAATGCAAGTGTAAAGAAAAAGAAGGTAACTATGGTGTTGTTTGATAACCTGTGATTTATTCTTAATAAAATGAGTGAAAATACAATTGGCGACCCGAGTTCAAATCCTGGATGGGCCTATTTGTTTTTCACATCGCACTAATACCCTTGGGGACAAAAACACGAATCCATATTTTCTCCGCCTCGCTATAGGTCAGACTTTTTCGAACAGTGTGCTGCGAAACTTACGTGGGTGTGCCATGAGTGCTGAGGACGGCTGATCATCCTCTTATATTTTTATTCTATTACTTTAGTATTTTTTGTTTTAATTTAATATTTTTTTAAAGGGTTTTGTAATTTGCTTGAAGCATTATGTTTATATTGGTCTGTTGGTTGATTTTGAAGGTTGTCACAATGCAAGTGTAAAGAAAAAAGAAGGTAACTATGGTGTTGTTTGTTAACCTGTGATTTATTTATATTTCAAGATAAAAATCTCTTCCACAGAAGATTCCCAGAACTGAAGTTGTTGCTAGTCGCTGTCCATTTGGCTCTGTCTCATGCCTTCCAAAATCTCTGTCTGTCTGTGTGGGTGTTTGTTTATGTGTCTGTTCAGTTTTTGATTACTATTCCAGATCTGGCTCACCCTCTAAGCATAATTTTTTTTTTCTTTTCTTTTTCTTTTCTTTTTAAAGAAAACCTTCTGCATTAAACTTCTAAACTCCATAACATTTTTCAGTCAACTCCTTGTTTGAACTGGCTGCTACCCCCACCCCCACCCCCGTGTGTTTGAAGTTCAAAAATTTGTTCGACAACTGAGGCCTTTTTTAATCAAATTGTTTGTTCGAACTCTGAATTATTCAAGTTCAGGGTCGTTTGAGAACCGAGGTTCCATTGTATATTGTTAATGTGTTTATCTCTCCCTTTCTTGAACATACCCCATGTCCTGGGTACAGTGATGCTGATAGCTTTTTGATTTAGTGCATCCTGGGATGCATATATTTTCTTTGAATGAATACCCAGGAAAATTTATGGGTCCCAATTAAAGCTGTCTAACTCCTACCTTTTAAACTATCCTGTGTAATTCATTTCTAAGAAACTATTGGAATGTATTTTACAATGAGCTTGAAATGGTGAAGGAAGAAAAAAGAAAAACACTGGGACGCATGGATATGATTTTACTGCGTCTTTTTCTGGAGCTCTGGAGAATGTGGAATACCCCTTCTTTGCCATTACTCCCAGGTTAACTCCAGCCTGGTAGTATCTGTTAGGGCCCTATCTATGGATTAAATAGATTAAAAAAAATGAATACCCAACAACAATGAATAAAACAAAAATGTTTTCAGGATAAAATAACCCAAGGATTGACATGCCATAAAACCAACCAAATCTACTCTCTCCCCCCAACAACAAAACAAAAACCCAATAGCAAAGCTCTGAGAATGCTCGCCTCTCCTTTAAGTGCGGCTGAGAGATATCCTCAAAATGTCTTCAGCATAAAATGACCCAACAAGGGTTGACATGCCATAAAACCCAACCAACCAAAACTACGAGGGTGAGTTAAAAAGTAATGCCATTTTCTTTATTTCATGTGAAGTTTTTTTTTAATAAAACTAAAGCCTTCATTGAGACCCTAACCAGGCTCAGAGCAAGAATCCGATGAGTAAGACCCAAATTGTCAATCGACAATGTCCTCCTTCTGTATGACAATGTTCGACCGCACACAAGTATCAGGACAAGGGAGAAAATCGCCTCTTTGGTTGGACAACTTTACCGCATCCTCCATATTCATCAGATTTAGCGCCTTCAGACTATCATCTCTTTGGGCCCCATGAAAGATGGTTTGAAAAGCAAACATTATTCCAGTGACGAGCAAGTGAAATCTGTAATGAAGAAGTGGCTCAAAGAACAGTCAACAGAATTTTACAGGGCAGGGATACATGCTCTCATTCGAAGGTGGAACATTGCTATTGAGAGAAACGGTAACTATGTGGAGAAGTAGGGATGTGATTCACAGAGGATCAGCTTCATTTTGATGTATGATACATGTTCCTGTATTGGTAATTATACCTGTCCTAAACAAAATGGCATTACTTTTTGACTACCCTCGTACTCCCCCCCCCCCACCTCGAACAACAAAACAATAACAGCATTGAGAAGCTCTGAGAATGCTCGCCTCTCCTTTAAGTGCAATTGAGAGGTATCCTCCTCAGTAGAGACTGATCCTTCCAGTGTCATTCGTCCCACGAAGGCTGGGGGAAGTATTGTGGCTGATGAAACATCTTTGTCGGCCATCTTTACAGGGTTTAGCTTAAAAAGAAAAGAAAAAAGACTAGCTGAATGGAAATAAAAATAAAAGATCTGGCGGATTTAGATTCAGCTGTGAAAAAAAAAAAACACACACACACATAAGAAAAAAAGAAAAGAAAAAAAGAACCATCCTCACTATCAGATTTAAAATATATATATATAAAAAATTTAATCCGCTAAAACAAAAAAAAAAATCTTTGTTTTTTTCGCCCTCATGATGAGCCACCATCTCCCTCTTATTTTATTTATTATTATTATTTTTTTTTTTTACAAACCCTGTCTTTATCTTTTAACTGGCAGGTTTGTTTGTATTTTTTTGTTTTGTTTTGTTTGTTTTGACAACAAATAAACAAAGATCTTAACTTAAACCCTAGAAAAGCAGATGGCATCACTAGCTTTTTTAAATACTATATTCCCAACTCTTCGTGGGCACATTTTCATTTTCCTGTTTAATATCATTTGAATTATCGTCGCCCGAAACATTGTATATAACCCCGCCGATATTCTGCGCCCCCAAAATAAGGGGATGTCAAAGTTAAGTGACTTGAAAAAAATCCGAAAGTTTTGAAATAAAATAACTGATGCGTTATAACATTCATTCATTGATAAATCAACACTGAAAATTTCATTAAAATCGGATAATTCTCTGATTTTTGGTAAAAGAAATTTTGAAACGGTGGTGGTGGTGGTGGGGGGGGTAAATTTGTTTTGTAAAATACGGATTTTTTGACAAATTGGTATTGTATATCAGGTCTGTAGTAGTTATTTACTAGCTTAGCTTAGTTCGTCATAATGCACTCGGTGAGAAACATACTCACTAGTTATGGTTTAGCCATTACACAGTAGACTGTGGTATTCAGGGGCGTAAATTTTTACCATAGTCTACTGGACAGATGTTAGTAAAATATGAATTGATGTATAATTCAAAATTGTTGCCTAGTGTACGCAACAACTTTAAATATACAACATCAACGATAACATAACATTGTTATGTTATCGTTTAATTTAAAAAACAACAACTTATAAATGAATTAAATTAACGTATTAAGTTATGTTTTCCTTAGAGTTTGATTTTTATCAAAAGTATTAATTCCAGTTGAGAAATTAAAAATATATACATTAGGTACCACCAAAATAGGTCATGTGATCAGTTTAGGCCATATTGAAGGAAAAAACGTAAATATTTTTGAACTTTTTTTTTTATCTCGCACAAAAGAAATAACGAACATAAAGAGTTGTTACAAAGAAAAACAGTTAATTCCAAGGTCAAATTATCCGATTTGGGAGAAATTACTCGCCGTTATCTTGAAAAATAAGTAAAACAGTCCGTTTATTTACAACACGGTCACTTTCTTTATTGATATCTTTTAGCAGAATTCTGTATTCATTAGGTACCACCAATTTGACCCTGTGCAATTTACCCCCCCTACATTTAACACAATGAAACTTGCAGAAAAATTAATATTTTCTTGAAAATTTTTTTCCATTCGAAAGAAAAATCATTAAATAAACTCCTGATGATTTTTAAAATTTTTTATCAGCATACGAAAATAATGAAAATTATGATTGAAAAACAATGTTTTCATTTTTGCACTGTTAAATCAACTGAAATTTAACGTAGCTAAAAACAAGTTACGATAAGAGGATTTTTAAAAAATTCTATGAAAAATCAATTAATGATTTTCACGAAAATTTCCATAAATGTTTACCATTGGATGTAATACATCTGAAATAGTTTTTTCTAAAATATATATTAGGGGAAATATTTTTTTACGATGTCTATTATTTTATTTTATGAGATAAAAAAAAAATGATGTGGAAAAAAATTTGGTACTTTTTTTCTATAAAGATAAGAGTCTGAATAACTATATCAATGAAATTGTATAACGTACCGAATTATAGTTTTTTTAGGAAAAAATAATGAAATCGGAAATAAAAAGTGCAAAAAAAATGTCATAATATTAATATTTTAAAACTTTTTTTTCTTATGTAATTGGTATGTACTATATTCTATTAAATTGTTAAAAAAAAAAATTTTTTTTAAGAAATTAATTTTTACGAGATTTTCAATCTTTTGTGTGATTAAATATTTTATTTTCTGCGTGAAATAAATTAAATATTTTTTTTTTCCTGTGGAAAAAAATCAAATTTTCACGGATATTTAAAAACATGAATTTTAGAATTCAGATGAACTAAAAGTTGGTCCGATCCGTGCTCGATTAATATTTTTAAAAGAATTTGTAATTTTTATTGTTGAATAGTAATGTGTGATTCTTAGAATGTACGGAAGAGCAAAACTGACATGACGAGACGCTTCTCGGTAACTAAAGTTTGTTTTTCTGAGCGTAAAAAATTATTTTATTTAACTTTTACGACCAATTAGAATAAAAATAATATATTGAATGATTGTTTTATCAGTTTTTCTCTTAGAAAAAATATTCAAATTTTCATTTATTTTCGATTTAAGAATTAATACTAAAACCGAAGATATTTTTTAACGTCAATTCCACTGCGAAATTTTAAGATTAAAGTTTTTCAAGTTTTTATTCATAGTAAATTGTCAAAAAACTTTTAGAATAAAGGTTTTATGGAAAAAACCAAAATTGGCCTGCCCTTTAAAAAATAATTAAAAAAAGGTGCCTCTTTTTCTAAATTAAAAACCGTCACTCTCAGCAAGTCTCTCTCTCTCTCTCTCTCTCTCTCTCTCGAAAATGAAAGTAAAGTTTTTTTTCAACAATTTTACTCCAATATATTTTTTCAACTGGTCTTAGTTTTAATAAAAATCACTCTAAGGAAAACATAATACGTTAATTCATGTATAGGTTTTTTTTAAGTGGTCAAAAAAAGTGTATAACTGAATCACTACGCAACAACTTTAAACTTCTACACAACATCAATAATGCTGTCGTTTAATGTTTTTAACTTATAAATGAATTAACGTCGTATTAAGTTATGTTTTCTTAGAGTTTGATTTTTCTTAAAAGTATTAATCAAATCCCATTTGAGAAATTAAAAATATATACATTGGACTTCATTTCATATTCCAATAATATCTGTCCGGTAGAATTGTACTTAGATATTATCAAAGATCTCGACTACTGACTTTTGACCAACTTGTGAGTAACGTAAAGTCACGTTAAAAGCATTGGTTCCCGCTACATCGCAGAAGTTAAGCAGCGGTGAGCCTGTTCAACATTTAATTGGGTGACCACTTAAGCAACAGCAGGTACTGTAAAAGTCGTTGTCGGGGCGGCCTAATGTCGGTATAAGCCAAACAAGGAGGGAGTCTATCCTCTTTTCACTAGCGCTAGACCAAGGAGATTGTTTTTAGCGTCTGATACGGAGCGTCACACCTAACATCAGCTACTCACTTCACCGCAAAGATCCCTGTGCTATTCATACGCTGAGTTGGCGAGGGACGGTATCGAACCAGGAACCTCGTGATTCCTAGTCAGACGCTCTACCGACTGAGCAGGTACTGTAAGCCATCTAAATCCTTTGTTTATCAGAAATGACTTGGTTCGGCATTAAATGACCCGAAAAGAGTTGATATGCCGTAAAAAAAATAACCAAATTACCATCAACTTGTTAGTTTTTATTATTTTTATTTTTTTAAAATTTTTTGGCGTGTGTATTCAATCATTCATATTCTAAAAACACATACGAACTTGCTGGTATAGCTCGGTGTGTAGGACCTGTGGTGTTGTTCCGTTTCAATCCCGGTTGATTCAACATGACATCAAATCCTTTGCTTCTATTTTTCCGAATAGAGAAGAAAATTGTTTGAACCCTAAACCAGACAAATTCCTCACTGGTTTTGTCGGTGTTAAACTTTATCATAGTTACTTATTGGATTAAACTTAATACATATTAATCACTTGATGAGACACGTGATTTGGGCCTCTCTGTCTGAATAGGGTTGGTTTTTTCTCTCTCTCTTATTAAGGTAAAGAGAGTTTCCTTACAGAAACCGTGAAAAAAAGAACCAAACATCTGCTCTAAAAGATTTACTTAATTTATATATTCATATTTGTATTCGATATAAGGATGGTTTACATATGACCTGATTCTTTTTAATATAACATTATTAGAACTTTTGAGTTACTAAGAAAGAAAAAAAAACACGTCTTTTTTTTTTTTCTCTACTTAGTACTTAACTAAATATCAAAAACAAAAACACTGAAGTACTTGGATTTAAAAAAAAAAAAAGTTTGAAGCACTCTACCAGAAAAAATAATATTTACAAGGAGTTTAACAAATCACGTATGTACATTAAACTTTCTACTTTTAACACATCTTCAATTTTATTTTTATTTTATTTTATTAGTGAAATGGGATTCTTTGTTGTTTTTCTTTGTTTAATTTACGACACACCTTTCTCCATTCACCTATTTTGATTATTTTAAAAATGTATTTGATATTTTTTAAATTGTGCACACGATAGATTTGTTTCTTTTACAATTTATTAATCACCTTAAGTTTCTTAAAATGTATTTTTTCAAGTATTTAACATAATTTTTAATCGATGTTTGTGAGGCTATCACGGTTCGTTGCTTTTTTTTTTTTTGCTTAGTGACATGTAAATGACAAACTTACTGATTTTTTTTTTTTTACTTTAATATTCATATTGTTGTTTATTTGTTTTGTTTTTAAGAAATATTTTTTGACAAGGATTTAATCCTCAATTTCGAAATTATTTACAAACTTAAAATCTTCGTTTTCAATAAAATAAACGAATATTTAAAAATAAGTTTACCTTCACTTTCGACACGTTTTTGTTTTAGTTTATATTTTTTAAACGTAAACTAAATTTAAATTTCATTATTTTTTTTTTGTGTGTGTTGTGTTTTTGGTAGAAAGAAAACCCTAGAATTTTTGTATAGAATTTTTTTTTAAAGTTCGTAAATTTAAAGTAAAATTTGTCTGTTTTTAAGATCGGTATTTGTTTGTTTACACTTAACGATTAGAAAACAACATTGCGCCATATTTGATGATGGACTTTTCATATTAAAACTAAAAAAAAAAAATTAAAAAAATTAAGTTTATAGTTTAAAAATCTACCAAAATAAAATAATTGTCCGATAAGGTCGATTTATTAATAAATATTTTAATCATCGAACTACACAAATAAAAGTCTGGTTCTTTTTTTCTTTTCTTACTAAAATAAGAAAATCCGTTTTTAAAATACTGGACTGTAAAGAAAGACAATAAATAAATAAAATAAATGCTTTTTTATTTATTTTTTTTATTTAATTTAATTTTTATTACTTTTACAAGTTTATTTTTTAAAAAAATGTTCTTTTTTTTTCTACGAATTTCGATAAGTGTCTAAAAAAAATTAAATAAAAATAGGCGTGTTTATATAAGTACTAAAAAGTTTATGAAACTTTGAATTTTGTTGATAGTTCAATTAAACTGATAGTAGAGGACACTTAGCACATAAGTTAACCTTCTGTGCCGGGTTTGAGGGGAGGGGGCTAGATTCCAAGGGGCCTGCTACATCGCCTAAAAAGGGTAAGGGCTTGGTTTATTGCCCGGTGCCCAAGGCGCCCCTTTCAAGGGAAATGCTGACGGAATCTTTATAATTTCTAAACTAAACCCGGGACACTTGCTTCTTGCGTGGAAAAAAAATGACCTTGTCTATTTTTAGCTTGACGAGAAGATACAAAAATATATCGGGCACTGACCCACCTGTTCCCTAATTCTCCATCTTAACGGAATGAAGTATATTTACTGACACCCCATCATGTCAGTTGAACGCATGGGCCACTAACGTGAGGGACCGCGCACGAACCGAAACTCATACGTGACCAATGCTAAAAAAATTGCGTGGATCCCTTCGGCATTCCTCTTTTGAGGCGCCCCAGGCACTGGGCAATAAACCCAGCCCTGCCTCTTTAAAGGTCAAGGGGGCAGGTGTTGCATGGTGGGTTGGCCCCCTGGGATTCACGCTGATATTAATATCTTATCGGTCCAATGACCAAAGCCACTGGACACACAGGGCCCGAAGGCCAGGTAGTGGAAGTTGGTATGTCTGTGGTTAAAACCAGGTACAGACCCACACATAACACCTAAACTTGAAGAGGATGGTGTACTACAAAAACAAACTTTGTTTTAATCAAAGCGTAAGTGTAACGGTAGACTGTGAATTCAGGAGCATAAATTTTTACTGTAGTCTACCGAACAGATATTAGTGGAATATGAAATGAAGTCCAATGTATATATTTTTAATATCTCAACTGGGATTAATAGTTTTAATTTAAAAAAACAACTCTAAGGATAATATAACTTAATACGTTAATTCATTTAAATTTCAATAAATTTATAATCTCAATTCCCTTAAAGTAGACACTGCCAAAGTAAATTTACCCCCCCCCCCCGATTGAAAAAAAATTACCAAAAATCGGGCAATTATCCGATTTTAATGAATGGGGGTAAATGGCTAAACTTGCAAATCGGTCGGAACATTAGGGTGACCCAGAAAAACAGAACCTGCAAATTTTGTAATAAAACTGTTAATTTTAACTATGGGGGTTTAGGGTTGGGGTTTAGGTCTACCTTGGTTCACTGTCTAACTTTTTTTTCTTTTTTACTTAAACAATCTCTGCTGTATTGTCAGTTGCCAATTATGTAGACGATATTAAATCACATTTTATTATTAAAATTTACAAAGTAACCAATAACTCTTTTTCATGCTTGGTTGGTTACAGCTTTATTCGGTTTACATTTCAATTGATAGTTGCCTATCTATTTACGTAATAAAAGTTAAAAATAGAAAATAAATTCTAAGATACAATTAATACTAAGTCTGTAACACAAACTTTGAGTAACCATGTGACAATTCTATTAACGGTTTCGCAACAGCTATGTCCATTGTATTTTTTTTTTTCCGGCATTAATTTTTCTCGTAGATCAGAAGTATTTAAGCATTTAATTTTTTTCACTGCATCTAGTGGTGAGGTTCCAATTCTGGAGATCTGGAGGACCCATTCATTGCCATTACTCCCAGGTCTACTCTGACCCGGAGTGGCAGTACCTGTAAGGGTCCCATCTATGGGTTGAATAGATTAAAAAAATTGAATACCCAACAAGAATGAATCAAATTTGTTATTTTAAGGGAATTTAAACTTATCAAGTCCTCTACTGAAATAAACTGAAAATTACTATTCGCTGGTATTTAACGATATTTCTATTTCAGAGTAATAGGTACCACCAGACCGTTTAGGTCATCTTGAATAAAACGGAAATAGATATTTCCGAACTTTGTTTATCAAAAATCTCGTTAAAAAAAGATCGTGCAGGGTTGTTACAAAGAAAAATAGTTAATTCAAAGATCAAATTATCCGATTGGGAAAAATTACATCGTTATCTTAAAAAATAAACAAACCTATCCATATTACGTGCGAAAGGGTAATTTTCAGGCCGCGATTTAGAGAGAAAGAAATACATATTACCCTCTTACAGTTATGCATCTAAGTACGGATGGGTGTAACGGACAAACTTTTTTAGCCAAATTTTTTCTATTAAAATGAATAAAATCTTTAAAAACTTTAATATTACAATTTAAAATGAATAACATCTTTAAAAACTTTAATATTACAATTTACTATGAATAAAAACTTGAAAAACTTTAATCTTAAAATTTCGCAGTGAAATTGACGTTAAAAAATGTCTTCGGTTTTAGTATTAATTCTTAAAATCGAAAATAAAATGAAAATTTGAATATTTTTTCTAAGAGAAAAACTGATAAAACAATCATTCAATATATTATTTTTATTCTAATTGGTCGTAAAAGTTAAATAAAATATTTTTTTACGCTCAGAAAAACAAACTTTAGTTACCGAGAAGCGTCTCGTCATATGTCAGTTTTGCTCTTCCGTACATTCTAAGAATCACACATTACTATTCAACAATAAAACTTACAAATTCTTTTAAAAATATTAATCGAGCACGGATCGGACCAACTTTTAGTTCACTTGAATTCTAAAATTCATGTTTTTAAATATCCGTGAAAATTTTGATTTTTTTCCACAGGAAAAAAAAAAAATTTAATTTATTTCACGCAGAAAATAAAAATATTTAATCACACAAAAGATTGAAAATCTCGTAAAAATTAATTTCTTAAAAATTTTTTTTTTTTACAATTTAATAGAATATTGTACATACCAATTACATAAGAAAAAAAAAGTTTTCAAATATTAATATTATGACATTTTTTTTGCACTTTTTATTTCCGATTTCATTATTTTTTCCTAAAAAAACTATAATTCGGTACGTTATACAATTTCATTGATATAGTTATTCAGACTCTTATCTTTATAGAAAAAAAGTACCAAATTTTTTTTCCACATCATTTTTTTTTATCTCATAAAATAAAATAGGGGGGTGATAGACATCGTAAAAAATATTTCCCCTAATATATTTTAGAAAAAAACTGTTTCAGATGTATTTACATCCAATGGTAAACATTTATGGAAATTTTCGTGAAAATCGGACCATTAATTGATTTTTCATAGAATTTTTTAAAATCCTCTTATCGTAACTTGTTTTTAGCTACGTTAAATTTCAGTTGATTTAACAGTGCAAAAATGAAAACATTGTTTTTCAATCATAATTTTCATTATTTTCGTATGCTGATAAAAAATTTAAAAAATCATCAGGAGTTTATTTAATGTTTTTTCTTTCGAATGGAAAAAACTTTTCAAGAAAATATTAATTTTTCTGCAAGTTTCATTGTGTTAAATGTAGGGGGGGTAAATTGCACAGGGTCAAATTGGTGGTACCTACAGAGTAACAATATAAAAAAAAATTTAAAAAAACAAAAAAAAAAAAACAATCCACTTCTGCAGTTTAGAGGTGAAAAGGTGTATAACTGAACCACTACGCAACAACTTTAAATCTATACAACATCAAGTAATGCTGTCGTTTAATTTTTTTAAATGAATTAAATTCACGTATTAAGTTATGTTTTCCTTTTAGAGTTTTATTTTTATTAAAAGTATAAATCCCAGTTGAGAAATTAAAGATATATACACTGGACTTCATTTCCACTAACACCTGTCCTGAAGACTGGTAAAAATCTACGCCCTTCTATCCACAGTCTACCGCGAACCAACTATAGGGAAAAATCAGTTAGGCTACTAATGCAGAATAGCGCGCAAGAGATAATAATTACATTACGTATAGAAAGCATTACATTTCACGGAAATACCCGAAACACGTTAGGGTTAAAATGATAATAATAATAATGAAATTTATTGTGTACAGTGCTCAGGTGCACCACAACTCATCAAAGTCTCATGTCTAGTACACAGAATAATGTATTAGTGTCAGGAACATGAACAGTTTACAGTAATAATATACATGTATGTGTGCGTGTGTGTATCAGGTATAGTGTTGGCGGACTACAAAAAGCGGACTACATGGAAGCATGGAGGCTTTGAAAGATGCAGTGTTTCGGCAGCCTACAACGGACGTGGGCAGCTTATTCTATGCCTCAGCAATTCTGAGCATGAAAAAATGTTTCCAAAGTCATGTGAGCAATGCTGTTTTCTGGTTAGTTTTATGCTACTTTAGGAGTTTCCGTAATCTAATGCTATTTATACATAAAATGCGATTCTAATAATTGTATCTCTTGTGTGCTATTCTGCATTTGTACTTCAATTGGTAGTACTATCTGAGCTAATGTAAAAAGACTAACAAAAATTAAGTCCCTCCATAGTTTTTTTTAATAATTTCTTTTATTTATTTAATCTTTTTTAAAGTTGACATTCAGGTGGTTTCTATATGGGTCAAAAGACCGGTGTGACATAAGATGTTTTTAATTAATAAGATTTTTTTTTTTTTTTTCACCTAAGCTTTTCCGTCACACCTGCCCATTGTTAAAATTATTTTGAGAAATTGTTAAAACTGCTTTTATTTGTCCAGCTAAAAAGCGTGGTAAGGGTAACCCGAAGCCGAATTTTTCCGACCTTATTTTTCTGATGCAGGTATCATTGGGAAACGAGAAAAGGTTTTGTAAACGGGGTGGACTTTGGTCTGTTAATCAGAACTTTTCTCGTTCCACAATGATACCTGCATCGGAAAATAAGACCTCAAAAAATTCGGCTTCGGGTTACTCTTACCGTGCTTTTAACCTGGACTATATTTTACTTATCTATTTCAAATTTACATAAACAGTAGCTGAATTAGAAGTAATATTTATTAACAAAAAAAAAAAAAAACTAAAAAAGAACCAAAAAAACAATTAAATTTTTTTAGTGGTTAAACTTTTAACTAACACACACACACACACACACACATATATATATATACATACAGAGATACTGATAGGTGCGAGTCCTGCGTTCTTCTTCCCCCACCATTTCCAGCTAACTGTAAATACATTTCAATATTTTTTTGGAAATGAATTACACTGTATGGGGTACAAGGTAGAGGTTAGATGGCTTTAGTTGTTCATGGATAAAAACTCTACAATTTATTAAGAAACTTTAGCTGGGACCCATCAAATTTCACGGGACTCATTCAAATCAAATCATACATCCCAGGATACTCTAAATTAAGAAGCTATCCGCATCACTGTGTGTGTATATATATATATATATATATATATATATATATATAAAGTTTGTTTCTTTATAGTATCATTGAAGCATTGTGTGTATGTGTAATATAAAGATTTTGAAGGCAATTTACAATGCAATATGTGTTGAATTTTTTAACTTTCTTTTTTTTTTTTTTCAAAACTAAATATTTTCGGAAGTAAAATTCCATCTTCAGAGTTATTGAAAGTACTAGGTGATTTTTTTATAGTACTTATCCCACGGCGATATTGTAATCATCTGTTGTTTAAGAAGTCTATGAACGCTGTATATTTGAAAATTAACTCTGAAGATGGAATTTTACTTCCGAAAATATTTAGTTTTGAAAAAAAAAAAAAAAAAAGTTAAATAAATTCAACAAATTGCATTGTAAATTGCCTTCAAAATCTTTATATATATATATATATATATATATATATATATGAAGATCGTTTTGAAAATGTATTTTCTTATTTTGTTCATCTGTTCGGGTTATCCTGGCTTGTTGGTTGGTTAGATTTTACGGCATGTCAACCCTTGTTAGGTCATTTTATGCTGAAGATGTTTTGTTTTACTCAGTATTGACGGGTACTCAATTTTTTAATTTTTAAACACATTTTCTTAAAATTCATTTTTTTCTATTTAAACCCATAGATGGTACTCTAACAGGTACTACCACTCAGGGTCAGTGGACCTGGGAGTAATGATGATCAAGAAGTACTCCACATTCCCCAGAGCTCCAAAACTGGAACCTCACCATCAGATAGTTGAACATCATACCCAGGACACTAAGACCCTCAGCCACCACCTTCTAGCACATGATAAAAAAGGGTTGGGGTTTGCGATATGAGCAATAGGGTTGGTACAATTGGTGATGCTGATAGATTTTTGATTTGGTGCATCCTGGGATGCATATATTTGCTTTGAATGGGTCCCAACTGAACCCATCTAACTCCTACCTTGTAAACTATCTTGTGTAATTGGTTTCTAAGAAACTATTGGTGTCTAGCCTAAGTAAGGGCCAAAGTAGTGTTGCATGCCATCAGGGTTCCATCCTTAAGCATCACGGATCACCACCCATGGCTAACAGGTGGCCCCATTAGGAGGGGAGGGTCTTATTCCTCTGCAGAGGTGTAGTCGGTGTATCCTAAAGCTCCACCGACAGGGTTGTCGGGTCATCATGACCTGAACCATGAATTGTTGTAAATATCTATATATATATATATATATATATAAAATATAAGGCCAGTTTAGCTCAGTCGACAGGGCATCTGCTGGGAACCTCTAGGTTCCATGTTCAATACCAGCCCTGGCCAACTCGGTGCATGAGTAGCACATTTTGGGTCTGTGGGGTAAAGTGGGGAGCTGATGGTAGGTGTGGCACTGCAACTCAGATGCAAAAACAATCTCCCTAGTGTAGCACTAGTGAAAAGGGGATAGACTCCCTCGCTGTCCGTCTGATACTGACAATAGGGCACTCTACCTACTTTACTTTTATTAATTGTATACACAAGGTCGAAAGTTTGGGGCACCCAGTGAGAATCTAACTCACTAAACAATCATTTGTGAATCCAGCTTACTAACCCTTGCATCACATGAGGTGCCCCATAACCTGTGAATATGTGGTGTTCCTGTTGTAATGGTAGTCCATGATGATATCAGTGCTTCTATTTAAGGAGCAGTAAAGGACGTTAATTAGCATCTCATAGTTTAGTTTCTATTATATCGAGAATTTGTCTAATTAGATAACACTTTGCCTACTTTAAACCACTCAAAGCAGCTCTCCCACCACACCCAAGCTAAGTACAAAAACTGATGGTTAGTTCATTATAAATGAGCAGAAGGACTCGAATTACTATAATAATAATAGGATTTTATTTGAATAGAATGAGTTCTGAGGTGAATAGATAGTGAACTTTGAAATATCCTATCGTACAGGTAAAAAATAACAAGAAAATTTGGTACAGCCGTGGGGGAAATTTGGTAGGCAAATAGCTAAACTTAGTACAGCAACTGGTCTAGGAGAAAGAAAACTCTAAATTCAATTACAAAGGCTATTGATAATCTCTTTCCCTACTTTAAGCTGCTCACAGCAGCTCTCCAACCACACCCAAGCAAAGTACAAAAACTGATGGTTAGTTGATTATAATTGAACAGAAGGACTCGGATTGCAATAATAATAACACTTTATTTGAATAGAATGAGTTCCGAGGTGAATAGATAGTGAACTTTGAAATATCACATTATACGGATAAAAATACTAAGAAAGTTTGGTATAGCCGTGGAGGAAATTTGGTAGGCAAAGAGTTAAGCAGCAATGAGTCTGGTCAATACTTAATTGGGTGACCATTTAAATAACCACCCTTTTTAAAATAAAGAAATAATGATTCATTTTTTCTTTAACTCTTTGCCTACTGTAACAGCAGTTATCCCACCATAGTGATCCTACCCAAGCAAAGTACAAAAACTGATTGTTAGTTTATTGTAATTCAGCAGAAGAACGCAAATTACAATAATAATAATAGGACTTCATTTGACTAGAATGAGTTCTGTGGTGAATAGATAGTGAACTTTGAAATACCGCATCAAACAGGTTAAAAATACCAAGAAAATTTGGTACAGCCATGGGGTAAATTTGGTAGGCAAAAAATTAGGGACAAAACATGAGTATTAATATATAGATTACATTTTTGTATTTCATCTTGGATTATTTGGACAGTCTGATTTTTAACCAGAGGTTGTAGCAAGATGATAACGGTTGTACAATTAAGGAACATGAGTATTGATATATAGATTACATTTTTGTATTTCATCTTGGATTATTTGGACAGTCTGATTTTTAACCAGAGGTTGTAGCAAGATGATAACTGTTGTACAATTAAGGAACATGAGTATTGATATATAGATTACATTTTTGTATTTCATCTTGGATTATTTGGACAGTCTGATTTTTAACCAGAGGTTGTAGCAAGATGATAACTGTTGTACAATTAAGGAACATGAGTATTGATATATAGATTACATTTTTGCATTTCATCTTGGATTATTTGGACAGTCTGATTTTTAACCAGTGGTTGTAGCAAGATGATAACGGTTGTACAATTAAGGAACATGAGTATTGATATATAGATTACATTTTTGTATTTCATCTTGGATTATTTGGACAGTCTGATTTTTAACCAGAGGTTGTAGCAAGATGATAACGGTTGTACAATTAAGAAACATGAGTATTGATATATAGATTACATTTTTGCATTTCATCTTGGATTATTTGGACAGTCTGATTTTTAACCAGAGGTTGTAGCAAGATGATAACGGTTGTACAATTAAGGAACATGAGTATTGATATATAGATTACATTTTTGTATTTCATCTTGGATGATTTGGACAGTCTGATTTTTAACCAGAGGTTGTAGCAAGATGATAACGGTTGTACAATTAAGGAACATGAGTATTGATATATAGATTACATTTTTGCATTTCATCTTGGATTATTTGGACAGTCTGATTTTTAACCAGAGGTTGTAGCAAGATGATAACGGTTGTACAATTAAGGAACATGAGTATTGATATATAGATTACATTTTTGCATTTCATCTTGGATTATTTGGACAGTCTGATTTTTAACCAGAGGTTGTAGCAAGATGATAACGGTTGTACAATTAAGGAACATGAGTATTGATATATAGATTACATTTTTGCATTTCATCTTGGATTATTTGGACAGTCTGATTTTTAACCAGAGGTTGTAGCAAGATGATAACGGTTGTACAATTAAGGAACATGAGTATTGATATATAGATTTGCATTTCATCTTGGTTTATTTGATTGGACGGTCTGATTTTTAACCAGAGGTTGTAGCAAGATGAGCAGTCCATGACTTGCATCACTCCAATTTGGCTTTTAATTAGGCTAGATGGGCAGTCAAAGAGGCCTCCTTTGATCAGTCAGTTGGTCACATCAAGTCCTAGCACCTATATGATTGTCCTGACCATATTCCTCAATTGCTCTTATGGCAAATCCCCAAACCTGTTATCATCTATGTGCTAGAAGGCAGTGGCTGAGGATCTTAGTGTCCTGGGTATGAGGTTAAACTGCATCTAATGGTGTGGTTCCAATTCTGGTGCTCTGAGGAGTGTGGAGTACCCCTTCACTGCCATTATTCCTAGGTACACTTTGGCCCGGATTGGTAGTATCTGTTAGGGTCCCATTTATGGGTTAAATAGATAAAAAAATGTGTTTTAAAAGAAAAATTTGAACACCAAACAAGAATGAATAAAACAAAAATCTTTGGTATAAAATAACCCAATAAGGGTTGACATGCCGTAAAATCCAACCAACCAAAATATTTACCAACCCCTCCACCACAAGCAGGATGTGAGACAAGGTTAATTGGGTTTAGCTCAGTCAGTAGAGCATCTGTCTAAGAACCACAAGGTTCCTGGTTCGATACCAGCCCTTGCCAACTCAGTGCATGAGTAGCACACTTTGGATTTTGAGGGTAGAGTAAAGAGCTGATGGGAAATGTGGCAATCCACCTCAGATACAAAAACAATCTCCTTGGTCTAGCGCTAGTGAAAAGGGGCCAGACTCCTTCACTGTCTGGCTGATACCAACTTTAGGCCACCCTGACGTCTTTACTTTTTTTTGTTACTTACACCTTGTTTTAATTCAATTTTCCTTCTCCTAGACTGGTTGCCTCACCAAAGCTAAAGAACCCAGTCTACCATACTATTTACCCATAGCTGCGGGGAGAGTGATAGGTTCATGCCTTTCCCAAGGGCATTAATGTGAAGCGAAATTCAACCAGCCCTGTCCAGGGTTTGAACTCGGGTCACTATGTCCATTTTTCTTTAAACCATTACACCATGACTATCTCCAGTGGAATATGAATGTTGAATTCCAAGGAGACTATTTTTAAGAAAATGAATGTCTAATTCATCATTCATTTCTTCCTTGGTAAATTTAGCTTCAATCTTGATACTTTTTGAACAACATCTATATATTGACACTCTTGTTCCTTATTGTACGACCATTATCATCTTGCAATACCCTCTGGTTAAAAAATGAGACCGTCCAAATCATCCAAGAAGAAATGCAAAATATAAACGCTAATTTATATATTAATACTCGTGTTCCTTAATTATACGACCATTATCATCTTGCAACACCCTCTGGTTAAAAAAAAATGAGACCTTCCAAATCATCCAATATGAAATGCAAAAAATGTAAGTCCTGATTATCTGGTGTTGCTTATCCACCGAATTCTTATTTCTTATGAGTGTCATCACCTCGGCTAAATAATGGACCATTCCTTTTTTATTATAAAAAGAAAATTAAAGGGAAGAAAAAGGACATCCTACACTGAAAAATATAATAAGAAAGAAAAAAAGAGTAGGTGAAAGATAGAGAGAGGGAGTGAGTATGTGGAAGCAATAACACTAAGCTGTTTCAGTCGAACATGATGAAAAGAGGGGAAGAAAGAAAAAAAAAGAGATAGTTAAATCAAGATTATTATACTTTTACATATTGAACAATTTGGCAATAGCTCTTAAGTAAACATATCAAACATAATCATTAAATTATCATAATGTAGTATATCCACAGGTCCTACTAGTGTTGCATAATTGTTAGGAACTTGGATTTTTTTCCTTATTTTTTTTTGTGTTCCTCTTAATTCTGATGCTCGCCTACTGGACCCCCCCCTACTACCCTTGACGACTGCGTTGGGTAAATACCTACCTCATATTTTTAGGAGAACTAACGTTTCATTCATTGTTCATTTTCTGTCTTGGTAAATACAGCTTTAGTCTCAATAATTTTTAAACACGCCACATTCTTTGAAGAAAATTAACGTTTCATTCATTGTTAATTTCCCGCCCTGTCGGTGGGGCGTTAGAATGCACCTCTGCAGAGGGGTAAGACTCCCCCAATGGGGCCACCTGTTGGCCGTGGGTGGCGACCCATGATGCTTAAGGATAGAACCCTGGTGGATGAGCAGTTCATGACTTGCAATACTCCACTTTGGCCCTATCTTAGGCTAGACGGGCGGTCGGAGAGGCCCCCTCCGATCAATCGACTGGTCACGTCAAGCCCTAGCTCCTATATAATTTTCCCAACCCTATTGCCTTTATGGTAAGCCCAACCCCTTTTTATCATATGGGTGCTAGAAGGTGATGACTGAGGCTCTACATGTCCTGGGAATTACGTTAAACTCTATCTGATGGTGGGGTTCCAGTTTTGGAGGTTTGGGGAATGTGGAGCACCCCTTCATCACCATTGCTTCCTGGTCCCCTCTGACTCGGAGTGGTAGTACCTGTTAGGGTCCCATGTATGGGTTAAATAGAAAAATGTATTTATAAAAAAATTGTATTATCCATTAAGAATTGATTTATTTCAAAACTTTATCGGCATTAAATGACCTACTGAGGCTGATATGTCGTAAAACAAACCAAACCAAACCTAAAACTCTATCTGATGGTGGGGTTCCAGTTTTGGAGGTTTGGGGAATGTGTAGCACTCTTTCATCACCATTGCTCCCTGGTCCACTCTGACCCGGAGTGGTAGTACCTGTTAGGGTCCCATCTATGGGTTAAATAGAAAAATGTATTTATAAAAAAAAATGTATTATCCATTAAGAATTGATTTATTTCAAAACTTTATCGGCATTAAATGACCCACTGAGGTTGATATGCCGTAAAACCAAACCAAACATTGTTAATTTCAGTCTTGGTAGATACAGCTTCAATCTTTTTTTTTTTATAACGCAATCTGTATTATATATTAAAACAATTTTTGCCACAGGTAGATGATATATGTAAGTGTATTTTCAGGAATGTAATTACTGTAAATCAGGATACATCATTATGATGTATCCTGATTTACAGCTTGATGTTAAAAATTAATTTACTTTATATGATGATCATATAAACTAAATTAATTTTTAACATCAAGCTGTGGTAATGCTTTGTTACAATAAATGAATAGATGTAAAACATCTGACGCAGATGACTTGTAATTGCTTACATTATAAATCTTATTATAATAGAGATTGTGTGTTTTTCTGTTTGTAACCAAAACTATATTACTAATCAAGTCACAATTCCCTTAGTTTTTTACGGCACAAACTCCAGGATTTTATTTTTATTTAAACTTCAATTATTGATAAAATTGTTTTACATTATCAATACTTAATTTTGAAAATTGATTAGTTGATAATTAATGAATTAGGCGATTATATCTGTTCAAATGTAAGGTGTAAACAAATCAAGAAAAAGTCAATCTCTGTATGTACATTTCAGCATATTATGCCTCATCAGTAGAGTTATAGACAGGAAACCGCTTTGTGTATGATTCGAACTTTAACTGCCAGGCTGACAGGTGGGGATTCTAACCATTACACTAGCTGGTTTTTCCAGATTTCTCGTTTGTTTTTAAACTGATATATCCTACATTTTTTGGAGACTTACTGCACGACAGTATATTATCAATACTGTTGACCATATCTACATATAATAACATGCCATTGTATTTATATATACAAAAAAATAGTCAACCCATGTTGGGTTATTTTATGCTGAAGACATTTTGTTCTATTCATTATTTTATGGGTATTGAATGTTTTTTTTAAAGCTCATTTTTTTCTATTTAACCTATAGATAGTACCTTAACAGGTACTACCACTGCAGGTCAGAATGACCTGAGAGTATTGCCCCAACCCTATTGCCCTATGGCAAGCCTCAATCCTTTTATCATATGTGCTAGAAGGCGGTGTTAATGTCCTAGGTTTGACGTTAAATTCTATCTGATGGTGAAGTTCCAATTCTGGAGAATGTGGAGTACCCCTTCCTCACCGTTGCTCCCAGGTCTACTCACACCCGAAGTGTTAGTACCTGTTAGGGTCCCATGTATGGGTTAAATAGGAAAAAATGAGTTTTCAAGAGAATGAGTTTAAAAAAATTGAGTACCTGTCAAGAATGAATCAAACAAATCATCTTCGGCATAAAATAACCCAACAAGGGTTGACATGCCGTAAAATCTAACCCACTAACCAACCGGGGAGTAATGGCAATGAAGGGGTACTCCACATTACCCAGAGCTCCAGAATTGGAACCTCACCACTAGATGCAATTTAACATCATACACAAAACACTAAAACCTTCAGCCACCAACATCTAGGATGTATATGATAAAAATATGTCATACCCAGGACATCCAACCAACCAAACTGGGAATAATGGCCATGAAGGGGTACTCCACACTCCCTAGAGTTCCAGAATTGGAACCTCACCACTACATAGAATACTGAGACCTTCAGCCATTGGCTTCTAGTGTTACATAATTATTAGAAACCTAATATTTATGTGCAATAGTGTAGAAATCAAAATGGCCGTTATAAGCTGCAACCCACGGCCTTGAAGGATTTGAATGACAAGGCTTGACCTGTCCTGATCCTTCTTTCTGGTGGATACTGTGAGAATCGGTGAAGAAGACCCTCTTCCGGTTTAGATTAGAAATAGATTTTAGTCAGTCGGCGAGAAACCACGACGGTGGTGAGTTGTGCTATACACGCTCCGACTCGATCTGCGCAGGTAGTCTGGTGGGGGGATTTCGAGAATAAAATATGATCAAAGTAAATCGAAGTCTTGTGTTATTATCTAAAAACTAACAATGACACAGGGCTTCTGATAAAGAGAAATCCCCAATGGAAGACCTGACACGAAGTCCCCACGTTAGAAGAGACCTAGAAGAACTTAAGATGTCGGAAGAACAGAAGTAAAGAAGTAAAGGGTATACAACACTAGGATGTACCGTATTTTTCGGACGATAAGGCGCACCGGATTATAAGACGCAGTATCAGTGAACGTATCTATTTTCATATATAAGGCGCATCGGAGTATAAGGTGCATAAAGCAGAACAAAGCAGTTGGAGAGATCAGATTTATTCAAGTCACTAAAAATAACAGAAAAATATGCTCTCTTTTTCAATCATTCCTCTTCTACAAATCCGTCAAATTTTTCATTTTCGGTGTCGGAGTTTAACATTTGGGCGATGGCGGCATCAACCAAACCTGAATCCATTTCGTCATCCTCTGAGTCAGTCTCATTGCTGTTGTTTGGCTGTTCAGTTGTAATTTCTGCATTCGTGAAAGCTTTGATGATAGTTGAGACTGATACCTTGGCCCAGGCATTGACGATCCATTGGCAGATAGTGGCGTAACTAGCCCGGCGTTGCCTCCCTGTCTTGGTAAAGGTGCGCCCACCTTCTGTCATCCAATGCTCCCACACGGCTCGCAGCAGTGTGAACATAGAAATTTGTTCGAGGTCACAAGGTCTAAGCACAACCAGGATTCATACATAAGGAGCACTGGATTATAGGGTGCACTGTCGATTTAAAAAAAAAAATTTTTTTTAGCAAATATAAGGATTTTAAGTGCGCCCTATAGTCTGAAAAATACAGTATATGATAAAAAGATGCAGCTTAATGTCCTACCTAGTGAAGAATAATTAAAGTTCCAATTACCGTCGAACTGGGAAGACAAGGCAACAAACGATTGTAACTCAAATACAAACCCGAATGCGACAAAGTCCACTGCAAAATGACAAAGTATATATAAGACTCCACAATGTCATTCAAATCAAGCAGTCAAGCAGCCAATCAGAACTCAAGGAATGGAATCACCCAAATCACCCAGATTCATGGATGGATCATTCTTGATTCCTATTTATACCAGCTCTCTTGGACACTGCTTGAGTGGTACTTAGTTAGTCTACTGTTTGTTTTAATAACAGCAGCTAGGACACTAAGGCCCTCAGTCACAACCTTCTAGC
>CM042168.1:18824675-18839675 GCA_023376005.1 Doryteuthis pealeii | reverse complement strand
GACCAGAATCGAACCTGGAACCTTGCAATTTCTAGGTTGATGCTCTCATGACTGAGCTTTGCAGCCTTGGCCTTTGCAATGACTCATTAAAGTGACAATTAGATTATTTTTGAGAAAAGAGATAATTTGCTCCGGTTGAACCTTTTGATCTAAGAAACACCCCCATCCACACCGTGTCGAATAGAAAAATTCTGAGTGAAATTTTATATGGAAAGATTATATATAAATAATCGAATGACGTTGGCTGGCTGGTTATTGGCAGTTTTTCAAGAAGAAGAAAAAAATGAAGATTTAATTAAAGGGAGATAATCCATGCAAATGAAAAAATATGCCAGAAAAAAACTGTGCAGTCATATCTCTATTTATGTTATTTTGACTTATGACATTATTTTTCAAAAATATTGAAATCTTAAAAGCTATATTAAATACTAGAAGTGGCTACCCGGCGTCACCTTGGTAGAGTTAGTCTCGCAGATCCATTATTACTTATCGTGAGTGAGATCCTCGCTGGTTGCCCCATAAAAATCCCATGGAAATATTCTAACAATAGTAAGAAATTTTAATTCAATAATTTCTAATAAAAAATACAATATAAATGAGGTGATTAATTCAATCAGTCAACATCATATTTCAATTACCTTCTGTTTCTATACAAATTTTAATTTTTAAATATCTTCCCAAATATAAATAAAACCTTCACTATTTTTTTTATCAAAAACCAAGCCCTGGTGGTATTGAACATATTTATATAGATTTATTTTGTTGTTAATTGTTTTATTTTCGAAGTTTCCTCCGGACATACACATATACACAACTGCCCTTTATATATGTATAGATTATGATATTTATTATTTCACTGAATTTTTGAGATGAGGCTTGATAATTAAATCAAATTAGATAAAGGCGGTGAGTTAAGACAGTTATCTCTAGGCTGCAGGTTCAATCCTGGTCAGGGGCAGCAGTAACATAGAATAATAATTAACATAGTTTAACAACTGTGCCCCTGCTATGGTTAGCGGAATGAGAACAGGATACCCCAGTGGATTGAATAAAGGATTAGGTTCAAAGTTCCGTGATGGCTCCTGACTATGACAAGAAGGTTCCCGAGTCTGACAAGAAATACCTGAAGAAGGCTGGAGGGCACTTTGACCGAAACGTTGTACAGATAACAATAAAGATGAGGTCAATAGTCCGCATAATCCAAATAATACTATGATATTTATGTCATTTGTAAAAATAGCTGTATCATTCATACCATATGGTACCATTAATTCCAGGCTGTATTGATTGTTTTTGCTTTTAATTTACCAAAATATATAGGCTAAAATAAAAACTAGGCTAGGCCTAGGCCGGATAATTGCATCTAGATAATGACTATTTCAACTTAAGTCGTTTTTTTGACTAGAACCAATTAATGATGTAGGGTGAGGTATTACTGTATATATGTACTGTAGAAGCCCGATTACCGTTGAATTGGCAGACAAAGGTAGCAAGCAAGCTGTAACTCCAATTCAGTTTCTGCATTGCCACAAGCACGGTACAGATTGGTGGTTTATTTATCTAAGCACCATAGTCCCACTAAAGTTAGCAGCCAATCAGGACTCGGGGAATGGTATATCACCCATATGAAAATATGCAATATTTCAGAGTGCCATATATACCAGCTGCTTCATGTTAAATTCACTTAATTAGGCTAGATTGGTGGTCAGAGAGGGCCCCCTCTGATCAATTGGCTGGTCACGTCAAGCCCTAGCACCTATATGATTGCCTCAACCCTTTTATTATATGGGTGCTAGAAGGTGCAGAGTTTACATGTCCTGGGAATGACGTTAAACTTTATCTGATGGTGAGGTTCCAGTTCTGGAGGTTTGGGGAATGTGGAGCACCCCTTCATCACCATTGCTCACTGGTCCACTCTGACCCAGAGTGGTATTACCTGTTAGGGTCCCATCTATAGGTTAAATAGAAAAATGTGTTTATGAAAATAATTGAGTATCCATTAAGAATGAATTTATTTCAAAACTTTATCAGCATTAAATAACCCACTGAGGTTGATATGCCGTAAAACAAACCTAACTTAACTTGGACTTAGCTGGATGTTGTTGATCACTTCAATATGTTCTAGCTGCAGTACCCAGTAATATCCGCATCCTAGGCAGGACACTAAACTGCATCTAGTAGAGAGGTTCCAATCCTTAAGCTCTGGGGAGTGTGGAGTACTTCTTCATTGTCATTACTTTTGTTGGAGTGAGTTAGTATACTGCTGGTTTGAACAACAACAACAACAACTAATTAAGTACAATGAACTGGTGCCCAAGCAGCTGGTATTTGACACTCAGGAATACTCCATTCATGCATTTGGGTGATTCTTTTCCTTGAGTCATGATTGGCTGCTTGGTTTCTGTGGTGTTAAGGTGCTTGATGAATAATGCAAGATCTGTATTGAGTTATGGCTTGCTTGTTGCCTTGTCTTGCCAATTGAAGAATTAAGGTTCCAATTACCGTCGAACTGGGAAGACAAGGCAACAAACGATTGTAACTCAAATACAAACTCAAATGCAAAATGACAAAGTATATATAAGACTCTACAATGTCATTCAAATCAAGCAGTCAAGCAGCCAATCAGAACTCAAGGAATGGAATCACCCAAATCACCCAGATTCATGAATGGATCATTCTTGATTCCTATTTATATCAGCTGCTTGAGTTGGACTTAGTAAGCTGTTGTTATTAAAACCAACAGTAGACTAACTGACTTCAATAGTTGCCTTGTCTTGCCAATTCGATGGTAATTGGAATATTGTTTCTACAGTGAGTATGATGTTTATTCTACAACTGCTGAAAGTGAATACAATAGCATGGCTGGAGTTCAAATTCGGTTACTACAATGTCACAGTTCAGTGCCTTACCTACACAGCCCCCCCCCCCCTTCCGCAGCTTTTTGTCAATTTATTGTCATGTGGTATGCAAAGTGGAGAAACATTTATGTTCAAAGTAGATATATGCATAGAAATAAAGAAAGAAGAATACAGGTCAATTTGACCTTCAGTTTATATTTTCCCAAAGAATTTAATTTATAAAAATATATTATTCCTACCCCCCCTCTTTATATAGCTTAAACTAAAACATAATGCTTCAATTATTAAAAAATTATGAATAGTGAAGACAGTTATTCTTTTACATTTTATATATATATATATATATATATATATATAGTGGGCCGGGTTAGCTCAGTTGGTAGAGCGTTCGGCTAGAAACCACAAGGCTCCTAGTTCGATACTGGTCCCCGCCAACTCAGCGTATGAGTAGCACAGGGATCTGTGCAGTAAAGTAAGGAGCTGATGGTAGGTGTGGCACTCCACCTCAGATGCTAAAAACAATCTCCTTGGTCTAGCGCTATTGAAAAGGGGATAGACTCCCTCGTTGACTGGCTGATACCGACTTTAGGCCGCCCCGTTGACTTTACTTTTACTTATATATATATATATGTACATATACACACACACACACACAAGGTGTTTAAAAAAATATTGAGGTTGAAGCTGTATTTACCAAGATAGGAATAAATAATAAATGTAACGTTAATTCTTTTGCAGAATAATGTGTCAAAAAGTACACATTTTAAAGCTGTATTTACCAAGAGAGAAATGAAGAATGAATAGAATAAATGTGACGTTAATTTTTTTCAGAATACAAGGTGTGTCAAAAAATACAGATTTTAAAGTTGTATTTACCAAGATAAAAATGAAGAATGAATGGAACATTCATTTTTCAGAATGCAAGCTTTGTCAAATATTACCAAAAATCTCAATACTTTTTTGACACACCTTGTGTGTGTGTGTGTGTATATATATATATATATATATATACCATCCCTCCATCCTGAAGCGACACATGACGGACGCCATGGAAACATTTCCTACATTGAAGTCTGACCTGTGTGGCAGGACCTGTATGTCGAGGGTTTCATATGTGTGACAGGGTACATAAAGACAAGCTGGATCCGTGGGCCACCTGCGTGCTCACAGCTGCTCACAACTGAACTACTTGTAGAAATGGCCTTATTATGTCAAGAAGTGGCAATCACCATATATATATATATATATATATATATATAGAAATGGATATAAAATCCGACAATGTAAATGTGTATAAAGTTAATGAAAAAACAAGAAAATATGACCAAACATTGACATTCTAGAAGCTGGTACTATAGAGTTTTGGTTTTATTTATTTATTAACAATCAATAGGGTTAATCATTAATCATATGAAAGAAAATTGTGGAACAAGCAAAAGCTTGTGAGTTTTGTTTACAATGTTTAAGGACCTTTGTCAATAGTTGAAATGTAATAAAAATGCAAACCAAAACACTACGTAACGATAGCGTTCCCGTTCAAATTGTGTGACGAAATATCAATCCCAGAAATCATTGGTTTATTGATGGAAGTAAGAAACGTTTGACCTGAGCATGGGTGAAGTCAACTGCAAAAGCATTCTGAACAGAAACAAGATTATGTTAAAGTAGTAAAAGGTTCAGAAGACGATAGATACAAAGGGTTTTATCGAGAAGCCGGCGCAACTGGGAGCAGGCAATTGGCCCAAATTCCAAGAAAATCTGAAAAGACAACTCTCAGTTGAAATCACGCCAAAGGAACCTTCATTTAACGCACAAGCCACTGCCCGGGATTGGTGGTTTTGTTTTATAGCACATCAACCTCAGTAGGTCATTTGATGCCGGCAAAGTTTTAAAAGATCCGTAGCGATAGTTTGGAAGAACATTTTTTTAAATCAATTTCTTTTTATAATCATATTCAACCCATATGTAGGACCCTAACAGGTAATACCACTCCGAGTTAGAGTGGACCTGGGAGCAATGGTGATGAAGGGTTGCTCCACATTCCCCAGACCTGCAGAAGTGGAACTTCACCATCAGATAAAGTTCAATGTTATTCCAAGGACATGAAGACCCTCAGCCACCGCCTTCTAGCATATATGATAAAAAGGGTTGTGGCTTGCCATAAGGGCAATAGTGTTGGATGTCATGGAGTTGAATTAAGATTTAACAATGAAAGCCGAGAGTGAAGGAAACAGCTAATGCTTAAGCTGTTCCATTATTCTATTATACCCCCCCCCACCCCGTTTCAAATATTCTCTTTAGAGTGTCTGAAAATTGTTAAGATAAAATTGATTTGAGATATCATGTATGTGTCATATCTGTCATATGTGCTTTCTTTTTCCCCCCTCATTTATTTTGTAAACAAATGGATTTCACATTTCTTTCCTCAAAAATTACTGACTGAGATCAAATAATAAAACGTACAATTGTCACTTTCATTTTCAATTATAGCCATGTGTTAATTTGAAAGCAGGAAAAGGCAAGAGGAAAGACTCACTCCCATTCATTGACTGTTTTTATCATATTTTTGTTCAATCTTTCAATTTACATACTTTTATACTGTCGTGCTGCAAGTCTCCAAAAATGTAGGATATATGAGTTTATAAACAAAGTGAGAAATATGGGAAGACCGCTAGTGTAACGGTTAGAATCTCCAACTGTCAGCCAGGCAGTTAGGGTTCGAATCACACAAAGCAGCTTCCAGTCTATAACTCTGCTGATGAGGCATAATAGGCCGAAATGTACATTCAGAGAATGACTTTTATCTCGATTTGTTTACGCTTCACATTTAAAACAGATATATCCGCCTAATTCATTAATTATCAACTAATTAATTTTCAAATTAGGTATGACTTCAATTAAGTACATATTCTCCCAAGATATATATATATATATATATATATATATATATATATATATTATGTGGAGAAAGGTAGACAAAACACAGGATGTTATACTAAATGGATGTTTATTGTGGGTAGTGATGTTGACGTTATAACGTTTCGGTCTGTTAGACCTTCTTCAGGACAGTGGATTGAGTTCTTGCTTCAACAGTGAACATTTTCATACTGGAGAGTTAGGAGGTCATGAATAGGGGAGGGGTGGTCAATTGTTGGTGTTAGCAGGAGTCTTTAAGTTGGTAGTGGGAGTTCTATTTATTTATTTACTTTTTTCCCCAGATAGGATATATATATATATATATATATATATATATATATTCAACCGGGTTTACTGCACTACATCCAACAGTTTTAGTTTCGGAAAAAAAAATTTTGTGCATTTTCTCTGTGTGCAGATGAAACCAGAAAAATCGTGTTACATAATTATTAGATTCCTAATATTCATGTACAGTAGTGTAGAAACCAAGATGGCTGTATAAGTGCAGCTGGCGGCCTTGAAGGATTGAATGACAAGGCTTGAGCTCAGTCCTGATCCTCCTTCCGGTGGATACCATGAGAATCGGTGGAGAAGACCCTCTTCCGGTTTAGATTAGAAATAAAGTTTAGTTAGTATCGGCCCAGACCACGACAGTGGGAAGTCATGTTATGCACGCTGCAGACTCAATCTGCACAGGTAGTCTGGTGGGGATTTCGAAATAAAATATGATCTAAGTAAATTGAAGTCTTTTGTTATTATCTAAAAACTACCAATGACACAGGGCTTCTGATAAAGAGAAATCCCCAATGGAAGACAGACACGAAGTCCCCAAGACGAAGATACCAAAGATGAGCAGAAGAATAATAGAAGTAAAGAAAGGGTATACAACAATCGATTTTTTTTCGGTTAAACCAACCATGTTTAGTTGTTTAATAACACTAGCAAATATATGCACCCTCCGGGTACAAGTATTTAAGTTTTAATGTAATAAAATATTATATTAAATTAGAACGGCTAATGAAACTGAATAAGAATTTAGATAAAAAGATTTGAAACAGGGGTGGGGCTATAATCGAAAAATAGAACAACTGGAACTTACTCTTCCATCACTCTCGTCTTTCATTGCTAAATTTTCTTAATTTAACTATTTAGTTAAAATAGGAAGTAAAGAATAAAATTAGTTATTTCTTTTTGTTAATGGACTTTCTTTTAAGATTTATCTCCAAGACTTTTGCTTATATACAATAAGAAAAAAAACAAACAATTAGAAATCAATAATACTAATATATTTTAGGAAAAACCTATTTTCAACATAATTTCATCAATAGGTGAATAAGTATCAAAATTTTCGTGAAAATTTGACTCTTAAAACTTTTCATAGAATTTTTTTAAAAGCGTCTAGTCGTAACTTTATTTTGGCTATGTTAAATTTCAATTGATTTGATGGTGTGAAAATGTAAACATTGTTTTCATTCATGATTTTCATCATTTCTGTAAGTAGAAAATTTTTTTAAAGATCATCAGGAGTTTTTTTTTTTTTTTTTTTTTTTTTTTTAATGCTTCTTTTGAATGATCAAAAAAAAAATTGATAAATTTTGCTGGGCAAATTGGAGGTACCTAAAGTATGAACTCTGCTGGGAACAAATTAATGGATGATAATATAATATAAGCTACCACTGTTATTTGAACACTCACATTAAACCATTTTTAAAACTAAATGCTCAAAAATTGGTGCAAGTTAGAAATCAATTTTTTGTGTCAATACTTATACCAATACCCAACTTTCCTCGGGTGATATTAAAAAAAAAGTTAAAAATCGACCTACCCTAATGAGGAGATGCTAGGAATGTATAGGGAAGTCAAAGGGGGGCGCTAGCCTGGAAAGGTTTGGGAACCACTGAATTAAATGGTAGTGACAGATCTTCTGGACTGTAGTAGTAGTAGTAATAGTAACCATTCCTTAGACGAAAAGAAAGAAAGAGAGAGAAATTGATATAGTCATTCATAATTGTACACTCCTTTTCTTTGGTATCCTGTCTGCTGTCGTCACAAACTTCGTCTATGACAATATTTTAGCTTTTCTTTTACTTTCCTTTTTTTTGAGGAAGTTTTTTTTTTCAAAGTTCTCCCTACTTAGAAGAACTCATAGGAGTAGTAGAAACAAATTTCATACACAACGTTTATTGTTCGTTCAAAATCCCGCCCGAATGGAAGGTCTGTGGATTCTATAAGTTATCCGTTTCTTTCATTGGAAGGAACACACACACTTAACGAAGTGACTACCGTACCTCTCGAATATATTTATAATAATAATAATAATAATGGGTGAGCATAATTATGTTTTTTTTTTCTTATTGAGAAAAAATTACCTAACTCAAACAAATGTTTATTTATTACTTTTGGGTACTAATGCAGAATGGCGCGCAAGATATAATATCATTAGCACGGGGAGCTGTGCGGTAAAGTGAGGAGCTGATGGTAGGTATGGCGCTCCATCCCAGACGCTAAAACAATCTCCTTGGTTTACTGCTAGTGAAAAGGGGATAGACTCCCTCGCTGTCTGGCTGATACCGATTTTAGGCCACCCCGACAACTGTACTTGTTTTTTGTTTTTATTTATTTATTTATTCATTTTTTAACTTAAGTATAAAAAGCATTACATTTCACGGAAATACTCGAAACATTTGAGACACTAGGGTTAATATTAGTTTTAGGTTATGGTCAGTGTTAGGGGAAGGCTACTTCGAGTTATCGTAATTTAATGCTATTTATACGTAAAATGAGATTCTAATGAAATTTATCTCCTGCGCGCTATTCTGCATTTGTACCTACTTATTTATTACTGTAAATAATCAGTTTCTTTGTGTCTGTGTCTGTGTGTGTACACACATAAAAATGAAAGTGCATGTTAACCATGTGATCGTGTGCAATCTACACGCCCCCACACAGAAAGCGATGTTAAAAAGTTTAAACGAGTTTAAAAGATGAACGTGCCAAGTGTTTGATTATACGAGAGCTTTCACCACTCCTTTCTGTGTGTGTAGATTGTAGTATGTCATGTGTGTGTGTGTAGATTGTAATTGTATTGTATGTCATGTGTGTGTGTAGATTGTATAATGTATGTAGTGTGTGTGTGTAGATTGTATATGTATGTAGTGTGTGTGTGTGTAGATTGTATATGTATGTTGTGTGTGTGTGTGTGTGTGTGTAGGTATTGTATATGTATGTGTGTGTGTGTGTGTGTAGATTGTATATGTATGTGTGTGTGTGTGTGTGATTGTAGATGTATATGTATGTAGTGTGTGTGTGTGTGTGTGTAGATGTGTATATGTATGTAGTAGTGTTGTGTGTGGTGTGTGTAGATTGTATTATGTATGTAGTGTGTGGTGTGTGTGTGTGTGTAGATTGTATATGTATGTAGTGTGTGTGTGTGTGTGTAGATGTTTGATTGTATGTAGATTGTGTATGTAGTGTGTGTGTGTGTAGATGTATGTAGTGTGGTGTCTGTGTATGTGTGTGTTTGTGTGTGTGTGTGAGATAGTGTACTGTAAATATTTACGGTGAAAAAAATAGCTATGTACAACAAAGAAAAAAAAAAAAAGAAATTGCTATTTTCAAGTTTTTCAAAAAAAATTTTTTTTCTAATTTTAATCAAATTTTCTCCAAATTATTCATTGATAACCTAATTTTATAATGAATAGCTTATTTTATTTCCTTGAGTTGCAGAACTAGGAGGCTAGCACAGTCGATGAATGGGAAGTGAGACTTTCCTCTTGCCTTCTCCTGCTTTCAATTAACACATGCATGCCTATAATTGAAAATGACAGTGACAGTTTTACGTTTTATTATTTGAACTATATAATATATATCAGTATTTATATTTTTTCCTTTCTTTTTAAGGAAAAATATTTTTTTTTAGATATGTATTCTTGGCTTGATAATCCTTGATGATGTAGCTTGAATTTAAATGCAGATATATATGATGTCATATTTATGTCTATGTAGTATGATGAAGTAAAATTTATCCTTAGCATTAATTAGTCGATAATCTCGAGCCAATCATATATTAGATAATTAGACACATCATAGTAGACCGATATTAGATGATTTAGATATTAACATCCATAGACGATAGACTATGAAATAAGATCTTACCAGAGTATGTCAGATAGTAGATAGATAGAGATATATATTAGATAGATATTAGATAGATAGATTAGATTAGATAGATAGATATATATATAGATTAGATATCTGATAATATATAGATAGATAGATTTAGATATATAGATAGATATAGATAGATATTAGATCCATTATGCAGAGATGATATATAGATAGATTTAGATATAGATAGATACTAGATTAGACTATAGAGATGATATATAGATAGATTTAGATATAGATATGATAGATAATATAGATGATATATAGTAGATATAGATAATTTATATATAGATAATAGATATAGAATAGATATAATAGATAGATAACTAGATATTAGATAGATTAGATATTAGATTATAGATAGATAGATATAAGAGACAGAGATAGATCTGTACTGTCAGCACATCTTGATGATAATGTGTCAAAATGAAGTTTTTTGTTTTGTTTTTTTTGAAAGATCCAACTATGAAAATATTTGTCTAGACACTTTCCTTCTTGTGTGTTGGGTGTAAAAGAAATTAAGTTGGAAGATAAAAAAGAACAAAACTACTGTGAAATTAATTAACTCATATCTTATTTATATTACCTTTTATTATTATTTCACTCCTTGTGAGTTTTTCACACCAGGATAAGCTGATGGTCTTTCTCCGAAGTCTGAGTCACAACAAGTTTCCTCAGGTCTCCAGGACTCTTCTCAGTATTCTAGCCAATTTTAACAATGCTGTTGTTATGGATAGCCTTAATTCTTCTTCTGATTTCCAATTCCTTCAGTCTGTCCTCTAAACTCCTTGCGGACCGTTCCAAGTGCACCAATTAAAATTGGTATCACTTTCACTCTCATATTCCACAGTTTTTTCAATTCTCTAGCAAGGTCCAGGTATTTGTTAATCTTTTTCTTTCATCTTCACCCTGTGATCTGCTGGGGCTGCAAAATCTACCAGTTGGCAAGTCCTCTTTTTCTTGTTAATCAATACTAGGTCTGGCCTTCTGGCTGGGATAAGAGGATCCGTCTTTATTTTAAAGTCCTGGAGAATTTTATGTGTTTCATTCTCCAGAACAGATTCTGGTTTATGCATATAGCATTTTGTTGCGTGGTTAATATTCAGTTTCTTGCACAATTCCCAGTGGATCACCTTTCCAACCCAATCATACCTAGCCTTGTATTCTCATGCTAGTTTGCTTCATTCACTTAATACATGGTTGATCGTGTCATTCTGTCTCCACTCACTCTACATTTGGTGTTCCGTTGTGTCTCATCTATTTTTGCTTTGATTTAATTTGTCCTTATGGTATTGTTTTGTGCTGCAATTATGAGTGACAGTTTCTCTCTTGAGGTTTCCTTTTCTCAACCATGTACATGTCTTTTCATGTGTAATCTCCTTAATTTGTCACTTTAAGTATCTATATAATTGTTTTTCTTCCCATTTCTGTTTTATTATTATTATTACTAGTAAATATATGCACCATCCGGGTGCAAGTATTTAAGTTTAAATGTAATAGAATATTAGATTAAATCAGAAAGGCTAATGAAACTAATTAAGAATTCAAATAAAAAGATTTGAAACGGAGGGGGGTATAATCGGAAAATAGAACAACTGAAACTTACTCTTTCATCACTTCCATTTTTCAATGCTAAATTTTCCTAATTTAACTATTTAGTTAAAATAGGAAGTAAAGAATAAAATTACAGTTATTTCTTCTTGTTAATGAATTTCTTTTAGGATTTATTGAAGAGATTTTTACTCATATTCATTAAGATAAAACCAAACAATTAGAAATCAATAATACCAAGCACATTTTTATTAAAATCAGTTTTTTAATATCAATATGCAAATTAGCTTTACGTTTACACTGAAACTGGTATTTTGTTGTATATATAAATACAATTGCATGTTATTAGTATTTATGTAAGGCCAACAGTATTAATAATGTCAAACAGTTTTATTATTTATTGCGGTTTAAATAGAAATAGAATCATGGAGAATGTGATGTAAATAACTAAGGGAATTGTGACTTGAGTACTAATATAGTTTCGGTTACAGACAGAAAACACACAATCTCCATTATAATAAGATTATTATTATTATTATTATTCACTTCTCATTTGTTTTTTGTTGTTTTTGTTTTTTGTGCCCCCAATCCCAAATTCCTAGCAGTAGCAAGAGGGGGCTTTAAAAACAACTCCTCCCCCCTTAAATGAGTACCGGCTCTTATGTTCATATAATATCTCGGTAATTTTGATCTTTTGTTGTCGCAGCCTCCTATCCTAATTTATGCAAAGTTTTAGTGTGCAGGCATCAGGTGTATTTCCAGCCCAACTTAGATATTTTCTGAGTTGTGTTTTTGTCACAAATTAATATAGATATTCTACATGCACCGCCCCCCTTTTTATTGGCAAATCACTATAGAAATTTTACCCACCCCCCTTTTTTAAAAAATGTTTTCTTCTTCAATTTAATTTCTACAAATTTCAAAACAATTTTCGGTAATTTATGAGGAAGTGCGTCCCAGTCTCCTGCCTCAGAAATTGCTACCGGGTGACTATTAAAATAATGTCCCCAGCTATGTCGTCTCGGTGGTGTTACTTGAAAGAAAACAACCAACTTAGGGCATTAAATGTATTTTAGAGGGGGGGCTTCTCTTTTTTGTCGTAATTCTTATTTATTTATCGTAATTTGTCGTAATTCTTATTTATTTATCGTAATTTGTCGTAATTCTTGTTCATTTATAGAAATTTGTCGTAATTCTTGTTCATTTATAGAAATTTGTCGTAATTCTTGTTCATTTATAGAAATTTGTCGTAATTCTTGTTATCGTAATTCTTGTTTATTTATCGTGTCGTAATTCTTGTTTAGATAGATAAACAAAATAATATAGATAGATATGAACAAATGGAGATGGGTGGATATATATATATATATATATATATATATAAACAAAGTAAAAAATGAACAAATTGAGATAGATAGATATCCATCTTCATAGCTAGAGACTACATAGCTGGGGACGTTATTTTACTAGTCACCGGGTAGCAATTTCTGAGGCAGGAGACCGGGACACACTTCCTCATAAATTACCCAATTTTCATACAATACGCTCTGAGATTTAAAATTTGAACAAATTCAATCGAAAAAGAAACATTTTTTAAAGGGTTATATATAAAATTTGCTGACAAAAACATGACTCGGAAAATATCTAAGTTGGACCAGAAATTCGCCTGATGCTGACACGCTAAAACACAGCATAAATTAGGGCAGGAGGCTAGGACAATAAAAGACCAAAACAACCTTCCCTCCTCCCCTCAAATTAGTGCAGGCTCCAATGTTCATATGATATATCATTTATCTTTTAATTTCTCTCTGATTATCTTTAGGCCTTTCTCATTATTCTGTACTGAGACGATCCAACGACAACTACCAACTATAAGAGACTCAGCGAGAAGATGATTAAATAATGGGTTATAACATAGAGATACATACAATTTGAGTGCAGAAACAGAAAGTCATGTGTCATTCGGATGATTGTTAACCGTCAGGATTTTTTGTCAAACATTGTTTTGGAAAAAAAAACAACTTACGATATAGTATTAAAACGTTAACAAAAGACACCATTATACACCGGCTGGACAGGCTTTGTTTTTTAAAAAAATGATGTAAATAGGTATTCTATTTCTTGTATGTAATACAACATAGCAAGTATTTAAAAAGGTGTTTTTAAGTTCAAAGTGATGTTATTTATTTAAATTAATACTATATATGTGTATACATGCAGTATTAAAATGAAAATGTTGAATAATCTTGTGGTAAACTTTTCTTTTTTTTTTTTTTTTTTTTTTTTTTTAAATGTTGATATCTGTACCTCTTATTCTCTAAATAATGGGTGTCGGCATAGAGATAGATACATACAATTTCAGTGCAGAATCAAAAAGAACATAAAATTTTACATAGGAATTCCAAGTTTTTTCAAAATTGCTCCAAAAATAAAGAAATGGTGAAGAAATTACTGAATTTCTTGTTTTGAATTGGTCCCTCATTTGACATATTTATTTAGCAAAATCATGTCCACTTTTGTACCCCCAATTTCAGGACTTTAAATTCTCATAACTTTTGAACTACTGGGGATATTTGCATAATTCAAACAGTTTTGAACTCCATTTACAGAGGAGCCCTGTTGGCTGGGGCTTTAGAATACACCGACTGCACATCTTCCAAAGAGTAAGACCCCCCACACACACCCTAATGGGGCAACCTGTTGGCCGCAGGTGGTGACCTGTGATGCTTAAGGATAGAACCCAGGTGGACGAGCAGTCCATGACTTGCAATACTCCACTTTGTTCCTTTCTTAGGCTAGACGGACGGTCAGAGAGGCCCTATCAGATCAATCGGCTGGTCCCGTCAAGCCCTAGCGCCGATATGATTTCTCCAACCCTATTGCCCTTATGGCAAGCCCCAACCCCTTTTTATCATATGGGTGCTAGAAGGTGGTGGCTGCGAGTCTACATGTCCTGGGAATGATGTTAAACTCTATCTGATGGTGAGGTTTCAGTTTTGGAGGTTTGGGGAATGTGGAGCACCCCTTCATCACCATTGCTCCCTGGTCCACTCTGACCCGGAGTGGTAGTACCTGTTAGAGTCCCATCTATGGGTTAAATAGAAAAATGTGTTAATAAAAAAAATTGTATTATCCATTAAGAATTAATTTATTTCAAAACTTTATCGGCATTAAATGACCCACTGAGGTTGATATGCCGTAAAACAAAACAAACCAAACCAATAAAAGAAAATCAACTGGGAATGCTAAGTGAGTAAGCAAGCAGAGTAGAAAAATGTCTGAAAAATAAATCCGACGAAGGTCTATTTATCTGACCCCACACACACAAATCCCCAAAATATGACACAGGGCCAGTTTAATGTTTGAACCACCTATGGGGCTGTGCAAAAAATAATTGCTTAGTTTCTGTCGGCATTCCCTTTGATGGGGTGGGGGGATCACCTCCTCATATACCAGTTAATAAATCCAGCTCTTAACCCCTTTTAAGTGAGGGGGCAAGTGCTGCCTA
>CM042168.1:18794675-18819675 GCA_023376005.1 Doryteuthis pealeii | reverse complement strand
TTATGTAACCTGATCTCACAACAGGGTTAGACATTTTGTTGTTATAGTCACACAAGACATTACTCAACTTACAGTGTGTGTATATATATATATATATATATATATATATATATATATTATATATATATATATATGTGTTGTGTGTGTGTGAAAATGGAATAGGAATTGAATCCGACAATATGGGGAAAAATGAGTAAAGAAAAGAGATGTAGATGGATAAAAAATGAATTTAATCGATATCACTTACACATGTGTTTCGGTCAGTTTATCAAAATGTATACGGATTACGCTATTATTATTATTAAAATAATCAGATGAACTTGAAATAATGATAATAATAATAATAGGAAAAATGTAAAAATATTCCGTACACAGAAAGATTTTACTCTGATGAAGGTCGTAAAAAATCTTTCTGTGTACGGAATATTTTTACATTTTTCCTATTATTATTATTATTATTATTATTATCATTATTTCAATTTCATCTGATTATTTTAATAATAATAATAGCGTAATCCATATACATTTTGATAAACTGACCGAAAAACATGTGTAAGTGATATCGATTAAATTCATTTTTATCCATCTACATCTCTTTTCTTTACTCATTTTTCCTCATATATATATATATATATATATATATATATTTATATAATCCAAAAGTCCAGAGAAGGAATCTTCTTACGACACAAGAGTTTTATTTAAAAAACCTGTCGCAGTTTGAGAGCTCAATGTGAGCTCTTAATGTTAGAGTCACAGAGCAAATATATAAGTAAAGAAATAACAAAAGACTTAGAGATTTAGCATTATAGTCTATTTCAGGGAGCTTAGACAAATAGTCTAACTCTCCCGACTCATCAGATGCGAATGATGAATTCCTTATTACTTTAAAGGCATTTGAAAACAGATTTTTATTTTTTATTTTTTTTAATTTTCGGGAGAGTTAGACAATTTGTCTAAGCTCCCTGAAATAGACTATAATGCTAAATCTCTAAGTCTTTTGTTATTTCTTTACTTATATATATATATATATATTATATAGGGATGCAATTCATGCAAACCCCAGGAATAAACAATGTGTCTTGTGCAATCTGTAACAAAATCTGTAAGTCAGCTTCTGGTCTTAAGAGACATATGGTGGTGCATAAGCATCAAATTTTATCATCTGATCCATCTGATACAATGGGAAAGATATTCTTCCTATGTCATATTTGCATTAAACTTTGTGGATCTGCAGCAGGGTTGATGAGTCATTTGAGGGCTCATGAGAGGAAAGGTTGGATTGTGAAGAATGGCAGGGAACTGTAAAGATTACTTTATACATGTGTGTTTATATATATATATATATGATAAATGTAAATAAATCCAACAGTATGATTAAAAAGAGATAGAAAAACAAATGTTTATAATATACTGACAGATATGTTTCGACCTGTGTGGTTTGTAAAGTATAATTTAACATGGGCGTTATTTGAACCTCTCATGCCAAACGGTTAAATTTTCTTCCCCCTTTCTTCCATCAATATATATGCTCTGAAGAAGACCGGTTTTATAAAGCATCTTTTACAATTGTCTTCATTTTGATTTTAAAATGATTTCAATTAAATTATACTTTAAAAACCACACAGGTCGAAACAGATATCTGTCAACATATTATTAACATTTGTTTTTCTATCTCTTTTCAATCATATATATATAATATTAGTTATAGACACACGGATTTGATTTGAATGAGTCCCCGGGAAATTTTATGGGTCCCAACTAAAATTTCTTAAATTGTAGGGTTTTTATCTATGAACAACCAAAGCTGTCTAACCCCTACCTTGAACCCCATACAGAGTAATTCGTATTCCAAAAAATATTGAACTGTATTTACAGTTAGCTGGAAATGGTGGTAGAAGAAGAAAAAAAAGACGCTGGGACACAATTTTTCTGCGTCCTTTTAGATTTTTATGCATCAGTGACGCAGGACGCATACCTATCAGCATCTCTGCTATTGGATGATTCTTAAATTGTCACACGAGGCATTGCTCAACTTTCATTCTGTTGGTTTGTCTTGATGATGATGATGATGTGGAATCCTTAATTTTTAGGTCTTCTTTAGGTATTTCTTGTCTGACTCGGGAGCCTTCTTTTTGTAATAGGAAGCCATTGTAGAACCTTGTCCAATTGGACACATAATGTAGTGGATATAGGCATTGGGTTAAGACAGTTCTAAGTGACAGTTATCCATGGGCTGCAGGTTCAATCCTGGTCAGGGGTGATAGTAACATAGAGAATAATAATTAACACAGCTTAACACCTGTACACCCAGCTATGGTTAGCGGAATGAGAACAGGATAACCCATGGATTGAATAAAGGGTTGGGTTCAAAGTTCCGTAATGGCTCTCGATTAAGGTTTCAGAGTTCAAGAAGGCTCCCGAGTCTGACAAGAAATACCTGAAGAAGGCCAGAGGGCACATCGTCTGAAACATTGTACAGATAACAAAAAAGATGAGGACAATAGTCCGAATAATCCATATAATACAAAGGCTGATTTGTATTAAGGAATTTGTATTTGGGAAGTAAGTGGCCATACAGCTGCTGTTTTTGGGGGTGAAGCTTCGGGGATTTGTTCAAAACAACAAACGGCATCTTGTTATAACTCCCATCTAGCTTTTAGTCAAAGTGGTGCAACCATACAGTAGTACTGACTCTAATTGCTAAAGAAGACAAAATATGGTCTTAATTCATTTATAAGTTTAAAGAAAAAAATAAACGACAGCATTAATTGATGTTGTATAGATTTAAAGTTGTTGCGTAGTGATTCAGTTATACACTTTTTTGACTTCAGTATTTTTATTTCAAGGGAACTGAGATTATAAACTTATCAAGTCCTATACTGAAATAAACTGAAAATTACTATTCGCTGGTAATCTTACTGAGTATTTAACAATATTTCTTTTTCAGAGTAACAATGAAAAAGAAATAATTAAAACTGTCTACTTTTGCAGTTCTGAGATAAAAAAAAAAGAAAAGTGTATGAGAACTGAATCACTATGCAACAACTTTAAATTTATAGAACTTGAATTTAATGTTGTCCTTTTTTATTAAAAGAATTAACGTGTTATGATTTTCCTTAGAGACTACACCTCTGCAGATGGGTAAGACCCCCCCCCCTCAATGGGGCCACCTGTTGACTGTAGGTGGTGACCCGTGATGCTTAAGTACCGAATCCTAGTGGCTGAGCAGTCCATGACATGCAATACTCTTCTTAAGCCCTTACTTAGGCTAGACAGGTGGTTGGAGAAGCCCCCCTCCGATCACTTGGCTGGTCACGTCAAGCCCTAACACTTATATGATTGCCCCCAACCCTATTGCCCTTATGGCAAGCCCCAACCATTTTTATCATATATGTGCTAGAAGGCGGTAGCTGAGGGTCTTCATGTCCTGGGTATGGCATTAAACTCTATTTGATGGCGAGGTTCCAGTTTTGGAGGTCTGGGAAATATGGAGCACCCCTTTATCACCATTGCTCCCTGGTCCACTCTGACCTGGAGTGGTAGTACCTGTTAGGGTCCCATCTATGGGTTAGATAGAAAAATGTGTTTATAAAAAATTTTAAAAATTGACTATCCATCGAGAATGAATTTATTTAAAAAATTTGTCAGCATTAAATGACCCAGTGGGTTGATATGTTGTAAAACAAAACAAAACAAACCAAACCAGACCCAGAGTGGTAGTTAGGGTCCTATCTATAGCTTAAATAAAAAAAAATGTGTTTATAAACAAAAATTGAGTATCCATCAAGAATGAATTCATTTCAAAAGTTTGTTGGCATTAAATGAGCCACTGAGGTTGATATGCCGTAAAACAAAACAAAAATCTATTCAGTAAGCTATGGTAAAAATTTACGCTTCTAAATTCACAGTCTCCCGTTTAAAACTTTTAATTTTGCTATAACAATAACCTCTGGCACAGGCGGAAATAGACACTTCAACAAGCAAATAAACTAAATGTCTTCTGCAATTTGACCTGCATTTACTGTAGTGGCACGGATACAATTGTGTGTAAACATCTCTCCTGTAAAATGGTTAGACCCACAAGTTTTTTTAGGGTTTTTATTCTTCTTTTTTTGCTTGGGGGGTGGGCAGGGGTCACTTACCCACCCCTCCGGAGTCTGGTAAACTGTGTAAGTGTATACTAGTGGGTTTTTTTTTTTTTCATTCATTTTTTACTACTATCTTGTCACATGAGTAAATCCTTCTAAGTGTTTCCCACCTCCTTTCTTCTCTTTCTCTTTCTCTTCTCTTTCTTTCTCTTTCTCTTTTCTTTCTCTTTCTCTTTCTTTCTCTCTCCTTTTCTCTTTCTTTCTCTCTCTCTCTCTTTCTCTCTCTCTTTCTCTTTCTCTCTCCCGCCCCTTTCTTTCTTTCTCTCTCTCTTTCTTCTTTTCTTTTTTCTTCTCTCTTTCTTTCTCTCTCTTTTCTTTCTCTCTTTCTTCTCTCCTCTCTATCTTTTTTTCTTTTTCTTTCTCTCTCTATCTTTTTTTCTCTTTCTTTCTCTCTCTCTATCTTTTTTCCTTTCTTCTCTTTCTATCTTTTTTTTCTCTTTTTTTCTTTTTTCTCCTTCTTTCTCTCTTTCTTTCTTTTTTTCTCTTCTTTCTCTCTTTCTATCTTTTTTCTCCTTCTTTCTCTCTTTCTCTTCTTTTTTCTCCTTCTTTTCTCTCTTTCTTCTCCTTCTTTCTCTCTTTTCTTTTTTCTTTCTCTCTTTCTATCTTTTTCTCCTTCTTTCTCTCTTCTTTTTTCTCCTTCTTTCTCTCTTTCTATCTTTTTCTCTTTTCTCTTCTTTCTATCTTTTTTTCTCCTTCTTTCTCTCTTTCTTTCTCTCTCTATCTTTTTTCTCTTTTCTTTCTCTCTCTATCTTTTTCTCTTCTTTCTCTTTCTATCTTTTTTCTCTTTCTTTCTCTTTCTATCTTTTTTCTCTTTTCTCTTTTTTCTCTTTCTTTCTCTCTTTCTATCTTTTTCTCTTTCTTTCTCTCTTTCTATCTTTTTTCTCTTTCTTTCTCTCTTTTATCTTTTTTCTCTTTCTTTTCTCTCTTTTCTATCTTTTTTCTCTTTCTTTCTCTCTTTCTATCTTTTTTCTCTTTCTTTCTTTCTCTTTCTATCTTTTTTTCTCTTTCTCTCTTTCTTCTTTTTCTCTTTCTTTCTCTCTTTTTCTATCTTTCTTCTCTCTTTCTTTCTCTCTTTCTATCTTTTTTCTCTTTCTTTCTCTCTTTCTCTCTTTCTATCTTTTTTCTCTTTCTTTCTCTTATTCTCTTCTTTTTTTCTCTTTCTTTCTCTCTTTTTCTCTCTTTTCTTTCTCTCTTTTTTCTCTTTCTTTCTCTTTTCTTTCTTCTTTCTTTTCTCTTTCTTTTTTCTTTCTGTCTTTCTCTCTTTTTTTTCTCTTTTTTTTCTCTCTCTCTCTTTTTTCTTCTCTTTTTTTCTCTTTCTCTTTTTCTTTTCTTTTTTTTCTCTTTCTCTCTTTTTTCTTCTCTTTTTCTCTTTCTCTTTTTTCTTTCTTTCTATCTTCTCCCTTTTTTTCTATCTTTCTTTCTATCTTTTCTCCCTTTTTCTATCTTTCTTTCTATCTTTCTCTCTCTTTTTCTCTTTCTTTCTATCTTTTCTCTTTTTTTCTCTCTCTCTCTCTCAGATGACAGTCACATGCCTATTTTAAGTTTCTTGTCATGTGTAGATGAATGTAAGTAAAACTGTAGACACTTGTTTTTTATTTTATTTTTATTTTTTTCTGAAAGAGAATTCAGAAAAAGAGACCATTGACATCTAAAAGAATTTTGGTGGAAGCCACCACACGAGTCTGTGTGTCATTCATTCGTTCATTAAAGGCATCTCGTCGTGGTGTAATGGTTAGCAAGCTAGTCTTGCAGGTCCACTATTACTGAATAGCGAGTTCGATCTTCGCTGGATGCCCCATACCTGTGACCTTATGTCAACTCCTACCCGAAGGTTATTTTTTAATTTTATTATTCATTCGTTACGATATAAATTTATTACATATAAATAGCATTAGATGTCGGAAACGTGAAGTATGTTAACCCTACCCCCTTCAAAGATTTCGGGTATTTCCGTGAAATGTAATGCTTTTTATACGTAATCTAATGATATTATCTCTTGTGCGCTATTGTGCATTAGTACCGTTGTTGTTGTTTTTTTATTGGGGGGGGGGGATCACGGTCAAGCTCCTGTAGTAGTGACAGCCCTGTCAACTGGGGCTTTAGTATATACTGACTGCACCTCTCCACAATGGAGCCACATGTGGGCTGTGAGTGGCAACCCATAATGCTTAAGGATAGAGAACTCTAGTGGCTGAGCAGTCCATGACATGCAACACTCCACTTAGGTCTTCTACTTAGGCTAGGTGGATGGTCGGAGAGGCTAGTCATGTCAAACCCTAGCACCTATGTGGTTGTCTCAATCCTATTGCCCTTATGGCAAGCCCCAACCCCTCTTATCATATACATGCTAGAATGTAAGGCACTATATTAGCATGTGTGTGGGGGGGGGCGCGTGATGTAATGGCTAGAGTCATAGGAAATGGCCTCGTTGACCCGAGTTCAAATCCTGGACGTGGCTGTTTACATATCACATAGCGCTAATATCTGTGGGAAAGGTATGCATCCAACTACTCTCTCTCTCTCTCTCTCTGAGTAAATATTAAGGTAGACTGGGCTCTTTCACCTTGGCTAGGTAACCTGTCAAACTCCGCTTAAGAAATTGACCTTGTGTCACATCCTGCTCGTGCGGAAGGGTTGGTGTATATATATATATATATATATATACTAGCGTGCTTAGTAAATTTACTTGCAGGATACCACAGTATGATAATTTAATTATTACAATATTTCATGTTACTTAAGAGCTATTGCTGAATAGTTCAATATGTAAAAATTATAATAATCTTGATTTAACTCTCTCTCACTTTTTTTCTTTTTCTTTTTTTTTTTTCTTTTTTTCTTTTTCTTTTTTTTTTCTTTTTTTTTTCTTTCTCTTTTTTTCTTTTTTTCCTTTCATTTCATTATGTTCAATTGAAACAGATTAGCATTATTGGTTTTGTGTTCTCACCCACTCTATATCTTTCCAAAGCTCTTTCTTTCTTATTATATATTTTCTAAGTAGCATGTCCCTTTTCTTCCCTTTATTTCTTTATAATGATAATAATAACGGAAGGGTCCATTATTTAGCTGAGGTGACGACACTCATAAGAAATAAGAATTCGGTTATAAGCAACACCAGATAATCAGGATTTACATTTTTTGCATTTCATCTTGGACGTTTTTGATGGTCTCATTTCAAACCCGAGGGTGTTGCAAGATGATAACGGAAATAAGAATTTGGCAGATTAACCAACATCAAATAATCAGGATGAACATTTTTGCATATCATCTTGTACGACTTGAACCGTCTCATTTCTAACCAGAGGGTATTTGTTGCAAGATAATAACGGTTGGAAGATTAAGGAACAAGAGTATTGATATTAAGTGTAATGTGTGTGTTAATCTAGTAACAACCTCCCTATGATATGCCTTTGTGTTTCTCGCAGTGTTACTGTTGCCTGTAAATATGAGGATTTGGACGGTTTCATTTTTAACCAGAAAGTGTTGCAAGATAATAATGGCTGTACAATTAAGGAACAAGAGTATTAGTATTAAGTGTATTGATCTAGTGAAAGTCTCGGTACGATGTGCCTTTTTTTTTTTTTTTTTTTTTTTTTTTTTCTCCAGTGCTGTAGTCTCAATTTTTCCATCTCGTTTTTAACCAGTTTTAAGATTATATCGGTTGGAAGATTAAGGAACAAGAATCTTAATATTAATGTATTGATCTAGTAAAAATTACGGTACGATGTGCTTCCCCCCCCCCCCCCAGTATTACTGTTGCCTATAGATATGAGGAATTAGACGGTCTCATTTTTAATCAGTGTGTTTGCAAGATGATAACGGATGTACAATCAAGGAACCATAGTATTAATATTAATGTATTGATCTAGTAAAAGTCTCGGTACGATGTGCCTTTTTTTTTTTTTTTTCCTTTTTTTTTTTTTCCCAACTGTTACTGTTGCCTATAAATATGACGAGAGAATTTTAGTGTAAAGACGAATGTAGTGTTGTTTTTGTGTTTTTTTTTGTTTTTGTTTGTTTGTTTTTTTTTGTTTTTTTTGCACTTTCATAAAATTCAAACACGTTTGAAGGAATGCTTTCACGTGAACGACAACTGTCTCTCCTCACATATCAGCCATAGCGTTACTGTTAGTACTACTAACCGAAGTGGAGGTGACGTTCTGTTGGGGTGAGGTTAAGACACACATATACATAACTACCTGCTTTAGTTATCTTTTCCGATAAAAAAAAAAAGAAAGATGAATAATGAATAATTATAGGCACTTAGTCATACTTTGATTGGTGGCCAAGAAACATGACTTTTTAAAAAATTAATTATCTATCTTATCTATTTATTTATTTTTAAAAATAAATAAATTGAAATTCGTCAGCCTCTCAATTCAAACAAGGATGAGAAATTAATTTATTTCAGGTATTTATCTACGTTTCACTGACTCCTCTCGTTGTTGCTGCTGCTGTGGTGGTTGTTGTTGTTGTTATTGTTTTATTATTATTATATTATTATTATTATTATTATTATTATTATTATCAATAATAATATTGTAATACTTTCCCTCGCGTTAGTCCTTGCGTTTTATTTATTTGTACATTCTAAATTCTTGTTTTAATTAAAATTTCAAAAGCTATAACTACCAACATAAGTAATACATTATGGCTTTTTTTTTCTTCCTATTATTGTTATTATTATTTATTTATTCATCTAGAGAATATGTTGTGAATACGTTGGAATATATACATATATATTTATATACATATATATATTTATATACATATATACATATTCCAACGTATTCACAATATACTCAATAAATTAATAATATATATATATATATATATATATATATGATCGTGTGCTTATGTATGCGTGTGTAGTAAATTTCATATTTGCGTGCATGTGTCTATATTCTTTCTTTACATATGTTGTTTTATTTTGTTTTTATTTATCTTTTCTTTTTTTTTTTTTCTTTCTAAGCCATTTTTGGAACGCTCCTTGAAAAAAAAACTAGAACAAAACAATAAAGAGTAAATATATAATATCCTTTTAGTCATTTCTTGCTAAGAATATATATATGTATATATATACCCACACACGAGAGAAATTGTCTAGATTTTTCGCTTTTTCTCACTGAATTTCTACGTTCTTTTTTTTTTGAATTACGTACACCGTGACCTGCTTCTCACACTCGTCTGTTTTTTAAGGGACCCTATTACAACTAACTCGGTGGGTTCTTATTTTATTTCATTTCAATTTCAATTTCAATTCGATTTGTTATTTAGTCTCATCTGGGTTGTTTTTTGTCTTCTTTTTCTTTCTTCTAAATTGGTTGTTTATTTTTGTTACGTGATATTTTTACGAACGTTTTTTCCTATATATACATATTTCTTTCTGTCGCGATATGGATTTAAGACAACTTAACAGTCAACTTAGATTTTTTGTTGACTTGTCACATGAAATAATATATATATATATATATATATATATATATATATATATAATATATATATATAAGGTCCGCTTAATGGATGATATTTAAAAAAAAAAAAATTACATTAGCGACACGTGTTTCAGATTTTCTGATATCTTCAGGCGTTAATTAAACATATTCTGACAGAATGTTTAATTAACGTCTGAAGAAGATATCAGAAGATCTGAAACACGTGTCGCTAATGTAAAATAATAATAATAAAAACATCGTCCATTTTGCGGACCTTCTTTTTTATAAAATATTTCATTTTCTCCCGTTGGCCCCATAACAACACAGCACACTAAACAAAAAAACACTAGATAAGTTTTTTACGCTTAGCTTGGGTTTTCGGAATTGGGGATTGTGTCACATGTGAAATGTATGTAATGATTACATACATTTCACATGTGACACAATCCCCTACTAAAATACACCCCCCCCCCGCCTCTTCGTTTTCTTAAGACATTTGTTAACTTTAAAAGATAAATGTTTTGAAGGTGTTTTTTTTTTGTGTGACAAGGATGTTTTGTATTGAAATTGATTTTTTTTAATTCCTTTTTTTCCTCCCCCCCCCCCATTTTTATGACCACGCATTTTGCTTGTACTTGTGAAATGTATGTAATTACAAAAATATATCTCTACTCTCCTATTTACTCTCTTACGAAATTGTTTACTTTAAAAGGTAAATAAATGTTGTGAATTTTTTTTTTTTTTTTGGTGGGGGGGGGGAATTGATACCGATATTTCGTAACTGAAATTAATCTTTTCCTTCATTTAATTTTTTTATTTTTTATTTTTTAAAACTTTTTATTTTTCTTTCTTTTATGACCGCATTTCGCACGTGAAATGTATGTAATTAATTAGTAAAATATATCCCCCCCCCCCATCTTCACTCACTTATGAAATTGTTTATTTTAAAAAGATGTTTGAAGATTATTTTATTTTTTTTGTGATACTGACGTAACTAAAATTAATCTTTCCATTCATTTTTTTCGTTCCTTCTTCACGACCGTGCATTTTGCACGTGAAATGTATGCGATTCAATTACTTAAATATACTTCAATACTTAGAGGTGTGACCATTTAATCAATAGCAGATACTGTAAGCAACCTGGTATCAGAAAGGACTTATTTGGCATTAAATGACCCGAGAGTGTTGATATGCCGTAACCAACCAATTAAAATATATCCCTCCTCCTTTTGGCTCTCCTGTGAAATTATTTACTTTAAAAGAAAGATGTTTTGATTTTTTTTTTCTCACGTTTTTTTTTCTTTTTTTTTTTTGTCACAAAGATGTTTCATAACTAAAATTGTTTTTTTTTTTTTTTTTTTTTCATTTTTTTTTTCATTGATTTTTTTCCCTTTTCTTCTTTTCCTTCTTTTTTATGAGCACACATTTGTCGGAAAATTGACCCCCGTTGATTAAAAAATGAAATAAAACAATTCAATATAGAAGGTTTTAATTGATTTTCTTTAAGTTTTTATTTATTCAATTAAAAAAACAAAAGACAGAATAGATGGAAGATTTTAAGTAAAGAAAGGTTTACCCAAATTGAGTTAATTCTGCTAAAAAAAGAAATCTCAATATTATGACATTTTTTTAGCAGAATTCAGTAGTCATGGTTCTTTTACTATTAAAAAAATCCCATATAGAGACTTATAAAAATCTTCTGGTATAATTATTCACTCTTATCTTTATAGAAAAAAAATTAAAAATCATTTTTTATCTGTTCATTTTTTCAGATTTCATGAAATAAAATAGGGTGGGGGGACCTCATAAAACAATATTTCCCCTTTTAGAAAACTATTTCAAACGTAATTTTATCAAAAGGTAAGTAATTACCGTAATCTTCGTGAAAATTTGACTGTTAGTTGATTTTTCATAGAATTTTTTAAACGGCCGGTAGTCATAACTTGTTTTTGGCTACGTTAAATTTCAATTGATTTAACGGTGCGAAAATGTAAACATTGTTTTCGCTCATAATTTTCATTATTTCTGTAAGCTGAATTTAAAAACAAAATCATCTGGAGGTTTGTTTTTATTTTAATGTTTCATCTGAATTGTCCAAAATCTTTGAAGATAATATTAACCTTTATGCAAGTTTCATTGTGTTAAATATAGGGGGGGGGATAAATTTGACGCGTCAAATTGTTTACAGTTGTAAAAAATTCTAAGGTAGACTGTGAATTCAGCGGCGTAAATTTTATCATAGTCTACCGGACCGATATTAGTGGAATATGAAATGAAGTCTAATGTATATATCTTTAATTTCTCAACTGGGATTAATACTTTTAATAAACATCAAACTAAGGAAAACAACTTAATACGTTAATTCATTTATAAGTTGTTTTTTTTGTTTGTTTGTATTTGTTATTTATTTTTAAATTAAAGGACAGTAGATACCACCAAAAATACGTCACCTAATCAGTTTAGACAATATTAAAGGAAGAAACGTAAATATTTTTAACTGGAAAAAAAAAAAAAAAAATACCCCCCCCCCAAAAAAAAAGAAGAATAACGAACATAAAGAGTTGTTATAAAAAAAAAAACAGTTAATTCAAAGATCAAATTATCCGATTGGGGAAAAATTACCGTTATCTTGAAAAATAAGTAAAACAGTCCGTTTTTGGGTTGTTTTTTTACAACAGGGTCAGTTTCTTTATTGATATTTTTTATCAGAATTCTGTATTTGTGGATCTTTTACTAAACAAAACTCCCTTATAGAAACTTATAAAATAATTATTCAGACTCATATCTTTATAGAAAAAAAGGAAAATCGTTTTTTTTGTGAAAACATTTTTTCATATTTCATAAAATAAAATAGACCTCGTAAAAAAAAATTCCCCTATTATATTTTAGGAAAAACCTATTTCAAACATATTTTCATCAAAAGGTAATTAATTATGGAAATTTTCATGTAAATCGGACCATTAATTGATTTTTCTCTTTCTCTCCACCTCTCTCTATCTCCATGTGTTATTTTTACTTCCTTAAAATTATGAGTTTTTTTTCTTTCTCTTTGGGTTTTTTTCCCTAGAGTTTCCTTCATATCCTCTTTACCTCCTGACCTTGTCTCTCCCCAATTGTATCCCACTCTTTCCCTTTTCCCCCACTCCTTCGGCCCTTTGTCCATTTGTCCATTCTTTTCACTCCCATCACTTTGGTATTATGTCGCTCCTACTTCACTTACCCCTCCGTTCGGTGCCATGTCGCTCCTACTTCACTTACCCCTCCGTTCGGTGCCATGTCGCTCCTACTTCTCTTACCCCTCCGTTCGGTGCCATGTCGCTCCTACTTCTCTTACCCCCCTCCCCCGTTTGGTGCCATGTCGCTCCTACTTCTCTTCCCCGTTTGCCATGTCGCTCCTACTTCCCTTACCCCCCTCCCCCGTTTGGTGCCATGTCGCTCCTACTTCCCTTACCCCCCTCCCCCGTTTGGTGCCATGTCGCTCCTACTTCCCTTACCCCCTCCCCCTTTTGGTGCCATGTCGCTCCTACTTCCTTACCCCCCTCCCCCGTTTGGTGCCATGTCGCTCCTACTTCCCTTACCCCCCTCCCCCGTTTGGTGCCATGTCGCTCCTACTTCCCTTACCTCACCCCGTTTGGTGCCATGTCGCTCCTACTCTCTAACTTACCCCCATTTGGTGCCATGTCGCTCTCGCACTCTATTCTCCCTCCGTTTGGTGCCATGTCGCTCTCGCACTCTATTCTCCCCCCGTTTGGTGCCATGTCGCTCTCGCACTCTATTCTCCCCCCGTTTGGTGCCATGTCGCTTCTCGCACTCTATTCTCCCCCCATTTAGTGCCATTACACCCCCTCCCCTTAGCCTTGTGTCTTTTCCTTAGTTTGAATAACTGTAATCCACTTATTGATTATAGCCTTTACTCTCCCTCTCTCTCCTCACCTCCTCCCCCTTCAGCTCCCCCTCTCCTCTCCCTTCACCTCCTCCCCTCTCTCCTCAGCTCCCCCCTCTTCAGCTCTCCTCCCCCTCTCTCTCCTACTTAATCCTTAGTATAATCAGACACTTTATCCCTCACCTGAAGATTAAAACCCTCAATTATGTATTCCGTTTAATAAATCCATCAGAAATACATTGTTTCCTACCGGATGAGTCATCTTTATATCCAGGGATTTGCAATTGGAACTCAAAATCTTTCACTCCAACTCTTGTTTTTTTTTTTTTTTGTTTTTTTTCTGCATATCTGACTCCTCTTTATATAAAATACAAGGATAAGACTTTGCACAATTCATAATAAATATAAAACCATGATTTTAAAAAATAATCTATCAATCTATACAAAGAGTTGGGTTGTTTGGTAATTTTGATTTTAACGGCATATCATCCTGTCTGGGGTTATATCATGTCTAGCGGTTAGGAAGTAATATATATTATGTATCTATATTTAAACTTTTGTAGTAATTGATTTTAACAATGTGTTAGCACCATTGGGGATCATGTTGTATGGTATTGATTAGGTTCGTGTCTATATTCTATGGTATAATTTCATTTCCCTCAAAAAGGACAGAATGTCTTCTATGTTGACTTTTTCAAATAGATCTTATATTGTTTGCATTTTTTTAAAATTGATTTTGGTATTGATCCCCCCCCTTTGATACCGCAATTTTTCGGTTTGGTTTGGTTTGTTTGGTTTGGTTTTAGTATTTTTTCTTTCTAAGGAAACCATTCATTCTCTTGTGTCATGATAATTAGTAGGTATGTTCAATTTTACTCAAGGAAAGTAATAGATTTAAAAAATAAAATAAAAAATTTTAATTTTAAAACAATTCCCACAAATTAGAGAACATAATGATGTTGTATACCCTTTCTTTACTTCTATTATTCTTCTGCTCATCTTTGGTATCTTACGTTCTTCTTCTAGCGTCTGGACTTCGTCTTGTGACTTCGTGTCTTGTCTTCCATTGGGGATTTCTCTTTATCAGAAGCCCTGTGTCATTGTTAGTTTTTAGATAATAACACAAGACTTCAATTTACTTAGATCATATTTTATTTCGAAATCCCCACCAGACTACCTGCGCACAACGCGACCTATCACTGTCATGGTTTGGCTGATACTAACTAAACTTTATTTCTAATCTAAACCGGAAGAGGGTCTTCTCCCCCGATTCTCACGGTATCCACTGGAAGGAGGATCAGCACTGAGGTCAAGCCTTGTCATTCCATCCTTCAAGGCCGCCAGCTGCACTTAACAGCCATTTGGTTTCTACACTACTGTACATAAATATTAGGAATCTAATAATTATGTAACAAATGAGAATGGAATTGTCTGTTTTTCCTATAAATCATGTCTGACAAAACCTTGGAGGAGACAAACCACAAAATCTCATAAAACTTGTTAACTCAACCTAGCAATCACTAATTACTCTGTTAACCCTGCATCTTTGCTTAGTAAACTTTTTCGCCTATCCTCAGGGTTCCCATGTGTCCTGGAAAATAAAATGTAAATTTTCCAGTACTGGAAGACCTGGAAAAGGGGGGGGGGTTCAAAAATCCTGGAAAAATTTTGTAATTTGTCCTGGAAAATTCGAATTATCTGAGACAAAATTAATGTTATTGTTACACTTAACAAATATAACTAGTAAATTAACAAGGACAGTGTTTTTTTTTTTTTTTTTTATTTTTAACGCTCACCAAATTAGTCATGATTCCTTAATACTCGTGTTTCTTCCTATTATTTCTTAGTTAACTCTGATACACAAGTTACAACAATAAACAGATGCAAAATTCAGTCATAAGACCAGTTTTTTCCCAGCAATTCAATGTTGATGGATAGAAATTCATGAAACCATACAGCTGTGTCATATAGTACCTAAATAATGAGAATGAAATTGTCTCTTTTGCCTATAGATTGTTAATTCAACCTAGCAATTGCTGATTACTTTGTTCACCTTGCATCTTCGCTTAGTAAGCCTTTTTCCCTAACCCTAAATATATTATATACCTGTTTGACTCGGGTATATAAATGGCGAGAGGAGATGGGTTCTTACTGGTTCTATTTCATTGCGGCCATCTTCTTCTGGGCCGATTCTTTCCTTCTGCTGGGTTGGGTTGTCTTGTCTATGCTCATTTCTTGGTTGTGATAATTAAGCAAGATTTTATTGTTTTACAAGATGTCTTTATTCTTTATTAAAAACCCGAAGCCCAAATGGGATTTCAACTGCATGGTGAAAAACTGGTATCTTGAGAGCAAACAATCCTCGCGTCTGCTCCTTTCTACTAATGGCCAAAATCTAAACTTAATTTCCATTCTCACGTTTTCCCATCAGTGTAAGCTGAGGGGGTGGACACTACCTATCAATTATCTTACCCCCCTCCGATTTTGAATTTCAACGAATTTTAATTCAAAATCTAACTACACTACAGACATAATTCATCGGTTACCCACAAATTATGTAACAAATACTCATTATATTTCTCAATATTATTTTTCTGTTAACATTGATCCTCGAATTACAACACCTAATATTCTAAATATTTTTCTTTTCCAGCTCCAGCTGATCCTGTTGTTCCTGATACTGAAAACGAAGACTGTGAGAAAAAACCTCCAGATAGGTAAATATTGCTCATTTCTATATTAATAACGCAAGTACCTACCTATGTGTGTCATGCCCTGTCATCACCTCATAAATAATGGAACATTCTGTTTTGATTTATAAGATATGAATGTATGTGTTCAAATGTTCTGACCTGTTATCACCTCAAATAAATAATGGACCATATCGTTGTAATTGTGAGGAAAGAAAGAAAAGGAACATGCTACACATTAGAAGAAAAAAGAAGGCAAATATAGAGAGAAAGAAAAGTGAGAGATAGGAGGTGATATCACTTATTGTCTGTTTCAATAAAATAGAAAAAACACAGTAAAGAAAAAAAGTTAGAAAAAATAAAGGAAAAAGAAGAGAGAAAAAAAGAATTTTGTCAGATTATTATACTTTTTGCATATTGAACTATTTGCACTAGTTCTTAAGTAAACATATCAAATGTTGTAATAGTAAAATTATCATACCATAGTATAGCCATGGTTCCCACTCATTGTTGTTATCATTATAGAAAGAAAGATGAGAGATAGGAAGAGATAGCACTTATTGTCTGTTTCAATGAAACAGAAAAAAAATCAGAAAAGAACAAAAGAAATTTAGAAAAAATAAGGAAAAAAGAAAATGAACAAATTTTGCCAGAGATTATACTTTTTTGCATATTGAACTATTTTGCAATAGCTCTTAAGTAAACATATAAAACGTTTTGCCCTTACTTGGGCTAGGCAGGTGGTCAGAGAGCCAGTCACATTAAGCCCTAACCCCTATATAATTATCCCGCCCCTGTTGCTCTTATGGTTAACCCCCAACCGTTTTTATCGTATATGTACTAGAAGGTGGTGGCTGAGGAACAGTCTTGGGTATGATAGTAAACTACTCTAATGGTGAGGTTCCAATTCTAGACCTGTGGGGAGTGTGGAGTACCTTTTCATTGCCATTACTCTTGGGTCTATTCTGACCCAGAGTGGTAGTACCTGTTAGTGTCCCATCTATGGGATAAATAGAAAAAAATGAGTTTAAAAAAAAATGTGTTTGAAAACATTGACTTTAAAAAGAATTGACTACTCCGCCTCGGAACCACAAGGTTCCTGGTTTGATACCAGCCCTCACCAACTCAGAATATGAGTAGCATAGGGATCTGTGCAGTAAAGTAAAGAGCTGATGATAGGTGTGGTGCTCCACCTCGGACGCAAAAACAATCTCCTTGGTCTAGCGCTAGTAAAAAGAAGATAGGCTCCCTCGCTGTCCGGCTGATACCAACTTTTGGCCAACCTGCTGACTTTACTTACTAGTAGTACTATACTAGTAGTATTATTAAGTAGTCAAACAAAAACATCTTCGGTAAAAATAACTCAAGGGTTAACATGCTGTAAAATCCAACCAACCTGGAGAATAAGTGATTAGTATTTAATTTCTAATGTTATTAGCCTCTGACCATATCCTAGAGGTATTTTCTCCATCTTTTCTCTGTGTATGGAGTTAAATGGTTTGGAGACATCTACAAACAAGTGTTGCCTCAAGATTTTTTGCTCATACTCCTTCGATGATTTGATAGATAGTCAGAATCTAAGAAGTTGTTCACTGCAAATTTTCCGCCAACACAGTGGCAAGTATGCTAAAAAGCTGTTGATTCCTGACAATAATGGACACACCCTTTGGATTTTCACCAGAGCCCCTTTAGCCGGGTTGTGGTGCTAATACCATTGAGTACTAGTACTATTAAGTAGTAGAACAAAAATGTCTAATAAAGTAATCATAAAATAACCCAAGGAGTTGACATGCTGTAAAATCCAACCAACTTGAAGAATAAGTTATTAGTAATTAATTTCTAATGTTACTAATCTCCGACCATAAACTAGAAGTATTTTCTCCATTTTTCTCTGTGTATGGAGTTAAATGGTTTAGAGACATCTTACAAACAAGTGTTGCCTGAAGATTTATTGCTCGTACTCCTTCGATGATTAAATAAATAGTAAAAATCTGAGAAGTTGTTTGCAGCAAATTTTCCGCGGACACAGTGGCAAGTACGCTAAAAGCCATTGATTCCTGACAATAATGGACACACCCTTGGGATTTTCACCAGTGCCCCTTTAGCCACATTATGGCCCTAATACCCCTGGGCGTCAAACCAATCTACCTTAGGAAGTTCTACCAGGAACTTGAGTTATCTAGCATATTGTTACTACCCTGCCATGGTGAAGAGAGTTTGGACTTTCTCATGTATAGTGGCAAGACAAGTTTAAAAAGTCTAAATGATCCAGTTGGTGGAACATAATTAACAAGGCTACTTGGAAATTTTTTTTTTTAATAATTAGTGGTCATCGGGTTGTAGACATGTAAAACATTTTCCTATTCAGATATAAAATACATCCACAAAATTAGACCTATAAAGGAAAATTGAATCAAATCCTGGACGTGGTAATTGCATTTCATTTAGTGCTAATATCCTTGGGAAAGTATGAATCCTACTCTCCCTCCAGCTATGGGTAAATAGTAGGGCAGACTGGGCTCTTTAACCTTGGTTAGGCAACCGGTCTAGGAGAAGGAAAACTCTGAATTCAAACCTGCTGAACTCTGCTTAAGAAATTGACCTTGTGTCGCATCCTGCTCGTGCGGAGGGGTTGGTAAATATATATAAAGGAAAATTGAGTACCAACTTTTATTTCACACTCTCTAACAGTTTTTGGCATTAAATAACCCACAGGGTTATTATCTTATGATAGAGATTTAATGTCTGTCTGTAACCAAAACTGTCACAATACCCTCAGGAATTTCATAAGTTTATCAATGAGTATCTAATTTATAATAATTAATAGATTTGTCTCAATGTTATTAATACATTTAAAATCCTGCAATATGTCTTATATATCACTAAGAAATAAAGGTTTACATAATATATGGTGTGGTTAATTTGCATACTGGTTTTAATAAAAACAGGTTTAATAAATAATCACTCGTTGTTATTGATCTCTATCTAATATAATTGTTTTATTCTCCAACATATTAAAATCAATCTTATGAATGATTTTATATAGAAACCAATTAAAATATAATTAAAATAAGTGTAATCCTTTTATATGTGTTCTTATTTAATTTCATTAGTCTTTCTAATTTAATATATTTCATTACATTAAAGGGCACATATTCTTGGTAATACCATTAAACAAACTAATCCAAATGAAGTTAATGAAAATTATTGATACCAGTTTGAAGATATTAAGAACATTGAAACTTTTATCAAAATAACGTGTTTCAGCATTAAATGACCCAAAAAGGGTTTATATGCCGTAAAACAAACAAACCAAACCAAATGAAGTTAATGAAAATTATTTATACCAGTTTGAAGAATATTAAGAACTTGAAGCATAGAAACGTTTATCAAAATGATTAGTTTCAGCATTAAATGACCCGAAAAGGGTTGCTATGCTGTAAAACAAACAAACCAAACCTCTTATCATTTCTGTGGAAATATATAAGGGGCATTACTTTCGGAACACCCTGCCCCCCTCCCTGTTGTAGAGTTGTGGCATTCTTGGCTGATATCCGAATTGGATTCATCCCGCTTATGCCTGGTCGGCCCAAACGGATGGAGTAGATTAGTCACACAACAGTTGATAAAAAGACATAATAAATTTGACCACCCCTCACAACCTACCGCTTGGCATAAAATAACCCTTGATGGGTTGACATGCCGTTAAAATCAATCATTCTATCAATCTTTACCAAGTTTAGTCTATTCCGATCTATCTAAAATGAATATATCTATTCATCTATCTAAAATTAACATTCTCAGTCAGTATAGCATCTGACCAAGAACCACAAGGTTCTGGATTTGATACTGGCCCTCAACATATGAGTAGTGCAGTAAAGTGAGAAGCTGATGGTGGGTGTGGTGCTCCACCTCAGAAACAATCTCCTTGGTCTAGCGCTAGTGAAAAGGGGATCGACTCCCTCGCTGTCTGGCTGAGACCGACATTAGGCCACCCCGATGAGTTTACTTACTTACTTTCGGACTCCCCCCCCCACGTTTTAGAGTTGCGGCATTCTTGGCTGATATCCGAGTTGGATTCATTCCGCTGATGTCGGCCGAAAGGGATGGGATAGATTAGTCACACAACAGTTGATAAGGAATGTCTCGACAAGAGTATCCGTTTACTAAGATGGGGCGGAGGCACACAAGCAAGATCGTTGCTAGAGATGTCATTTCTTTAGAGTTGACTAGAAGCGGCTACCCGGCATCACCTCAGTAGGTGGGAGTGGTGGGGTTAGTCTCACAGATCCATTATCACTGAATCATGAGTTGGATCCTCTCTGGATGGCCAGCTCTGTTGACTGAAGCTTTAGAATACACTGACTGCACCTCTGCAGAAGGGTAAGCACCCCCCCCCCTGCCACTGCCAATGGGACCACCTGTTGACCATGGGTGGCAACCCGTGATGCTTTAGGATGGAACCTTGATGGATTAGCAGTCCATGACATGCAGCACTCCACTTTGGCCCTTACTTAGGCTAGACGGGCGGTCGAAGAAGCCCCCTCCGATCAATCGGCGGGTCACGTCAAGCCCTAGCACCTATATGATTGTCCCAACCCTATTGCCCTTATGGTAAGCCCCAACCCTTTTTATCATATATACTACAAGGCAGAGGCTGAGGGTCTTCATGTCCTAGGATTAAAATTAAACTCTATCTGATGGTGAAATTCCAGTTTTGGAGGTCTGCGGAATGTAGAGCCCACCTTCATCACCATTGCTCCCTGATCCACTCTGACCCGGAGTGGCAGTACCTGTTAGGGTCCCATCTATGGGTTAAATAGAAAATTTGTTTATAAAAAAATTGAGTTTAAATAATGTTCTACCAAACTATCACTACAAATCTTACAAAACTTTGCTGGCATTAAATGACCCACCAAGGTTGATATGCCATAAAAGAAACAAAAAACTATTCTTCTACAAAAATATGATAACAAAACTACAACTGCAAATAACACTGAATGGGTTGACATTCCATTAAAATCAGTCAATCAATCTTAAATAAACATATCAAACGTTAGTCGTAATAATATCAAATTTAAATTATCATACTGTGGTATATCCACAGGTCCTGCTAGTACAACTATAAATGTGCAATAGCTCGTAAGTAAACATATCAATGTTGTAATAATTAAATTATCATACTGTGGTATATCCACAGGTCCTGCTAGTACAACTATAAATGTGCAATAGCTCGTAAGTAAACATATCAGATGTCTATATAGTACAACTATAAATGTGCAATAGCTCGTAAGTAAACATATCAGATGTTGTAATAATTAAATTATCATACTGTGGTATATCCACAGGTCCTGCTAGTACAACTATAAATGTGCAATAGCTCGTAAGTAAACATATCATGTAATAATTAAATTATCATACTGTGGTATATCCACAGGTCCTGCTAGTACAACTATAAATGTGCAATAGCTCGTAAGTAAACATATCAGATGTTGTAATAATTAAATTATCATACTGTGGTATATCCACAGGTCCTGCTAGTACAACTATAAATGTGCAATAGCTCGTAAGTAAACATATCAGATGTAATAATTAAATTATCATACTGTGGTATATCCACAGGTCCTGCTAGTACAACTATAAATGTGCAATAGCTCGTAAGTAAACATATCAGACGTTGTAATAATTAAATTATCATACTGTGGTATATCCACAGGTCCTGCTAGTACAACTATAAATGTGCAATAGCTCGTAAGTAAACATATCAGATGTAATAATTAAATTATCATACTGTGGTATATCCACAGGTCCTGCTAGTACAACTATAAATGTGCAATAGCTCGTAAGTAAACATATCAGATGTTGTAATAATTAAATTATCATACTGTGGTATATCCACAGGTCCTGCTAGTACAACTATAAATGTGCAATAGCTCGTAAGTAAACATATCAGACGTTGTAATAATTAAATTATCATACTGTGGTATATCCACAGGTCCTGCTAGTACAACTATAAATGTGCAATAGCTCGTAAGTAAACATATCAGATGTTGTAATAATTAAATTATCATACTGTGGTATATCCACAGGTCCTGCTAGTACAACTATAAATGTGCAATAGCTCGTAAGTAAACATATCAGATGTTGTAATAATTAAATTATCATACTGTGGTATATCCACAGGTCCTGCTAGTACAACTATAAATGTGCAATAGCTCGTAAGTAAACATATCAGATGTTGTAATAATTAAATTATCATACTGTGGTATATCCACAGGTCCTGCTAGTACAACTATAAATGTGCAATAGCTCGTAAGTAAACATATCAGATGTTGTAATAATTAAATTATCATACTGTGGTATATCCACAGGTCCTGCTAGTACAACTATAAATGTGCAATAGCTCGTAAGTAAACATATCAGATGTAATAATTAAATTATCATACTGTGGTATATCCACAGGTCCTGCTAGTACAACTATAAATGTGCAATAGCTCGTAAGTAAACATATCAGATGTTGTAATAATTAAATTATCATACTGTGGTATATCCACAGGTCCTGCTAGTACAACTATAAATGTGCAATAGCTCGTAAGTAAACATATCAGATGTTGTAATAATTAAATTATCATACTGTGGTATATCCACAGGTCCTGCTAGTACAACTATAAATGTGCAATAGCTCGTAAGTAAACATATCAGACGTTGTAATAATTAAATTATCATACTGTGGTATATCCACAGGTCCTGCTAGTACAACTATAAATGTGCAATAGCTCGTAAGTAAACATATCAGATGTAATAATTAAATTATCATACTGTGGTATATCCACAGGTCCTGCTAGTACAACTATAAATGTGCAATAGCTCGTAAGTAAACATATCAGATGTTGTAATAATTAAATTATCATACTGTGGTATATCCACAGGTCCTGCTAGTACAACTATAAATGTGCAATAGCTCGTAAGTAAACATATCAGATGTTGTAATAATTAAATTATCATACTGGTCCTGCTAGTACAACTATAAATGTGCAATAGCTTGTAAGTAAACATATCAAACGTTGTAATAATTAAATTATCATACTGTGGTATATCCACAGGTCCTACTAGTTTATCTTATTTATTTTATTTTATTTTTTCATATTTTATTTTTTAGTTTTTTGAGAGATTCTCAGAAAGTTAAAGTCAACTCATGATAGTTGATGATAATGGCAGCACTAGTATACAGTGCTGATTGTTTTTTTTTTTTTTTTTTGGGGGGGGGGGATTTTTTACCCACAACTAACCTACACGTGCACCATAATTTCCATTGTTAGCGGCTCTGTACAGATATCTTTCTAAAACTTTGACCCGTCAAATCAGTAATCATGTTGTGTTCCTATCAAAGGCCAGTTTTGTGAGTCACACATCATCGTCATCATCATCATCATCATCATCATGCCTCGCAATCAGCACAGATATCCATGACAATCTCTCGCCAACCTTCGCTATCATTCATTGCCCCAGGGAAGTCCTCTGTGCAGCATCCAGTATCCTTGCAGAGTTGGTCAATGTAGGTCAGTCCACGTTAGCATGTCCATGTGCTGGCTTCCACAGGAGAACATCACTTATAAGTTCATCCTTGCTCCTCCAGCAGTGTCCAGCATGTCTTGTTTGTCTCACTTGGATGGTTTGTGAGATAGGGGGCAGGTGGCCATACAGCTGCTTCCTTGTGGGGTGCTGTTTCCACGACTTGTTCAAGACCTCACACAGCATTCTTGTGCAGCTCCCATAATTCCCAATAAATAAATAAATAAATGTTCTGTGGTCTAATTTCACAACTTTTTTTATTAAATCATTTATTAAAATTTATTAAGAAATTAATTGAACATCAAATACAACAAAGGAGAACTGTTTATTTTGACCCACTTTCACATAGGTTACACCTACATCACCTACCCTCATTTACTAGAGGGCACAGAATCCCCAATATGCACTACAAACCAAGAGAGCTTTGCAGTGAAACATATACTGCTAGAGTGTGTAGACTTTGATCTAGTGCAAACAAAATACTACCAAGCAAGTAACATGAAAAAAAACTTTTCATGAAAATAAGACCATCTAGGATTTTACATTTCCTAAAAATAGTTAAAATCTACACATAAATACATTTGTTTTCTACCAAAATATCGCTACAAATCCAAAACTTAGATGCCCTGTCGGCTGGGGCGTTAGAATGCACCTCTGCAGAGGGGTAAGACTCCCCCAATGGGGCCACCTGTTGGCCATGGGTGGCAACCCGTGATGCTTAAGGATAGAACCCAGGTGAATGAGCAGTTCATGACTTGCAATACTCCACTTTATCTTGGGCTAGACGGGCGGGCGGAGAGGCCCCCTCCGATCAATCGGTTGGTCACGTGAAGCCCTAGCACCTATATGATTTTCCCAACCCTATTGCCCTTATGGCAAGCCCTAACCCTTTTTTATCATATGGGTGCTAGAAGGCGGTGACTGAGGGTCTACATGTCCTGGGACGTTAAACTCTATCTGATGGTGAGGTTCCAGTTTTGGAGGTTTGGGGAATGTGGAGCACCCCTTCATCACCATTGCTCCCTGGTCCACTCTGACCCGGAGTGATAGTACCTGTTAGGGTTCCGTCTATGGGTTAAATAGAAAAATGTATTTATAAAAAAATTGTATTATCTATTAAGAATTGATTAATTTCAAAACTTTATCGGCATTAAATGACCCACTGAGGTTGATATGCCGCAAAACAAACCAAACCAAAACTTAGTCGGCATTAAATGACCCACCAATGTTGATATGCCGCAAACCAAACCAAACCAATCGGTGGCATAC
>CM042168.1:18699675-18789675 GCA_023376005.1 Doryteuthis pealeii | reverse complement strand
AATAAACTATCTTACAAATATTTATTTGGTAAGAAAGAGCGAAGTAAATAACAATAATAAGCGAAAATAAGCGAAAACATATAACTCAACTTTGTTTTTAATTTTTTTGTATATATACAAAAAAGTTTTAGAAAAAAAAGCCTTTTACAAAAATAGGTAGTTAAATTATATAAACTACTTATTTCGTAACTAAGTAAACATATAGTTGTAATAAAAACAAAAACAAATTTATAATAAAAATACAATGTAGTTAGCATTTCGTATATAAAAAAACAGTGTTTGAAATGTTCTTACCTTAAATATAAAATAAAAATGATTCTAATGTACGTAACTTGAATGAGAAAAATTTTTATTTAATTTATCATAATTTAATGATAAATAAATAGGCAGATTTTTTTAAAAATTTAGTCACCACTTTTTTCTCTCTCTTTCTTTTTTTTACTAAAAACCGTCAAAAATGGTCTTTCGAACTTATCTAGCTACTGGCAAAATGAGCCTAAAATGCGTTTTTGACAAAAATGACTTTAGCCCCCCTACAGAAAATAATTTACCAAAAATCAGGGAAATATCGGATTTTAATGAAATTTTCAGTGTTTATCTATCAATGAATGATCTTTATAATGCATTATTTATTTTATTTCAAAACTTTCATTTTTCTCAGGTCACTTGTTGGGGGGGGGGGCATATCTTTTTTTTCAAGTTGGTCTTATACTGTACTAATTACAGTATAAATAATGAGATAAAGACCGAACTTATAAATAGAAACAAAAAAAAAAATTTTAAGGTGGCTTTTCTATGAGAAAATAAGTACTGAAAATTGAAAAATAAAATGTAAAAAAATAATAAATAATTAATTTTTTGGGATTTCTTTTTTACTCATTTCGATAATTATTTAATTGGCTATTATCTTATAAAAGAAAAAATTATACATTGATATTTTTTCTACTTAAAAGGGGTGGGGGTACATTTTCAACAGTTTTTCTACAAAACTTATTACTTTATGCGTCTAAAATAAGGTTTGCATTAAATAGATATTTATTTTAGAATCTAAAAATATAACATTTTAAAATTAACCTCAGAATATTTTTATTTTAAATGAATTTTATATATTAATTTTTCATAGAAAAAATACTAAATTAAAGTTTTGAAATAAAATAACTGATGCATCATTAATTGATAAATCAATACTGAAAATTTCATTAAAATCGGATAATTACCTGATTTTTGGTAAATTTTTTTGCAATCGCTAATGTTACATAAAAATTGTAAACAAGCGTGTAAAACCATTGAAAAATAGACATAAAACTGCATATGTAATGATATTTATCTTTTTTTAATGATGGTTATTATGTTACTACTTATCGATTTAGACTAAGTTTGACCTTAAATAATAGATTTAATTATTTTTAATTCACTTTTAAAATTTGTAGCAGATGACAAAAATGCCAATCCCTAAACTTATCTCGGCTGAACTTGAAAAACGGTTGGAAAATTAGGGTGACCCAGAAAAAACAGAACCCACAAAATTTGTAATAAAACTATTAATTTTAACTAGGGGGGTTTAGGTTGGGGTTTAGGGTTAGTTTAATGGGAAAATAAATAAATAATTTGGGTTTGGTTTTTTCTGGGTCACCCTGTATATACAGGGTGACCCAGAAAAAACAGAACCCACAAATTTTGTAATAAAACTTAATTTTAACTAGAGGGGTTGGGGTTTAGAGTTAGTTTAATGGGAAAATAAATAATTTGGGTTCTGTTTTTTTTTTTTTTTTTTTTTTTTTTTTTTGGTCACCCTAATTTTTCGACCATTTTTCAGTTCAGCCCTTATCTCAAGATTTCTTTTAATCATTTATTAACATTTTTTAAAAACTTTAGAAATCACTTTAATTTAGTCATCTCGAATATAACATAACATTTATTTCGACCGTTTATTCATTAGACAATTCTTGGCGATTTTTTAAAAAAAAAAGATAAATAATTATCTCTTATTAGTTACCACCAATTTTCTCTGTGAAATTTACCCCACCCCTATATTTAACACAATGAAACTTGCATAAAAATTTATATTATCTTGAAAAATTTTTTTCAATTCGAAAGAAGAAACATTAAACAAACTACTGATGATTTTTTTAAATTTTCAGCTAACGGAAATAATGAAAATTATGATTGAAAAACAATGTTTTCATTTTTGCACCGTTAAATCAACTGAAATTTTACGTAGCCAAAAACAAATTATGACAAGAGGATTTTAAAAATATACTATGAAAAATCAATTAATGGTCCGATTTTCACGAAAATATATTAGGGGAAATATTTTTTTTACAAGGTCTACCCCCATCTCCTATTTTATTTTGAGATATTAAAAAAATTAACCGAAATTGGGTATACCTATCTCTTATTTTCTCGCCACTCACGCTTTTTTTTTAGTCTGGTCATGGACCGGGTATTTTAGCTAGTATATATATATATAATGTAGTATAGTGAGAAATTTGAAAAAATACAGGTTTAAATAAAATGAATGGAAAGTTTATTAGCCAATGCTGCAGTGTTTCAATCTGTTTAGTAGATCTTCTTCAGGGCTTTTTGTTTTAAGGAAAATAAATTTATCACAGATAATAAGGAGATTATTTTCAGATTGAAACACTGCAGTGTTGGCTAATAAACTTACCACTCATTTTATTTAAACCTGTGTTTTTTCAAATTTCTCACTATACTACATACTGTCGGATTCACTTCCATTTCTCTTCACACACATATATATATATATATATATATATATATATATGTGTGTGTGTGTGTGCTGATAGGTACAAGTCCTGCGTCCCTGATGTGAAAGGACACAGTAAAATCATATCCATGCATCCAGTGTTTTTCTTTTTTCTTCCCTAATCATTTCAATAGTTTCTTAGAAATTACACAGAATGCAGTGTGACAATAATAAAGACACGTTATGGCAAAAGTACAGATAATTTTTTATTCTCTCATCGCATGTGAACTCCTTTTTATCTCTGAGTGTTTTAAATGTATGTATGAAGGGACAGGCACTATGGAGTTCCCCCTCTCCCACTGCCAGATTCATTTTAGCTTACAAATGATCACAAGGGTCTTATTAATCCAGAAAGAAATCGAACAAAATTACCATCTGAAAGAACACAACTCCCCCTACTAACAGGGTGAGGGACTGGGCCTTTTTTTTTTTTTTTTTTTTAATAAAAAAATTAAATTTAAAAAAATTAGTGAAATAGATCACTAATTAGGACTGAGCCTATTCTAGTAGTGACCACCCCAAGCAGAGTTTTAACAGGTTTGAATTCAGAGTTTTCTTTTAGACTGGTTGCCTAACCAAGCTAAAGGAGCCCAGTCTGCCCTACTGTTTACCTATAGCTGGAAGGAGAGTAGTTGGATTCGTACCTTTCTCAAGGGTATTAGAGCTATGTGAACTGTAGCTTAGTCCAGGATTTGAACTCTGGTCGACAAATCCATTTCCTACAACTCTAACCATTACACCATGCCTTGGGCTTGTTTTAGCATATAGTGCCACCTCAGTTCTCGAACGACTCTGAAGTCGAACAATTCAGAGTTCAAGCGAAAAATTTGAGTAAAAAAGGCCTCAGTTGTCACACAATCTTTGGACTTCAAACACACGAGTTGAGCCGATGAAAACAGAAGTTGCAGGAATGACTGCCAAGGCAAACCAAAGACGGACAAACTGCTGGTCAAATCTACCCAGCATAAGCATCAGTCGCTATATTGAACGAGTATCTGATATTGTTTACTTTGTGTTCATTCTATATTTTACAACCACTTTAAACCTTATTCATGGATCCTAAGAAAGGCAATAATGATACTACTGGAAAAGGAAAGAGGAAAGTTGTGAGAGCATCAATAGAATTGAAGAAGGAGATAATCGCCAATGCATAATTCCACCTTACACTATTTCTTATAGTAAATATTGTCAGATCTACCAAAGCAGCATCAGTTAGTGTCAGTCACTATCTTGAACAGTGCCTGTTATTGTGTAAATTATTTGCTTCATTTGTGCCTCTCTATTTCATGACTACTTTAACCCTCATTCATGGATCCTAAGAAAGGCAGCAGTGATACTACCGGAAGAGGAAAGTTTTGAGGTCAAGAATGCACAAATCTACTTCACACTATTTCTTATGGGAAATGTTGCTTCAGTTTTGAACAAATCAGTTCTTGAACATAGTAGCATAATTATTGTGGTCTATGGGATTGAAAGGAGAAAGAGTGGAAAAAGAAATAAGAACAAACAAAGATTAAAAATTTGAAAGAGTAAACACTAAGTGGGGTGCCAGTAATGTGACCGACAAATGACCCCGAAAATAGATTTAAAAATAAAAACGGAAGTTCTAGGTTTTGACCGGAAACGGATGTGGCTCTCCCACCCCCGGGATGAGAAATGGAAGATGAAGAAAATTGGTCTCTTTTTCGGCTAGGCCTTGTGGGAAGTAGGTGGGACTTTCATGGTTCTCCCAATGGGTTCGATATAGTAGTAGAGAACGTAATTTATGACAGAGTAATTTGACTGTACCCCCTCTCTCTTTCTCTCTATCTTTCTTTCTTTCTTTCTGAAAAAGAACCCACGTGCATCAAAGAAATAAACATCCCCTGTGACTATACAACTTGCGTGTGTTATTTCTGAATTAACGACTATTACTACTACTAACAGTAGAAAGAAAGGCAGCAGTGATACTACTGGAAGGGAAAAGAGGAAAGTTTGGAGGTTTGATGGTCATGAATGTATAAATCTACTTCACACTATTTCTTATGGCAAATAGTTTCAGTTTGTAAACAAATCGGTTCTTGAACATAATTTTGGAATGAATTATGTTCGAGAACCAAGGTTCCACTGCATAGGATATTCTGCCTGCTCATTTCTGCGTTGATATCAGCAGTGTTTCAACCAGACGAAAAATAGTGAAAATACATAAAACAATGAAATCAACCAACAAAAGCAAGACTGGGGTCAATAAAGGTAATTTATGAGGAGGTGCGTCCCGGTCTCCTGCCTCAGAAATTGCTACCCGGTGACTATTAAAATAACATCCCCAGCTACTTTGTCTCAGCGGTGTTACTTGAAAGAAAACAACCAACTTAGGGCGTTAAATGTATTTTAGAGGGGGTGGGCTTCTCTCTATGAACAAATGGAGATGGGTGGATAGATATATATAAACAAAGTAAAAAATGAACAAATTGAGGTAGATAGATAGATATCCATCTTCATATTTAAACAAGAATTACGACAAATTTCTATAAATAAACAAGAATTACGACAAATTTCTATAAATAAATTTCTAAACAAATTACGATAAATAAATAAGAATTACGACAAAAAAAAAAGAGAAGCCCACCCCCTCTAAAATACATTTAACTCCCTAAGTTGGTTGTTTTTCTTTCAAGTAACACCACCGAGACGACATAGCTGGGGACGTTATTTTAATAGTCACTGGGTAGCAATTTCTGAGGCAGGAGACCGGGACGCACTTCCTTATAAATTACCTCAATAAATTTAAACAAAGATTATGTATTGAAATTCATAAATAAATGTAACATAAAAAAGAAGACAGTAAAGAATCCAGTGTCTTTTGGGAGTTAACTTCTGATAATCAGAGATTAATGATTCCGCAAATCCAGGAAAATGGACCCTCTAAATATCTAATCATTAAGAATGTTGAAAATGCGGAGAGAAAACTATTTTTTTTTTTTTTTTTTTTTTTTTTTTAGTTTTTAAATAACTTAAATTTTCAAATAACATTTTTGCATATTGAAATTTTTGAATTTTGAATTTTTTTTTAATTTAAAAATTTTTTTTTGTTTTTATGGTGTAGCCTTCTGGATTTATCTTTCTAGAAACGTAAAAATTAGTGACTGCAATTTTTTTTAATCAAATGAGAAAATGTTAACCCCCACACATTAAATCTATTCACTTATTCATTATAAAATGTAGCGAAATTGAAAGGCAGAACTGTGGACAAGCAGATTCCCAACCCCCACGAACAAAGTGCATCCGGATATGTTTGGCCTGTGCGAGTGGCCACGGATATTTGAACTCGCTACCTCCTCGTCGCTGAAATGCTGTTGGCAGTAACCTGGATGTAAACAGTATTGACGCATACTCAAATGTTGGTGAATATTGAAGTTCTAAACGGGCAATGCCAGACCAGAGAAAGAAGCCTGGATGTACATATTAACTGTGTATTTAAGAGCCTGTCCTTCCAGACCGAGGGAGAACGATAGTAGGAGTTTTGCTGTTAAGAAGAGAGTCGTACTTTTGTGAGAGAGTGTTGCAGACTAAGGACTTTGTCAGTTGGGAGAACATATATGTCGGACTTGACTGTGCTCCCCACCGAGTTTACTTTCATCATTTTATTTCGTTTGTTAGATAAAATTATGTCATTAATAAATAAAGTGCTAAAAATTTCATAGAAATTAAGAACTAGCTCAGTCGATAGAGCATTCGGCTAGAAACCACAAGGTTCCTAGTTCGATACCGGTCCCCGCCAACTCAGCGTATGAGTAGCACAGGGATCTGTGCGGTAAAGTAAGGAGCTGATGGTAGGTGTGGCGCTCCACCTCAGATGCTAAAAAAAAACAATCTCCTTGGTCTAGCGCTATTGAAAAGGGGATTGACTCCCTCGCTGACTGGCTGATACCGACTTTAGGCTGCCCCGTCGACTTTACTTACTTAATTATTCTTACTATTTAATTATAGGTTTTTCTTGCACTAACCTTTTGGTAAAAAATGAATGACAGAATTAGGGTGTTCAAGAGAGCTTGAAAGATGTGTGTTGACTTGTTGACAGATTGGAAGAAAACTGGTGAATTCCAAAACGAGCGGAAAATATCTGGCGTGATCAGTCGAGTGTTGGTAACATGTCATATGTCACATAGTCATCAGTTCATCTTCAGGTTGGACACTGGTGGTAGGAAGGAAGAAAGGAATGGTTTTCGGAAAAGAGTCTATGTATGTATGTATGTAGGAAGGTAGTAATCCTGACCTAATGTTGGTTTAGTTACTAAAATAAATATTTTCAGTGAAAGAATAGCCTAAGAATGTCTAACAAAATGCGTCTTAGCATTTTTTTTTTCTTTATCCTGGGTAATACTAGGTTTTTATCTTGGGTAATACCAGGTTTTTCTGCTAAAAAAAGTCATTTTTTTTTCATTTACACCGTCAAAATCCGGTTGTTAGGGGGTTAGTTTTATAATTAAAAAAAAAAACTCTAAAAATCGTCTGTTAATAAACAACCGGATTTTGACGGTGTAAATGAAAAAATGTCCTTATGAATCGAGATCGCAAAAGGGGTGCTTAAAGGTCATATGGTCCAAAAAGTCTAAAATGTCATTAGTATGAAATTCTTTTGTGAATTTCAACTTGCAATGGACAATTTATAATTTAAGTTCCCCCCTCCCCACTTAAGAGAATGTCTATAGAATTTTTCAGTTTCCCCATTGTCTGTCACCTTGACTGACTTCTTGCTATAATATTCATGCATTGGTCTATGTATATGCGTGTGTGTATATATATATATATATATATATGATGGCTGTCAACTCATGATTCGAGTAAGACCATTTCCTGCTTCTTTTTTTTTTTTTTTTTATCATCATATTTATATGCCAGTTGTATTTGACTCTCCATTCCTGTGTTTTCTCAGATGACTCACCAGGCCAGCCCTGGAGAGACATACTCTTCCACATAAACCACATGTTGAAACTTCTCCACTTTGAATGTTGCTTGGTTGAAAATTACCCTTTCTAATTGACCGTTTCAGTTTTTGGTGTTTGATTCGGTTGGACTCAAATTCTTCCACAGACAGGTAGATAGTGGCTCTCCAGCTAGGTCTATTACAAGCTAGCTTCTCCCAGTCCTCAACAGCAATAGCAGTGTTCTTCAGAGTTTCCTTGAGACAGTCCTTAAACCTCAATTTGAGTTTGCACCGACGACGTTTGCCAGTTGAGATTTCCCCGTAAAATAATTGTTTTGGGATTCGGCAATCATTCATGCGGACCAAATGACCTGACCAGCGGAGACGTGATCTAAGGATTAGACTCTCAATACTAGGTAGATGACATCTTTCAAGTATTTTTTATATATATATACATATATATATATATATATATATATATATATATATATTATTGAAGTAAGTCAGTTAAACAGTCAACTTGGTTTTAGCAATGTGACTGGCCAAGCCTAACCATGAAGTTACTAGTTCTCCAATGAACCCACTATGACAGCTTAAATAATTACTGCCACTCCTGCCAGGAAGAGTCCATTAAGCTGAGGAGGTGTTTGACTGTTCACTGTCCAATAGTTAACAATCTGTAACAGTCATTTCCAGACTGCAGGTTCAATCCTGGCTAAGGGTGAAAGTAACACAGAATAACAATTATCAGTATTCTACATATATATATACATACATATATATAATAAATGGAAATAAATCAGACAGTATGCTTGAAAAGAGATAGAAAAACAAATGTTATTTGATATCAGCGTGCATTTTTTCTCTTTCAATCATATATATATATATATATATATATATATATATATATAGTGATGCTGATAGCTTTTTGATTTAGTGCATCCTGGGACACACATATTTGCTTTGAATGAGTCCACGGGAAATTTGATGTGTCTTAATAAATTGTTGGGTTTTTATTTATGATCTGGGGAAACAACTAAAGCTGTTTAACTCCTACCTTGTAACCTATCCTGTGTAATTTGTTTCTAAGAAAATATTGAAAGGTATTTACAGTTAGCTTGAAATGGTGAGGGAAGAAAAAAGAAACACACTGGAACGTATGAATATGATTTTACTGTGTCCTTCTAAATTTTTGTGCGTCAGGGATGCAGGATGCGTACCTATCAGCGTGTGTGTTTGTGTGTGCGCGTGTATATATATACACACACACACACACAAGATAAAATGAGATCCAGCTCTATCAGCTGTGGTTTTAGAATACACTGACTGCACCTCTGCAGAGGGGTAAGACCCCCACACACACACACACAATGGGGCCACCTGTTGTCCATGGGTGGTTACCTGTGATGCAGTCCATGACTTGCAACACTCCACTTAGACACTTACTTAGGCTAGATGGGTGGTCAAAGAGGTCCCCTCTGATCAATCAGCTGGTCATGTCAACCCCTAGCACCTATATGATTGTCCTAACCCTATTGCCCTTATGGTAAGCCTCCAACCTTTTTTATCATATAGGTGCTAGAAGGTGGTGGCTTAAGGGTCTTCATCTCCTAAGAATTGTAAAGTTTTTAAATGCCATCCTTGGCCAGTTGAAAAGGGCTTAAAGAAAGTCCTATGTTATGGAATCCTTTGGTAAGCTTATAAGTCCTATCCTACATATTGGTAAAGGTCCAGTGATTTAATCCTATGTTCGTCGTCCATGAATGTCACAGTAATTATAACTAGTAGGGTCAGTTAAGTATTGTATCAGCCTCAGAGTACTGCCAGTGATTGGCCAAGGTATAGATCACATGATCTAGCCTAGTCTATAAGTAGGAGCGGGGATCCATCACACACCTTATATCCAGAATTTCTCAACCCCCCAATTTTGATATAAGGTGGGCTGTTCCATTCAGAAATATTAAATCATTATTCCATTCAGAAATATTAAATCATCTCTGTTTTTGAAGCAATTAGTATATCATCTACCCACAATAATAAAATTATTGCTATTTCTTTGTTAATTTCCTTGGTATACAAACAAGGGTCTATAATAGAGGGTTTATATATAGGAAGCGCGTGGTGTAATGGTTAAAGTCATGGGAAATGGACTCGTCAACCCGAGTTCAAATCCTGGACATGGCAATTATTTCACTTAGTGCTAATACCCTTGGGAAAGGTATGAATCCTACTCTCCCTCCAGCTATGGGTAAATAGTAGGGCAGACTGGGCTCTTTAACCTTGGTTAGGCAACCGGTCTAGGAGAAGGAAAACTCTGAATTCAAACCTGTTGAACTCCGCTTAAGAAATTGACCTTGTGTCACATCCTGCTCGTGCGGAGGGGTTGGTAAATATATATATAATAGAGGGTTTAAAATCCTGGTCGACCAAGTAATTATGAAAAGTGTTATTCCAGGAACACCCACTTTGTTTCAAACTATATAGGGCTTTTTTAAGTTTCCATACACAATTTTTATTTTCATTTTCAAAATCTTCTGGGGGATATATGTATATATCAAAGTCTAATTGAGCATTTAAATAGGCACTTTTGACATCTAGATGGTGTATTCATAAGTTATATTGGATTGTCAACTGAATTAAAGCTCGTATAGAGGTTAGGTTAGTCGTTGGAGAAAACGTATCAAGATAATCTTCACCATACATCTGGGAAAATCCTTTTGCGACAAACCTAGCTTTATATTTGCAGGTGCCATCTTCTTTGTATTTTAAATTGTATACCCAACGGCTCCCTATGATATTTTTATTTTTTGGTGCGGGTTTTAATTCAAACGTATCATTTTCAAAGAGTGTTGCATATTACTTTTGCATGGCATGTCGGCATTGTTTCGGATCCTACGAGTTCACAGCCTCAACATAATTGCTGGGTATGGTAGGTAATAAGTAGCAGTAGTCAAAACTTTTTAACTTGAAATTATCAATTACAAACAAGTCTGGTCTAATTATTAAACTCTATCTGATGGTGAGGTTCCAGTTTTGGAGGTCTGGGGTAACACGTTAATCTGCATCTAATGGTAAAGTTTTAATTTTGGAGTTCTGGGTTAGTATGGAGTATCCCTTCATTGTCATTACCCCCAGGTCCACTCAGCCACCACCTTCTAGCACATATATGATAAAAAGAGTTGGGTGTTTGCCATAAGTGCAAAAGGGTTGGGACAATCCTATAGGTGGTAGGGCTTTACTTGACAAGAGATGAAGAAGGACTCCAAGGCGATCCCATTAATATCAACAATGATGGTTGGTTTGATTTTATGGCATGTCAACCCTTGTTGGATTATTTTATTCAACCTATTTTTATTTAGAAAAATTTTAGAGGTCCTTACTATTGTAAGACAAAACAAATATCTCCATGGACAAGAGTCAATATGATACTTTTTAAGTAAGTAATTTTTGAAAGAATATTTATTTTATTTATCTAATTTTTTCCACACCCTGGGGCAATATCTTTCAAAAATTAATTTTTACACCACCCGGAGGGTGTTTTGTATTTTTGCTAGTGTATTTAAAAATTATAATGTAAATCTTAGGAAATAAACCACTAGCTTATTTAGCATCACCATTGGAACATAAAGCTTCTCTCTGTCTCTCTTTCTCTTTTCTCATTTTCTCTCTCTCTTTTGTGTTTTTACAATTATGTATCATCAATTAATTTCTAATTTCTGTTTTTCAGACCAAGCCCTTACAGACACAAATCAAGCCCCACAGTACCCACAAAGCCACGACCCCCTGTACCTGCGAAACCACGACCCCCATTACCAAAGAAACCACCCATTATTCATGTAAAGCCAACATTAAATTCTGTCAAAAGTGTAGGGGACCAGAAAAAGTCATCTCTTACTCGTCTTGATTCATCAGGTACCTTTCTTCTCTTTTTTTCCGAATAACTTTAAAACATTTATGATAACAGTAAATCTTTGTATATGATTTTCTATTCAATTTACTTTCCTCTCTTCCCTCTCCTCCCCTCTCTCTCCCTCCACTCTCCCTCTCTCTCCCACCACCTCTCTCCTACCTACCTCTCTCTCCCTCCCTTCCCTCCCTCCCCTCTCTCCCCATTCATGCCCTCTCCCCTCTCTCCCTCCTCTCTCCCTCCCTCTCCCCTCCCTTCTCCTTCTCCTCTCTCTTCCTTCTCCTCCCTCTTTTTCCTTCTCTCTTTCCCTCCCCTCATTATACTCCCTTCTTCCATCTCTTTTTGCTCCCTCTTTCTACCATCTCTGCTTTCCCCCCTCCTTGTTCTTCCTTCTTTTCACTCCCTCCCTCTTTCCCTTCTGCCTCCCTCTTTCTTTCTTCACTCCTTCCCTCTCTTTCTTTCTTCACTCCTTCCTCTCTTTCTTTCTTCACTCCCTTCCCTCTCTTTCTTCTTCACTCCCTCTCTTTCTTTCTTCACTCCTTCCCCTCTCTTTCTTTCTTCACTCCTTCCCTCTCTTTCTTTCTTCTCTCTTCTTTCTTCACTCCCTTCCCCTCTCTTTCTTTCTTCACTCCTTTTCCCCTCTCTTTCTTTCCTCACTCCCTTTCCCCTCTCTTTCTTTCCTCACTCCCTTTCACCTCTCTTTTCTTTCCTCACTCCCTTTCACCTTTTCCCTCCCCTCTCTTCTCTACCCTCTTCTCTTCCCCTCTCTTCTCTCCCTTTTTCTCTTCCCTTTCTTCCCTTCTTCCTTTTTCTATTTTCTTTCCCTCTTATCACTCTCTCTCTCTTTCTTTCTCTTTCTTACATTTTCCTTTTTTTTCGAAAGGCATGAATCCTATCTTCCCTGTATAAATTTAGGTTATGACTATTATGTTTAATTTCATTTTACTATAGATTTCTTTTAATAATTGCAGGCAAAGGCAAAGCTCCCCCGCCTCCACCTCCAGCAGCTCCTTCTCCTTCTCCAGCTCCAAGGTTACCTCCAAAAGACTGTCCTCCTCCATCACCCTCATCAGAATCTTCCGCCAATTCTTCGAAAAGCTCCGAATCCACACCTTTGAATTCAAGTCAAGGATCTTCCAAAACACCATCTTTTCCAAAAAATGACATCCAAACGAAAATCTTAAATTCGGCTCGTCAAAAAAAAGATGAAGCCGCACCAAAGCAACCAGTCAAGCTCAGTGCTAGTCTGCCAGCCCTGCCCCCAAAGGTCTTTGTTGGCACAAAAACCAGCACTGAATTGTCCGCGAGTTTCAATTCTGAAAAGCATATGAAAAATAAGAACAACTCGAGTCTCCATGAGAACCTCGGATTAATAGACGTGTCTGTAACAGACCATCAATTAAATCGGCCGGAATCGGATGCCGTTAAAAATCGGCCTAGCAGTTTAGTCAGCAGCAGCCGGCCCCTTCAACCACCGCCCCCTTTGAAGCCAAAACCGAAACCAAGAGAAAGACCAGTTCCTAAGCGCCGCCTTTCTGTTCGAAACTCCACAGACAGCATTGGTGAACCGAAACCATCTTCCAAGCCTCTTCCTCCTCCTCCCCCGCCACCAGTTCCAAAATCTCCCCCGCCACCACTTCCAAAGTCTCCACCCCCAGTTCCAGTCAGTAATTCTATAGACACAAATAATAACAATGCAGACTCCGACTGCATGAACAATGACTTGTCAAGTGACGAAGATTCTTGGTTGGATTTTAAGCACGACAGTCTAAGTCTACGGAGTCTGGAGAATGCCGTTCTGTCCATTACTGGATGGCACGAAAATAACAATAATAATTTAAATAACTCCGCAGAAAGTCCATCTTCACCTGAAATCACGCCTCGGAGACCCCCTATTCCAATAAGGGACTACAACCTCCGTTCACCTTCAATAGAGAGAAGTCGGTCGTCCCTCTCTGAGAAATCCATCTCTTCGACGACAACCACAACAACAGTTAGGACACGAAGCCGGTCCGAAATCCGATCCAGTTTGGACAGGGACCCGAGTCACTTACCTCGAAAGTCCCGACCCACAACACCGAGTGGAATATTTTCCGATATTATAAACCAAAACTTGGACACGACAAAAGCCCCGGTCAGACCACCTCGGCCGAAGCACGAAGAAATAAAACGGACAAAGTCCAAATTGACCGCATCAGACATCCAATTTGTTCATGTTGATTTCACATCTTCGCAACAGGCTCATGAGCTTGGGGCCCCGATTTTACCGCACCAAAAGACTGACACAAGAAAACCGTGCCCCCCTAAACCGCAGCGTAAATCACTAGTCCGACGCAGTCACTCGGATGCTACAGACATTCGAGAACCGTCAAATCATGACATAGACAGCGAGACGAGATCCCAGAAACTATCTGTATCGTCAAGTCCCCCTTCAAGCCCTCTATCCGATCGATCAGATTCCCTATCCAAGACAGTCCCCGCCCCACCAAAAAGATGGTACCCTCCCCAGTCAAATGATAATGATGACAAATCGTTCTTAGACGGATTTATAAGCGTAAGTAATGATCACGATTATCATGAGATAATTGAACGGAGACTTTTAAATTCTACAACTCCATCAGTAGATTCACCGCAAACGACTTCTGAGAATTCAAAAGAGCCTACGCCACCTCCTATTCTTCCGCCGCGAAATTATACGAAAGAAGAAGAAGAGGAGGAGGAGGCTGAAGACGCTACAGACTCACAGAACCCTCCTTTGCCTGATAGAAATTATCGGGATAGTCCATCTTTGTGCTCGGCACAAAGAGTTTACGTTGAAATGACAGGGGCTAATGGGATTGACAGCAGTATGTTAGACTCGAATGAGATGGATAATGATGCTTCCTTGTCCCACACACGTCCTTTGAGCTCGGTCAGTCAATCGAGTCTCCCTTCGGACAGTGGATCTGGAAGTATGGAAACTGGTAACACAAATTCTGTTATGACGTCGGGCTCAGAATCATCGGAGGACGAAGCCGAATCTGAAAATGAGGTATGTATTTCAAAGAATCATTATTTTGTCACTTCTCGTAATCCCTTGTATGTCATGCCACATCTAAGTTACGCTTAGTAAATAACTATATTTACAACTGCTAAAACGATCACAGCCTAATAAATTTGTTGACGAAAAAGTTGCGCTCAATTTTGTTTTTAACTAGCACAGGGTTACCAGGGATCTTGATTTAAGAGTCGTTTTCACGTACAAAGAAACGAGCCTGTTAATTGTTATTCTGTGTTACTCTCACCCTTAGCCTGGATTGAACCAGCAGTCTGGAAATGACTGTTACAGATTGTTAACTATTGGACAGTGGAACAGTCAAATACCCCCTCAGCTTAATGGACTCTTCCTGGCAGTAGTGGCAGTAATTATTTAAGCTGGTTATAGTGGGTTCATTAGAGAACTAGTAACTGCATGGTTAGGCTGCAACATTTGAACTTATCAGTGGTAGCAGAGCGTAGTTTCGATCTACGGACCTCTGGGTTATGGCCCCATTTATAAGAACGAAGACCCACTACACTTAAACAGGTAGTTTTCTTCTAACAATGGAAAGGATTAACTATAGTTAATATCAGAAAGAAATAAAATATCCCTTCACCTAGGCCCTTACTTAGGCTAGATGGGCGGTCTGAGAGGCCCTCTCCGATCAATTGGCTGGTCACGTCATGCCCCAGCACCTAAAATGATTGTCCCAACTCTTTTTATCATATATGTGCTAAAAGGCGGTGATTGAGGGTCTTCATATCCTGCGAATGACATTAGACTCTATCTGATTAAAAATTCTGTTATTATAAACATTTCTCTATCTCTCTTTATATTGACGACTGCTTTGGGCACCTCATGTGATGTAATGGTTAGCAAGCCAGATTAGCAAACCATTGTTAGTGAGTTCAATTCTAGAACTCTGGGGAATGTGGAGCACGCCTTCATCACCATCGCTCCCTGTTCCACTCTGACCCGGATTGGTAGTACGTGTTAGGGTCCCATCTATGGGTTAAATAGAAAAATGTGTTTATAAAAAAAAAAAGAATTGAGTATCCATTTCAAAACTTTGTTGGCATTAAATGACCCACAGAGGTTGATATGCCGTAAAACAAACTAATAAAATATGCCCTTGTTAAACTGTCTTTTTTTTTTTTTTTTTTTTTTTTTTCTTTCTTTCCAGAAAGCCAAACGTAATGCCAAGAAAGTATTCTACATCGCCCGGGAAATCGTAATCTCTGAACGAGTATTTGTCAGTATTCTCAGATTACTCAATGTGGTATGGACTTTTCTATTTTTCTTCTCTATGCTTTGAGTAAGAAGAAATTTTCTTTTTTTTCTTTCTTTCATGGCTCTTTCTCTTCTCTCTCTCTCTTTTCTTTCTTTCGTGTCTCTTTCTCTTTTTCTTCTCTCTTTCGTTCTTTCTTTCTTCTCTCTTTCGTTCTTTCTTTCTTCTCTCTTTCATTCTTTCACGTTTCTTTTTCTTCTCTCTTTCGTTCTTTCTTTCACGTTTCTTTCTTTTCTCTCTCTCTCTCTCTCTTTCTTTCTTTCATGTTGCTTTTTCTTCTCTCTTTCTCTTCTCTTTCTTTCTTTCTCTTACATCCTTTCCCTCTTTCTCTTTTCTCTTACTTTCTTTCCCTTTTTCTTTCTCTTACTTTATTCCCCTTTTTCTTTTCTCTTACTTTATTCCCTCTTTCTCTTCTCTCTTTCTCTTTCTCTCTCTCTTTCTCTTCTCTCTTTCCCTCTTTCTCTTTCTCTTCTCTTCTCTCTTCTCTTCTCTCTTCTTTCTCTTTCTCTTTCTTTCTCTTCTCTCTTTCTTTCCCTTTCTCTCTTTCTTTCCCTCTTCTCTCTTTCTTTCCCTCTTTCTCTTTCTTTCCTCTTTCTCTCTCTTCTTTCCCCTCTTTCTCTTTCTTTCCTCTTCTCTCTTTCTCTCTTTCTCCTCTCTTTCTCTTCTCTTTCTCTTTCTCTTTCTTTCTCTCTCGTCTCTCTTTCTTTCACGTCTCTCTTTCTTTCGTCTCTCTTTCTTTCTCTCTCTTTCTTCTCTCTTCTCTCTTCTCTTTTCTTTCGTCTCTCTTTCCCTTCTCTCTTCTTTCACGTCTTTCTTTCTTTCTCATCTTTCTTTCTTTCTCATCTTTCTTTCTTTCTCATCTTTTTCTTTCACGTCTTTTTCTTTCTTTCTCTCACATCTCTTTCTTTCATGTCTCTTTCTCTTTTCTTTCACTTGTATTTCTTTCTTTTCCTTTCCTGTCGGCTGGGGGTTTAGAATACACCGACTGCACCTCTGCAAAGGGGTAAGACTCCTTCAAATGGGGCCACCTGTTGTCAGTGGGTGGCAACATGTAATGCTTAAGGATGGAACCCAGGTGGCTGAGCAGTTCATGACATGCAACTTCACTTTGGCCCTTACTTGGCCTAGACGGGCAATCGGAGAGGCCATACCTGTTAGGGTCCCATCTATGGGTTAAATAGAAAAATGTGTTTATAAAAAAAATTAAGTATCTATTAAGAATGAATTTATTTCAAAACTTTATTGGCATTAAATAACCCACTAAGATTGTAATGCAGTAAACCAAAACAAACCGAGCCAATCTATATGTTACTACAATTGTTTATTTCAGAATTTTTATATATATATATATATATATATTTACCAACCCCTCCGCACTAGCAGGAGGCGACACAAGGTCAATTTCTTAAGCGGAGTTTAACAGGTTTGAATTCAGAGTTTTCCTTCTCCTAGACTGGTTGCCTAATCAAGGTTAAAGAGCCCAGTATGCCCTACTATTTACCCATAGCTGGAGGGAGAATTGGATTCATGTGAAATGCTAACAGCTTCATCTAGGAATTCTCTAACCATTAGACCACACGCCTCCATAAGAGTTTTTAGAATTTTTATAAGTGAACATGTATGACACCACAAGTAGGAGGCCATCATCTCTGTAAAATCTTTCAGGTGACCCTGTTGCGCAGACAAACACAGAACTTGTGAAGCTTAAACAATCCTGTTCCTAACAACTTGCTGAGTAGTAGTACCTGTGTTATATACTCATGTCGGTTATATATATATATATATATATATATATATATATTCACGCCTCTAGGAGTCAAGGGTTATTAACAGTCAGTGGTAAATTTCCAGTGGCTCCCTTGATTCTAACATGACAGACCCGAATTTAATTCTACTTACAGGTACTGTTCACAATTTATTACTCCTCATAAATTGTTAGGGTCCCATCTATGGGTTGAATGGAAAAAAATGAGTTTTAAAAATGTTCTAAAAAATTGAGTTTAGAAAAAAAAGTCTTCGGCATGATATAACCCAAAAAAGGTTGACATGCTGTAAAACCCAACCAACCAACCAACCTAACAACTTGAATGCAGCTGCTCCTCTGTCGCTGAAACCCGAGTGGAAAACCCAATTCCCCCAGAACTAATGAGTCAATAATTACTGAGATAATTAATGTCCTCTTCTGTAGACATGTTTTTCCGCTGCCATTTTTTTAAAAACACTAATTCCCCTTCTTACTATTAATTCTATAGGCCTAAATAATAATATTATTAATTCAGGATACAGTGTTTTAAAAATGATAAAGCCATCTCTTGACAATTTGTGTTTTTGTAATGCAGACTATGCAGATGATCTAGAGCTTCTTGCAAATACTGGCATAAATGATAATGTTACTAATTCAGGATACAGTGTTTTAAAAATGATGCAGCTGTCTCTTGACTGTGCTTTTGTAATGCAGATTATGCAGATGAGCTAGAACTTCTTATAAATATGGGCATAAATAATAATGTTACTAATTCAGGATACAGTGTTTTAAAAATGATGCAGCTGTCTCTTGACTGCTTTTGTAATGCAGACTATGCAGATGATCTAGAGCTTTTTATAGATATGGGCATGACGCATGAGACCTAAAAAGATAATAACACTCTCTCCTAGGAGACAAGTTGAACGAAGCTGAAAGGCAGATAAAATCTAGTAGGGTTATTAAAAAAAAAAATGGATCAATAGCTTGGGTGAGCTCTTTTTAAACAAATGTTATATACCACATTTAAAGATGTCTGTAGGAGAGTCATGAGGATATGCCATATTGACACAAACACCTGGGAGGTAGATGCAAAAAATAGTGCGGCCTGGCACCTTAACGTTAAGCAAGGCATGGAGAGAGGAGTGAAGCGGAGAGGAGAGTAGCCTCGACAGCAAAGAGAGCCAGAAAGAGGGAGGAAAGCCAGCAGCCCCAGAAAGCATCACAGTTTGTGTGCATTCAGTGCACCGCAGACTGTCACTCAAGAAGAATGACTTGCGCAGATGCAGATTTTTTTTTTTTTCACTATGCCATCATCCTTAGTGGACGAAAAATTGCCCACTTATATACCACATCAAACATCAGGTATATAAACGAGAGTGTGTTCAGAGAGACACAGATTCAGAGAGAGAGACACAGATTCAGAGAGAGAGACACAGATTCAGAGAGAGAGACAGATCAGAGAGAGAGACAGATTCAGAGAGAGAGACAGATTCAGAGACTTACTTGTAGAGGAGTTAGCCTTTTTCACTTGCTGACGTCTTTACTCTTCCAGTTGCCATGTTCCTGTCTTCTATTCCTCTTCTTCTCTGGCCGACATCTCATCTAGTTGGGTTCTTCTATCTAACTTCTTCTACTAAGGGCTTTGCTTGTTTTCAATTGAATGAACTAACAAGACATTTTTGTTGCTTGATCAAGCTTTTATTTTATCTTGCCCATGATTCTTATTTGCCATGTTCCTGTCTTCTATTTCCTCTTCTTCTCTGGCCGACATCTCATCTAGTTGGGTTCTTCTATCTAACTTCTTCTACTAAGGGCTTTGCTTGTTTTCAATTGAATGAACTAACAAGACATTTTTGTTGCTTGATCAAGCTTTTATTTTATCTTGCCCATGATTCTTATTTGCCACGCAGGGAGACCAGCCTCATAGCATGTCTAAACTCTTTGACGGCTGGGCTGAATCTCAAAACTAAAACTAATCATGTGTTTCTCATGGTGTGTGAGATTTGCGCCTCTAGGGGTCAGTTGGGTTACCAACAGTCACTGGTAAATTTCCACCAACTGCTCTGAATTCAAAGTTAATGGCCCTTATTCTTGCTACAGGGTCTGCCAACAATTTATAACACCCATAAATTGTAACACAAAGAAATCTTGACTGTATTCAACACTCTGGTACTGATGATGGGGTTGAGGAAATGACGAGATTTGGTACGAGAATTAATGACTGGGGAGAGGGAGTTGGATTTTAGGACAAATGGAAGACAGTTGAATTTTGGGACCAGCTGAAGTCAGATCGCAAAAGTATCGGCCAGACAGACACTTAACAGCAGCAAATTAGAGAGTGAATGAGAGCAAGAAGAGGAAATGAAATGCGTGAGTCCCACACTTCCCTCTGACCATTATTGGGTAATCTGAACATTAGCTACATAAATGAGAGTAACTTCCCCTTGTTTATTTAACTTTGAGGAAACCATATGTTTTCGTCGGCCATTTTCATTTCACCGTAATTGTTCGAATCAATACAACTGCATGTTTTAACACAAAATTATCATAAAATGTGTTCTTAATTGTGCTTGCGCATTATTTGAAATGAACTTAATTGTTATTAAGAACACATTTTATGATATTTTTGTGTTAAAACATGCAGTTGTATTGATTATGGTGAAATGAAAATGGCTAACCAAAACAATTGATGACACAACACGTGCAAGCCCCAAGATTTACAGACGACACAGCCAGACAAAGACAAGATGTGCATATGAAATAAGATACTTATTTTAGAAATTGATGAAAACTTAATTTTAAATTTTTTTTAAAAACATTTAATTCAATTTGATTTTATTTTGCAGGAATTCCGAAAAGCAGTTTCTGACGCCACAGAAAAGGCCGGACGTCCGGTGATTCCAAGTAACATGCTAAATCAGATTTTGGACTATTTGCCTCAATTACAAAACTTCAATGAAGATTTACTTCATGATCTCGAAGAACGATTAAAAGAATGGTAAAAAAAACAACACTTTTTTGAAAAAATTTTTTGCCTCTATTATAAAAACTAGCAAATATATGCACCCTCCGGGTGCAAGTATCTAAGTTTTAATGTAATATTGTATTAAATTAGAAAGGCTAATGAAAGTAAATAAGAATACAGATAAAAAGATTTGAAACAGAGGGAGTATAATAAAAGATTTGAAACAGAGGGAGTATAATAAAAGATTTGAAACAGAGGGAGTATAATAAAAAATGGAACAACTGAAACTCTCGTCTTTCATTGTTATTTTTTCTAATTTAAGTATTTAGTTAAAAGAGGAAGTAAATAATAAAATGACAGTTATTTTATCTTGTTAATGGATTTCAATTAAGATTCATTGAAGAGATTTTAGCTTATATTCATTAAAATAAAACCAAACAGTTAGAAATCAATAATACTAAGCACATATTTATTAAATTCGATTTTTTAATATTAATATGCAAATTAGCTTTCCCATTCACACTGTAAAGCGCTATTTTGTTGTATATATAAATATAATTGCATGTTGTCAGTATGTAGACATAGTTAACAGTATTAATAATGTAAAACAATTTTATTAATAATTGAGGTTTAGATAAAAATAAAATCATGGAGAATGTGATGTCAATAACTAAGAGAATTGTGACTTGAGTAGGAATATAGTTTCGGTTACAGACAGAAAAACTCACAATCTCTATTATAATAAGATTTGATGATCTTAAAGAACAATTGAAAGAATAGTATGGCTTCTTTTTTTCCTTACATTTTAGACTCTTTGTCTATTATAATTCAATTCATATTAATAATAATTATAATTCAATGATCTCGAAGAATGATTAAAAGAGTAGTGCCATTTTTCTATTTTTTTAAAGAAAAAAACTTTTTTTTTTTTTAACTATCTGCTCCAATTACAAATTAAAAAAAAAATTTTAATTTATTTTATTTTAAACTATTTGCCTCAATTAAAAAAAATTCTATGATCTCGAAGAACAATTGAAAGAATGGTTGTGCTTTTTTTTCTTCTTCTTTTTTTATAAAGAATGTTAGTCTTTTTTTATTTAAAGAATGGCAGCAATGTTTTTCTGGGTTTTTTTAAGAATAAAAACTTTAAAAAATGTTGTTTTTTTTAAAACTATTTGCCTCAATTACAAAAATTCTATGATCTTGAAGAACGATTAACTCTTAAAATAATATTGAGAATTTTGTAAGTCCAGAGCCCCATTCCTATAAGGATTTATCAAAAAATGGCTAAAAATGACCTTTTCATTTAAAGTTACCTGTTATTTCCCTTTAATCTAAGATTTCTAGATATGTTTAATATTACATTTAAACAAAGGCTATCGTTTGGGGCAGATTAGGAAAACGAATGGGACTTCCGGCTGGGTGGAATGAGGCAGTATAGGATGTTAAGAGTGGTAGTGTTTTTTTTGTTTTTTTTATTTTTTTATTTAAAAAGAAAAATGTCTTTCAAGACTTTAAAAATTAAGAAACAAATTTAAATAAAGGAGAATTTTTTGGTGAAAGAAAAAAAATGTATCATTATATAATATGATTTTTTATATAATTTGATCACTATATGTGATCACTACATTATATAATGATCACTATATGTGATCACTACATTTATATATCACTATATGTGATCACTACATTTATATAATTTGATCACTATATGTGATCACATTTATATAATTTGATCACTATCACTACATTTATATAATTGATCACTATATGTGATCACTACATTTATATAATTTGATCACTATATGTGATCACTACATTTATATAATTTGATCACCATATGTGATCACTACATTTATATAATTGATCACCATATGTGATCACTACATTTTATATAATTTGATCACCATATGTGATCACTACATTTATATAATTTGATCACCATATGTGATCACTACATTTATATAATTTGATCACCATATGTGATCACTACATTTATATAATTTGATCACCATATGTGATCACTACATTTATATAATTTGATCACCATATGTGATCACTACATTTATATAATTGATATCACTACATTTATATAATTTGATCACATGTGATCACTACATTTATATAAATCAATCACTACATTTATATAATTTGATCACTATATGTGATCACTACATTTATATAATTTGATCACTGTATGATATACTAAATGAACAGAAAATCCGTCGAGTTGGACAGCCAGATCTCTCCACTGAAAAAAGATGTTCTCCCTGCTATGAAAGTCCCCTGACCAAGTCCTTGCCTCCTGCAACAATCTTTGCTACCAGTCCTCCGCCAAAGCTCACTCACCTCTTCTTCTTCGTCATCGTGCATCAGTGTCCTCATCAGCAAGATCAGAACGCAGCTGTCTCAGTGTGGTAAATCAGGCCTTAAATAATCATTTACTACCCTAACTAAAATCCCACATCCAGGTCAGTTGCGCAGCATAGTAATTTGGATGCACACTAACAAGGTAGTCCGACATCAAGCCACGACTCACAATCAGGAGGATACGAGTTCAATCTCCCTAATCTCCCACTACACTCCCCCCTGATCTCATTTTGCACGCCCAATATGTTCGTGCTCACTTTGAGCTATCATGTGCATGATTTCTCTTTCCATATATATATATATATATATAATATATATATTGGTTAGGAGGTTGATTTAGAAGGCCATCACAATGCAGTTTGGAATAAAATAAAAAATAATAATACGGTAACAATGGTGGTGTGTGTTGACCTGTATTTTTTTTATTATTTCTTGAATTTTCGAGGTAATACCTCTTTATCAAAAGAATTGAACTGAAGCAATACAGCTATGGCATTTCTTCCTAAATGAATTTAAAAAAAAAAAAAAAAAAAAAAAAAAAAAATTCATTTAGGAAGAAATGCCATAGCTGTACTGCTTCAGTTCAATTCTTTGATAAAGAGGTATTACCTCGAAAATTCAAGAAATAATAAAAAAAATACAGGTCAACACACACCACCATTGTTACCGTATTATTATTTTTTATTTATTCCAAACTGCATTGTGATGGCCTTCTAAATCAACCTCCTAACCAATACATACACAATGCTTCAAGCAAATTATGAAACTCTCTTTTATATATATATATATATATATATATATATATATCATTATGTATCACTATGATATAATTTTATTACTATATTTAGATGAGATAAATATTAATTCAGTCAAAGAAATAAATTTTAAAGTATTAAATTAGGAATAAATATAGATATTTAAATTTTGAAAGTTTTACTAGTATACATTTTTTTTATAATGTCTTGATTGTTTTTTTTTTTTGTTTTTTTTTTTTTTTTAGTTTTTATTTTCTAGTAGGAATATGTATTGTGATGTAGTTTTGGTTGCAGACAGACACCAAATCTCCATTATGATAAGATTCATTTATTCTTTTTAAATGTCTTGATTGTATTTTTTTTGTTTTGTTTTTTTCTAATATGTATATGTATTGTGACGTAATCAGTTATGTAGTTTTGGTTACAGACACCAAATCTCCATTATAATAAGATTCATTTAATTTCTTTTTTTAAATGTCTAAATTGTGGGGTTTTTTTTCTTATTTTTTAGGGACAAAGTGCAAACAATTGCTGATATTTTTGTAAAAAAGGGTCCATTTCTCAAATTATATGTATCATATGTTAGTAATTTTGAAAACACACAAAATGTCTTTGATGACTGCTGTAAAAAATACCCGGCATTTGCAAATGTTGTCAAAGAATTCCAGGTGAGTAAAAATTGAAATTCTTTTGTATTTTTTAACTTACTAGTAAGAATATGCGTTCTCGTAGGGTGTAAGTATAAGCTATGTCAGAAAAGTTCCAGGACTGGTGTCCCGCCCTGTCAGCTTGGGCGTTAGAATGCACTGATTGCACCTCTGCAGAGGGGTAAGACTCCTCCAATGGGGCCACCTGTTGGCCATATGTAGCAATCCTGTGATGGAACACAGGTAGCTGAGCAGTCATGCAACACTTCACTTTGGCCCTTACTAGACAAGTGGTCGGAGAGGCCTCCTGGTCACATCAAGCTCTAGCACCTATATGATTGTCTCGACCCTATTGCCCTTATGACAAACACCCAACCCTTTTTACCATATGGGTGCTAGAAGGCAGTGACTGAGGGTCTTCATGTCCTGGATATAACATTAAACTATCTGATGATGAGGTTCCATTTTTGGAGGTTTTTGGGAATGTGGAGCACCCCTTCATCACCATTGCTACCTGGTCCACTCTGACCCAGAGTGGTAGTACCTGTTAGGGTCCCATCTATGGGTTAAATAGAAAAACATGAGTTTATAAAATTGAGTATTCATTAAGAATGAATTTATTTCAAAACTTTGCCAGCATTAAATGACCCACTGAGGTTGATGTGCCGTAAAAAAAACCCAAACCAAATCCAGGACTGGTGTCACAAAAAAAATTATTTCAAATCCAAACTACTACAAAGTAATCCCCCTAGAGTCTAATGCACTTTCCCATCCCTCTCTGCCATGCTTGCATGCACTCATAGAAAGATTCTTCCGGGATTCTCCATAGCTCTGTCGTCACTGCCTTTTTGATTTTGTGCACATCCTTACCACAGGTTCCCTTGATGACCCTCTTGAGCTTGGGGAAGAGGGAAAAAATCACATGGAGCCATGTCGAGTGAGTAGGGAGGTTGCTCCAGCACAGTGATGTTCTTCTGGGCCAGGAACTCTTAGATACTCAGGGCAGATGCATTGTCATGATGAGTTGTCCTGCCACATATTTTGCCTCCTCTTGCACATTGAACGAAGCAAATGTCGCAGTATCTCTTTGTAGACGTGCTGGTTGATTGACTGGCTTTGTGACAAGAACTCGCAGTGGACAATGCCCCTCACATCTTTTGTGACACCAGTCCCGGAACTTTTCTGACATACCTCATATTTAAGTTTTAATGAAAGTAAACAAACAAGCTTAAGTCTGTTTGAGATGGCAATAGCTGACAATTTGAGAGAATAAGTGCTTAATTGAAGTCATACCTGATTGAAATTAATTAGTTGATAATTAATGAATTAGGTGAGCATATCTGTTCAAATGTAACGGCGTAAATGAATCGAGAAAAAAGTTAATCTCTGTATGTACATTTCGGTACATTATGCCTCATCAGCAGAGTTATAGACAGGAGACTGCTCTGTGTGTTATTAAGTTTTAATGTAATGAAATATATTAGAAAGTTTAACAAAATTAAATAAAAATGTATATAAAAAGATGAAACTTATTTTAATTGTACTAGCAAATATATGCACCCTCCGGGTGCAAGTTTTTAAGTTTTAATGTAATGAAATATCGTATTAAATTAGAAAGGCTAATGAAACTAAATAAGAATGCAGATAAAAAGATTTGAAACAGAGGAGGGTATAATCGAAAATTAGAACAACTGAAATTTACTCTTCCATCACTCTCGTCTTTCATTGTTATTTTTTCTAATTTAAGTATTTAGTTAAAATAGGAAGTAAAGAATAAAATGACACTTATCTTTTCTTGTTAATGGATTTCATTTAAGATTAATTGAAGAGATTTTTGCTTATATTCATTAAAATAAAACCAAACAGTTAGAAATCAATAATATTAAGCATATATTTATTAAAATCACATTTTTAATATCAATATGCAAATTAGGCTTCCCGTTCACACTGTAAACCGCTATTTTGTTGTATATATAAATACAATTGCATGTTATTAGTATGTAGATATGGTTAACAGTATAAATAATGTAAAACAATTTGATTAATAATTGAGGTTAAAATAAGGATACATTCATGGTGAATGTGACGTCCATTACTAAGGGAATTGTGACTTGAGTAGTGATTTAGTTTCGGTTACAGACAGACAAACACACAATCTCCATTATAATAAGATTTTAATTGGTTTGTATATAAAATCATTTATAGGATTGATCTTACCCCCCTCCCATGACCCCTTTTTTGGTCATTTTTTGTTAACACATCCCCCTCTTTCCATACAACAAATTCTTTAAACTAAATTATCTCTTTAGCATAACTCTTTCTCTTAACTAGATCAGAGTTTTTCAATCCTTAGCTATCCCAATGAAATTAGAAAGACTAACGAAATTAAATAAGAATGCATATAAAAAGATGCATATATAAAAGATAACAATAATTATATTTCAATTGGTTTCTATATAGAATTTTTGGAGAATAAAACAATAATATTAGAGATCAATAACACCAAATAATTATTGATTAAACCCAATTTTGTTAAAAGCAGCACACCATATATTATGTAAACTGTTATTTCTTAGTGATATACAATATACATTGCAGGATTTTAAATGCTCTAATAACATGGGTTGTTTTGAGGCATATCAAATTCTGATTTTCATAGGGACATGAAACATGTGTGGCATTTTTTATTGGTTAATTCAGCTCCTGCTGTTTAGAACAGTCTATAACAGAATTTTCAACCTTTTTCATCTCACAACGCAGTGAGCTGGGCAATAAATTGATCGAGATACACCATCAGTATCTAAACATAGAATTATTTTATCATTTAAGTTTTAAAAGTAAAAGAATAGTGAAAATGTACTACAAGTGTAAAAGAAAACAACGAAATTTTATTACTAAAGGTATATTTTTAATTAATTAAAACAAAAAATATTAAAGTCATAGAATAAAAATCTAAGAGGATGATCAACCATCCTCAACACTCACAGCACACCCACAGAAGCTTCACGGTACACTAGTGTGCTGCGGCACACCGGTTGAAAAACTCTTGTCTATAAATATAAGTTGTTATCTTTCATATACCTTATACTATGATAATCCAACAAACCTTCCGCCCTGTCGGCTGGGGTGTTAGAATGCACCGACTGCACCTCTACAGGGGGGTAAGACTCCCCCAATAGGGCCACCTGTTGGCCGTGGTTGGCAACCCGTGATGCTTTAGGATAGAACCCAGGTGGACGAGCAGTTCATGACTTGCAATACTCCACTTTCGCCCTATCTTGGTCGTCGGAGAGGCCCCCTCCGATCAATTGGCTGGTGACGTCAAGCCCTAGCACCTATATGATTTTCCTAACCCTATTGCCCTTATGGCAAGCCCCAACCCCTTTTTATCATATGGGTGCTAGAAGGTGGTGAATGAGGGTCTACATGTCCTGGAATTACGTTAAACTCTATCTGATGGTGAGGTTCCAGTTTTGGAGGTTTGGGGAATGTGGATTACCCCTTCATCACCATTGCTCCCTGGTCCACTCTGACCCGGAGTGGTAGTACCTGTTAGGGTCCCATCTATGGTTTAAATAGAAAAATGTATTTATAAACAAAATTGTATTATCCATTAAGAATTGATTTATTTAAAAACTTTATCGGCATTAAATGACCCACCAAGGTTGATATGCCGTAAAACAAACCAAAACAACAAACCTTGATCTAAAATAATAGAACAAAAAATTATCATGTTTTTTTTTTATTTTCTTTTTCAGGCGAGCCCTGCATGTGGTAACCTGGCAATTAAGCACCATATGTTAAAACCAATCCAAAGAAATCCTCAATATCGGTTATTATTGACAGGTAGGAATTTTAACAAATAATAGCTTCTCCTCAAGATATCCACCATACTACAGTACACACACAAACATACATACACACATACACAGTGACAAATATACTCAGTTACATGGATTATTTGGACTATTGTCCTCATCTTTATTGTTATCTGTACAACTGTTCGGCCGATGTGCCTTCCGGCCTTCTTCAGGTTTTTCTTGTCGGACTCAACTGCAAGTTCAATCCTGGTGAAGGGCGACAGTAACAGAAAATAATAACACAGATTAACAATTGTACCTAGCTATGGTTAGCGGAATAAGAACAGGATACCCCCATGGATTAAATAAAGGGTTGGGTTCAAAGTACCGTGATGGCTTCACATATAGTGGTGAGGTTCCAAATCTGGAGCTCTGTGGAAGTGTGGAGTACCTCTTCATTGCCATTACTTCCAGACCTACTTTGACCCGGAGTGGTAGTACCTATTAAGGTCCCTTCTGTGGAAGATTAAAAAATGGGTTTAAAAAAATACCCAACAAGAATGAATAAGACAAAACAGTCTTCAGCTTAAAATAACCCAACAAGGATTGACATGCCATAAAATCCAACCAATTGACATTATGCTTTTCAATAATGTATTTCTTTAACATTACAGATTACTTGCGGCACCTTGAACCTGATTCACCTGATTATAAAAATGCACAAAGTAAGTGTTTTGGATTTTCTTTCATTAAATTATTTTTACTTTGATTCTCCTTCTCTCAATTCTGAATATTAGCCAGTCCTGTTCCTTAATATTTGCTTAATATGTGTGTAAAGTTTTATGATGATCAGATCACTGGTATAGGCACCAGTTGATTATACACTGACAGACAGAAATTGCTATATATATATATATATATATATATATATATATTGTATTGTTCTTGCATTACCCCTGAAAACGGCCTGTGATGGGACAGAAAGTACTCAGGGGAACTAATAAGCTATGGCAGATACCTCAGCCATTTTCCGCCTGATATTGTTACATCAATCTGGCAACTCGAAAGGACCATGAACAAGATTTGTAGACAGAAAATGGCTGCACAGTTCAATGAAATATGTCTGAAGGAAAAAATTCTGCCTAACTATATATATTATATATATAATATATATATATATATATATATATATATATATATAATATATAGGGATGTGCAAAGAAGTGCGAAGGGAGGTAATTTATTTATTTTTTTTAATTTCTGAATTTTAAAACAATTACCAAAAATCAGGGAATTGTCCGATTTTAATGAAATTTTCACCAAATTATTTTCCCACGACTTAATTTTATAAGGATTAATTTATTTTATGGAAGAAACTTGAAAAAATACTTTTTTTATCAATTTAGAATATAGGGGGGGTTTGACCTTTGAGCATTTGAAGAAGAAAAAAATCCCAGTCCCTAATTTTTACATTTCTTGAAAGATCATATCCTGAAGAATATATTATTAAAAAAAAAAAAATTAAAAAATAAATTCAATAACCTAAAAAAGTGATTTTAAAATTTAAAATTCATTTTCTTAAAATTCAAAAAATAAATAATGTAGCAAGTTTTTTTTTTTTTCATAGTATTAAAAAATGTAGTTTTCTTTAAATTGATGCAAAAAAAAATTATTCTATCTAAGTTAAACTGAGTTTTTCACTACCTTAAAAATTTCAAGGTCCATTATATATGTGCAGGATTATTAATGACTAACTAGCAATTTTAACCAAAGATAGCCCAGAATTTTATCTTTGAAAAAATCTAAGTTAAAAACCATGCATAACCTGGCAACATATTTTAAAAGAATTAAAACGATTTTTTTAAATCGCCAATTTAAAGTATGGAAGCCTAAAAGAATTGATTATCTCCCACGTTCTTTATAGTTTGGTTTTAGAACGAATAAACAAATAAAACTTTGACTTGAAGTTTTGTTAGACGCGTGAAATTTTGGTTGTTTTCATGTAAATTTTCATTCGCGTTAACAGAAATTATTGGCAAATGAATTCTCTTTTTGTTTATGAAATTATTCGCTATTGAAATTTTTAAAGTTTCCTAATATCGTTTATTCTGTAATTGGAATTTTTTTCCGGTACTAAAACCATAATTTTTATTTTGAATACTAAATAAATATCAATTTACAATTTTAATTTAGGCCAAATTTTTTAAAAGTTAAAACGTTTTTGGGTTAAATCGAACTCAAAGAATCTAAATTTAACCATCGTTTTTTCACCTCGCAGAAAGAAATAAAAAATACCAAAACTCAGGGAATTAATAGAATTTAATGAAATTTTCAGGGTTTATATATTTAATGAATAAAAGATAATGGACCAGTTATTTTATCTAAGAACTTTTTTACAATTTTTAAAGTCTGTCACGTATCTTCGAGGCGTAAAACAGTTTCTGAAAGGTATGTGATTAACTTATGTGAAAAATGCAAAAGTCTTTAAATGAAATAAAAAATGCATTATAATATATTTTATTAATTTATATATTAACAATTTTATTAAATTCGGTTAATTCCTTGACTTTTGGCAGGGTGACATACAATGATGGAAACTTTTTTTCAAGTCGCGTGTTTAAATTTGCACTTTCCCATCGCGTAGCTGGATATTTATTGTTTACAAGAATCAGACAACAACAAAAAAAAATGATTTTACATATTTGTTTTTTTAACACTTAGCGCTTCTTTCTTAAACTAAAAATGAATCTTTATTTTTTTATCATAATTGACGCAATACTTTTAAAATTCATTATTCAACAATGTTTAACCGAAGTTCAAATCTGGGTATTTGAAACATACAAAATAGAATTATGTCACTCTAAATAACATTGAGCCTACATATCTTTTTTCACCTATCGTAAAAATAAAACAGGAGAATTATCATCTTTATAGGTAGCGTTCCCGTCAATCTCTGCACATCCCTATATATATATATATATATATATATATATATATATATGAGGAATAATGAGTAAAGAAAAGAAAGTACAGAATGGATTATAAAAGATAAATTTTTTTTTTTTTTTTTTTTTAAATCCATTCTGTACTTTCTTTTCTTTACTCGTTATTCCTCATATCGTCGGATTCAATTCCAATTCCATTTTTACATATATATATATATATATATATATATATATATAGTTGTTGGGGTGGGTTTTTTTTTTACCATATTTATTTTGACTTTAAATGTTTTTGGCTGTGAAATGGATAATGGAATCCCTATTCATCCCCCAGCAGTAATATTTTTGGTAGGGAAAGGGTTAAGTGATCATGGGATTACTGCAGTTGAAATAAGAACAAAATAAAATAAAAAAAGATAGAAATTTCACTTACCTTGATGGCCAATTGGAAAAATGGTGCTTGAGAGTGACTCCCATTATATAGAGTGTAGACCGGAGGTGAGAGGCATTGTGGGAAGGGGGTGAATGACTATAAAAGCAAACGTCTGAGTGAAGATTTTCGATTTCCGTTTAAGGCAAACTCGAGTGAGCGTAACGGAATTGCAAGAAAGTGAGGTTGGATGGAGAGTTGAGAGTGTTACATAATCATTAGATACCTAATGATTATGACAATAGTGTAGAAATCATTATGGCGATCAGTATAGCTGATGGCCTTGAGAGTGAGTGACAATGCTTGACCTCACTCTGACCTTGCCTTGCGGGAATGGACTGTGAGAATCGGAAAGCAATAGAAAGCCCCCTTCCGGTTTAAGGTGTAAGCAACTCAGTCAGTTAGAGTTAGGACTTAGAAGCGAAGCTAGCAAGATGTAAGGATCCGCGCGCATTGTCTGGTCAGGGGGTTTATGGAATAAAGTAACATCATCGTAAATTGAAGTCTTGTTGTTATTACTAAAAGCTAACAATAGCACAGGGCTTCTGATAAGCAGTGATCCCCAACAGAGACCAGAACCGGAATCCCAAGAAGACCAGACCTTAGAAGATATACCGGCAAGAATAAGAAGTAAAAGAGAAGTATACAACGTATAGATATATAGTGCCGGTAAAGAGGTATGCAATATATACCTATTTGGTACCGTCAAAGAAAAGGCACTACGTAACAAGAGTTACAAACCACGTAACAAGAGTTTGACAAACCAAGACAATTACGTAACAAGAGTTACAAACTAGGTACCGTCAAAGAAAAGGCACTACGTAACAAGAGTTACAAACCACGTAACAAGAGTTTGACAAACCAAGACAATCAAATTCCTCCCCAATTGTATAATCGTTTTTCTTTTTTTTTCTTCTTGTAGCTGCCCTAAATATTGTCAGTGAAGTCTCCAATCATGCAAATGAAAGTATGAGGCAAGAGGTAAGTTACTTTTCTTTTCTCAATGTTATTTTTACTAGCAAATATATGCACCCTCCGGGTGCAAGTATTTAAGTTTTAATGTAAAAGTAAAGTCGTCGGGGCAGCCTAATGTCGGTATAAGCCATGCAGCGAGGGAGTCTATCCCCTTTTCACTAGCGCTAGACCAAGGAGATTATTTCAGCGTCTGAGGTGGAGCGCCACACCTACCATCAGCTCCTTACTTTACCGCACAGATCCCTGTGCTACTCATACGCTGAGTTGGCGGGGCCGGGTATCGAACTAGGAACCTTGTGGTTTCTAGACAAACACTCTACCGACTGAGCTAACCCGGCCCATAAGTTTTAATGTAATAGAATATATTAAATTAGAAAGGCTAATGAAACTAAATAAGAATGCAAATAAAATGATTTGAAACAAGGGGTGTATAATCGAAAAATAGAACAACTGAAACTTACACTTCTATCACTCATTACTAAATTTTCCTAATTTAATAACTTAGTTAAAATAGGAAGTAAAGAATAAAATCAGAATTATTTCTTCTCGTTAATCGATTTCTTTTAAGATTTATTCCTGAGATTTTTGATCATATTCATTAAGATAAAACCATACGATTAAAAATCAATAATACTAAGCACATATTTATTAAAATCAAATTTTTAATTTCAGTATGCAAATTAGCCTTCCTGTTTACACTGTAAAATGCTATTTTAGTGTATATATAAATACAATTGCATATTATTCATTTGTAGATATGATTAACAGTATTATTAATGTAAAACAATTTTATTAGGGATTGAGGTTTAAATAAAAACAAAATCATGGAGAATGTGACGTCAATAACTAAAGGGAATTGTGACTTGAGTAGTGATATAGTTTCGGTTACAGACAGAAAAGCAAACAATCTCCATTATAATAAGATTTTCTCAGTAAAACAATAGAAATCGTTCCTCTTTATATTACACTGGGCAATAGGGGAGGTTGATTTTTCACTTTTTAAAAAATATCAAATTGTCCATCTATGCGAAAGTTGTGAGTTAGTATACTGAATACTGATACCAAAAATTAGATCTTTTACTTGCACCATTGTTTGAGGAAATAGCATCAAAGATCGACTACTAAAATGCACTAAAAATCCTCTTTTTCGCGAAATTTAGCCTTTAAAAAGAAACAAGGATTTTTAGTGCATTTTAGTAGACGATTTTTTATGCTATTTCCTCAAACAATGGTGCAAGTGAAAGATCTAATTTTTGGTATCAGTATTCAGTATACTAACCCACAACTTTCGCTTAGATAGACAATCTGATATTTTTAAAAAGTGAAAAATTGACCGACCCTACTGGGGAAACACAATTTTTGTTGAGTTAGATCTGACACTTGTTTTTGACTATTTGTTGACCTCTGAATCCACAAATGACCCCAGTTTTTCTATATCACATCAACTTTTTGAGCTACAGGATACCCTCAATTTTTCTCAAAAATCATAAAAATCAAGCATCAAACAAATTTGTGCTTATTTTATCGAATGTTTTAAAGATGTACATATGATGAAAAATAATAAAATATTACACTGGGCAACACAATTTTTGTTTTTGACTAACTTTTGGACTCTGAATCCAAAAATGACCAGGAGTTTTTCTCTACTATATCAACTTTTTGAGTAACAGAATAAATACCTTCATGTGGTCTCAAAAACCATTAACAAATTAAGCTTATTTTATAGAATGTTTTAAAAATTTACATATAATCTTATTATAATGGAGATTGTGTGCTTTTCTGTCTGTAACCGAAACTATATTACTACTCATATCACTATTCCCTTAGTTATTGACATCACATTTTCCATGATTGTATTTTTATTTTAACCTCAATTATTAATAAAATTGTTGTACATTATTATTACTGTTAACCATGTCTACATACTGACAACATGCAATTATATTTATATATACAACAAAATAGTGGTTTACAGTGTGAACGGAAAGGCTAATTTGCATATTGAGATTAAAAATGTGATTTTACTAAATATGTGCTTAGTATTATTGATTTCTAACTGTTTGGTTTTATTTTAATGAATATAATAAAAAATCTCTTCAATGAATCTTAAATGAAATCCATTAACAAGAAAAAATAACTGTCATTTTATTCTTTACTTCCTCTTTTAACTAAATACTTAAATTAGAAAAAATAACAACGAAAGACGAGAGTGATGGAAGAGTAAGTTTCAGTTGTTCTATTTTTTATTATACTCCCTCTGTTTCAAATCTTTTTATCTGCATTCTTATTTAGTTTCATTAGCCTTTCTAATTTAATATAATATTTTATTACATTAAACTTAAATACTTGCACCCGGAGGGTGCATATATTTGCTAGTTGAAAATAATAAAATTCAATGGTGAGTCAAAAAGTAATGGCATTTTGTTTAGGACATGTATAATTACCAACACAGGAACATGTATCATACACCAAAATGAAGCTGTTCCTCTGTGGATTACATCCCTACTTCTCCACATAAGTCACCGTTTCTCTTAATAGCAATGTTCCACTTTTGAATGAGAGCATGTTTGTCTCAGACTATCATCTCTTCTGCTCCATGAAAGAAGGTTTGAGAGGCAAACATTATTCCAGTGATGGGGAAGTGAAATCTGTAGTGAAGAAGAGGCTCGAAGAACAGTCAATAGAATTTTACGGAGCAGGGATACATTTGAAGGTGGAACATTGCTATTGAGAGAAATGGTGACTATGTGGAGAAGTAGGGATGTGATCCACAGAGGACCAGCTTCATTTTGATGTATGATACATCTTCTTGTGTTGGTAATTATACCTGTCCTAAACAAAATGGCATTACTTTTTGACTCGCCCTTGGGTTATTGATGAATTCAACGATTAAACATGTTAAAAGCACAAGAATTAAAGATTAAAATTTATTTTTTTTCAGTCATGCCCCATTGTTGCCTTAACTTATCAGCGTAATTAGATTTCCATATGATTGATAATTGCATTATTTATTTATTTATATTTAATTTTTAATTATTTATTTATTTTTATTTTTATTTTTTTTTTTTTTTTTTTAATTTATTTATTTATTATTTATTTATTTTTTATTTATTTATTTATTTTTTTTTTTAAATTTTTTTTTATTTTATTTATTTATTTTTTTTTTTAATTATTATTATTATTTATTTATTTATTTTTTTAAAATTTTTATTTATTTTATTTTATTTTATTTTATTTTATTTTTTTAAATTGTTTTATTTATTTATTTATTCATTTATTTTTTTATGTATTTATTTGTTTATTTTCAGGATTACATTCAGAAACTCATGAGTATTCAGTATAGTTTGATAGGGGAGTTTGAAGTGATTAAACCTGGAAGAGTGAGTATAGCTTATGCTTCTTCTTGTATTTTCTAACCCCTCCTCTCTCTCTCTTTTCTCCTTTCTTTTTCCTTTTATTTTTTTTTTCCTTTTATTTTTTTTTTTTTCCTTTTATTTATTTTTTTCCTTTTTTTCTTATTTTTCTTTTTTTCTTTTTTTTCCTTTATTTCTTTTTTTTCTTTTTTCTTTTTTTTTCCTTTTATTTCTTTTTTTTCTCTTTTTTTTTCTTTTTTTCTTTCTTTTTTCTTATTTCTTTTTCTTTCTTTTTTTTATTTTTCTCTTTTTTTCTATTTTTCTTTCTTTTTTTCTCTCTTTATCTCGTCTCACATCTATCTCTCTATCTATCTCGGTCTGTTCACTTCTATCTCTCTATCTATATCCCAATCTATTTATCTATCTAATCTTCCTTCTGAACACGTAAACATTTTTTTTTTTTTTTTGCAGAAACTAGTCAAGATGGGAGAGTTACAAAAATTATCTCGGAAAGAAATGCAACCGAGAGTTTTTATCTTAGTAAGTATTAATTTCATAACACTTTTTTTTCTTCTGAAAACATTTAGACCAGTTGGAGAGGCTTAGAATATACTGTGTCCCCTGCAGAGGAATAAAGCCCCCTACTCCCTAAAAAAAAGGTGTCCTAGGTATAGTACTAAGCTGCATCTGATGGTGTAATTTTGAAAAGCGTGGAGTACCCATTTATCATCATTACTCCCAGGTCCACTCTGACCTGGAGTGGTAGTACATGTTAGGGTACCACGTATGGGTCAAACAGATCTATTTGATAATTATTCGTATTCGATAGGACTGAAAAAAAAAAAGCTATAGATATGAATATTCAATTATTACACTGGGTAACAAAAAAACATGTTTTAAAAATCGTCCAGGGTTTTCCAGCTTATTTAGACTAATTTTGATGCTCTGAGTCCGAAAATGACCTTCGTTTTGCTCAATCAGGTCAGGTTTTTTTGCTACAGAAATTTTTAATAAATCGATTTTTCGTAAAAAAACAAATTTCTGCGGATCATCAGCTGAGAAACCCCTGACGATTTTTTCCGTTTTCCTCAAGAAATAAAAGTCAACGTATCAAATTCATTCAGTTTTTATTTAGTCCATCAAATTTGATAAGCATAATTATCATAATATTAGTATAAGAATGAGCGTTATGTGACACAAAAGTTCAGAGTTCACGGCATAAATCGGCATTTCTTCGATTCCCGTGTGTGAGCAGCTGCTGGGTTGTCTCTCTTCAGCGACCAGCAGTAGTCCGCATCATGACTGCGTCCCACCTCCCCTGGTACCTCTCCTCCATTTGGCGCATGTCCTGATGGAACCTTTCTCCCTGCTCGTCACTCATTGCCTCAAGGTTTTCAGGAAACTTCTCCATGTGTGAGAACAGGAAGTGCATCTTTATACTCATCAAACACCCGAGTTTTTGGAAGGCCTCTATCATGCTGCTGATGAGTGTGGCGTGGTTTGCTGCCTTCGTGTTCCCCAGGAAGTTGTTCATCACCTGCACAAACGATTTCCACGCGGCGCACTCTAGCGTGTTCATGGAGTTTTGGAACTCTGTGTCCTTTATGAGCTGCCGTATCTGTGGGCCATCGAAAATGCCGGCCTTCAGCTTCTCAATGGTCAGTCGAGGAAAGGCTCGGCACAGGTAGTTGAAGCACCTCCCATCCTTGTCCAGAGCGCTCGTGAACTGTTTCATTAACCCAAGCTTCATGTGTAGCGGTGGGATCAATATCTTCTCCCGGTCAACAAGAGGTTCGTTTATGATGTTTTTCGCCCCAGATACTAACTGCTCTCGCGCCGGCCACTCTTTCTTTACATAGTGCTGGGCTCTGTCTCGACTGTCCCACATACATATAAAGCATGGGTACTTCGTGAACCCGGACTGCTGACCAAGTAGAAAGTTCACCATCTTGAAGTTGACGCAGATACCCATTGGTGCTACTCATATTGGATTTTGTCGAGCACGTACTTCACTGCTTCATATTTCTCTTTGAGAGTTGTGGAGTGCGCAAGAGGGATTGAGGCAAACTGGTTCCCGTTGTGGAGGAGCACACACTTCAAAGAGCGCTTGCAGCTGTCAATGAAGAGTCGCCAATCTCTCGTATCGTATTGAGGAGCGCCGAGTTTAACAAGACCGGCGACATCTCGGCAGTACGCGAGGTCTTCCTCTTGGCAGAAGTAGCCCATGTAGTCCTCATGCCTTCTACGAAAGAAAGTGATATGCGCGTCCTTGCCAAGTAGATTTTTCTCTTTGAGTCTGGAGGCCAACAGCTCGGAGGAAGTCTTCGACAAGCTGAGATCCCGAACCAGATCATTAAGCTCACATTGTGAAAAGGGCTGCGGACTATCTTGTGCTCCATACTCCTCTTCTGTATATCCTCGCTCGTCTGTAGTGGTGGCCTTGTCGTCGCTGTCGGGAAGCTCTGTGAACGCTGGTACAGGAATTTCTTCGCAGTGAGCCAGTGGACGGCGGGCAGATGGAAGGTCGGGGTACTGGAGGCTGTGCCGATTCTTCCGGTTGATGCCAGTAGTATTGATGGCGCAGAAGTAACAATCCGATGCATGGTCAAACGGCTCCCTCCAAACCATCGGAATCCCAAATTCAGGGAAGTTTTCGCGCCCTTCGTCCACCGCTGGAGGTATTCCACGCACGTCTTGCACACTGTGTGCGGTGCCCAGGACTTATCTTGGTCACCCAGCTTGGCTTTAAAGTAAGCCTCGTAGGCGCGCTTCACAAATCCTGTTTTTTTTTTTCTTTTTCTTTTTCTTTTTCTTTTTCTTTCAGTTTAATGATACCTTGTTGTACACAACGCCTGTTGCTGGTGGTTACAAATTGAACAATATGCTCAAACTTGCTGGGATGAAGGTAATGACAAAGTCCCTTTACTTCGATTTCAAGTAAAAATAATTAAGTTTATTCCTTTCTGTTGAAAAAGTGAAGATTTGGGAGAGTGAGAATTATTAAGAAAAAAAAAACGCAGCTCAAATTAGAAAGATGAAGGATAATACTAGTCAAATTTATTAATAAAAAGTATCTAGAATTAGGAAGATGAAATAATACTAGTCAAAATATTAATAAAAAGTATCTAGAATTAGGAAGATGAAGGATAATACTAGTCAAAATTATTAATAAAAAGTATCTAGAATTAGGAAGATCTACTAGTCAAAATTATTAATAAAAGTATCTAGAATTAGGAAGATGAAGGATAATACTAGTCAAATTATTAATAAAAGTATCTAGAATTAGGAATCTAGTCAAAATTATTAATAAAAAGTATCTAGAATTAGGAAGATGAAGGATAATACTAGTCAAAATTATTAATTAAAAAGTATCTAGAATTAGGAAGATGAAGGATAATACTAGTCAAAATTATTAATAAAAAATCTAGAATTAGGAAGATGAAGGATAATACTAGTCAAAATTATTAATAAAAGTATCTAGAAAGGAAGATGAAGGATAAACTAGTCAAAATTATTAATAAAAAGTATCTAGAATTAGGAAGATGAAGGATAATACTAGTCAAATTATTAATAAAAAGTATCTAGAATTAGGAAGATGAAGGATAATACTAGTCAAAATTATTAATAAAAAGTATCTAGAATTAGGAAGATGAAGGATAATACTAGTCACTAGAATTAGGAAGATGAAGGATAATACTAGTCAAAATTATTAATAAAAAGTATCTAGAATTAGGAAGATGAAGGATAATACTAGTCAAAAGTATCTAGAATTAGGAAGACTAGAAGGGGTATCTAGAATTAGGAAGATGAAGGATAATACTAGTCAAAATTATTAATAAAAAGTATCTAGAATTTTAGCTAGAATTAGGAAGATGAATAATACTAGTCAAAATTATTAATAAAAAGTATCTAGAATTAGGAAGATGAAGGCTAACAGCACCTAGCACCTATATGATTTTCCCAACCATATTGCCCTTATGGCAACCCCCAATCGTTTTTATCATATGGGTGCTAGAAGGTGATGGCTGAGGGTCTACATGTCCTGGGAATGACGTTAAACTTTTTCTGATGGTGAGGTTCCAGTTTTGGAGGTTTGGGGAATGTGGAGCACCCCTTCATCACCATTGCTCCCTGGTCCACTCTGACCCAGAGTGGTAGTACCTGTTAGGGTCCCATCTATGGGTTAAATAGAAAAATATATTTATTAAAAAAATTGTATTATCCATTAAGAATTGATTTATTTCAAAACTTTATCGGCATTAAATAACCCACTGAGGTTGATATGCCGTAAAACAAAACAAATCAAACAAACCAAAACTATTTACCCATAGCTGGAGGGAGAATAGCAGGATTCACTCTTTTCCCAAAGGAATTATCACAAATTCCATCTTATCTTTTAATAATTGATTGGATTAAAAGTAAAAAAATTTAAAAAATGTTTTCTAATTTTCACTTGTACAATTATTATTTCTGCAGGTGGAAACGCCAACATTGGACGACTTCAAAAATGAATTTAGCATCATCAGTTTTCAGCGATCATTCACAGTCTGTGCCAAGTAAGTAATTTAGAATTCCTTAAATTATATATACATATATATATATATATATATATTTAAAAATTTGTTTTGGGATGAAACAAAGAAATCACAGTGCTCAACCACAAATTTGTAGGAGCTTTATTTATTTGCTGAATTTTTTAAATATAAAAGTTTTTCATAAGCAACTACCCAGGTTTCAGGTTATTTCACCATCGTCAGGTTGCTACTGGTGTTTCTTTGAAGAGATTTTGTGTTGTTATCAACACAAAATCTCTTCAAAGAAAAACCAGTAGCAACCTGACGATGGTGAAATAACCTGAAACCTGGGTAGTTGCTTATGAAAAACTTTTATATTTAAAAAATTCAGCAAATATATATATATTCATGATCTTACTTCTTTAATTCAAATTTTGTTTTTGTAGTACCTCATTGGAACGTGACGAATGGATAGAGGCTTTTGCAAATGCAATCGAAGAAAATAACTTAAAACGAAATTCTTTTGAAGTAAACAGAAACCCGGTGTCTGTAAGTATTGTACTACTTTATTGTACACTAGAAGGGGCTACCCAGCATTGCCTAGGTAGAGGGAGGATAATAATAAGTCATAGTCATTTATTTATTTGAAAACTTTTTAGTTAACCTCTTAATACTAAAACCGACTGCACCTCTGCAGAGGGGTAACACTTCCTCAATCTGTTGGCCATGGGTGGCAACCCATGTTGCTTAAGGATGGAACCCTGGTGGCTGAGCAGTCCATGACCTGCTATATATATATAAATGGTATAAAATATTTTTTTTAACAGTATTGTGTGTTTTCATACCTTTTTATCTATCTATCTATCTATCTATCTATGTGTGTGTGTATATAATATATATATATATATATATATATATATATATATATGAGCAAGAAAAATGGGAATGAATACATCAGTATGTTGAAGAATTGTTGAAGCCCTGTTGGCTGGAGCTTTAGAAAATACTGACTGCACCTCTGCAGAGGGGTAAGACCCCGCCAATGGATCCACCTGTTGGCTGTAGGTGGCAACCCATGATGCTTAAGGGCGGAATCTTGGTGGCAGAGCAGTCCAGACATGTAACACTCCACTTTATCCCTTACTTGGGCTAGACATGTGGTTGAAGAGGCCCCCATCAATGAATCAGCTGGTCATGTCAAGCCTTAGCACCTATATGATTGTCCCAATGAAATAAATAAAACAAAAACTTATTCAGCATAAAATAACCCAACAAGGGTTGACATGCCGTAAAATGCAACCAACCACCTCTGATATTATAGGTCAACATAAAATAGGAGACGTTCTTTTTGTAATAGCCCTGTCGGCTGGGGCTTAAGAATACACCGACTGTACCTCTGCAGAGGGGTAATATGCCCCCAATAGGGCCACCTGTTGGCTGTGGGTGGCAACCCGTGATGCTTAAGGACGGAATCACTTAGGCCCTTACTTAGGCTAGACGGGCGGAGAGGCCTCCTCTGATCCATCGGTTAGGCATGTCAAGCCCTAGCACCTATATGATTGTCCCAACCCTGTTGCCCTTATGGCAAGCCCCAACCCCTTTTTATCATATGCGTGCTAGAAGGCGATGGCTGGGGGGTCTTCATGTCCTGGGAATGATATTAAACTCTATCTGATGGTGATGTTCCAGTTCTGGAGGTCTTGGGAATGTGGAGCACCCCTTCATCACCATTGCTCCCTGGTCCACTCTGACCCGGAGAGGTAGTACCTGTTAGGTTCCCATCTATGGGTTAAATAGTAAAACGTGTTTATAAACAAAACTTATTATCCATTAAGAATGAATTTATCTAAAAACTTTATCGGCATTAAATGACCCACTGAGGTTGATATGCCATAAAACAAAACAACCGACAACCAATTCTTTTTGTAATGAGCCACATATTTCATCATTTGTTATTTTGTTTGTTTAAAAACAACTTCTTTCTCTTTTCAGTCTTTAGAAAAAGGATTTGTTTTGGGGGACAAAGCCCCCCTTTGGGTGCCTGACGCTCGTGTAACAATGTGTATGATGTGCACATGTGGATTTACATTGGCCTGGAGACGGCACCACTGCAGAGCTTGTGGGAGAGTAAGTATTTTATATATATATATATATATATATATATTGTAAACAAGGTTTGTTTAGAATGGCTTTTTGCCGATAATTTTTTGGAGAATAAGTGCTTAATTGGAGTCGTACCTAATTTTGAAAATTAATTAATTAATAATGAATTAGGCGGGAATACCTATCAAATTTATGGCTAAACAAATCGAGAAAAATCAATCTCTGTATGTACATTTCGGCCTATTAGGCCTGATGAGGCCTAATAGGCCGAAATGTACATACAGAGATTGATTTTTCTCGATTTGTTTAGCCATACGTTTAAATAGGCATTCCCGCCTAATTCATTATTAATTAATTAATTTTCAAAATTAGGTACGACTCCAATTAAGCACTTATTCTCCAAAAAATTATCAGCAAAAAGCCATTTTAAACAAACCTTGTTTACAACTTATCGTATCGTCGTGTAGTAGGAGTCACTAGAAGAGGAATATTAACCTACTCTAAACAAATCATAAAAATCTAAGAAGTTCGTTTAGTGTAGGGGTTATGAGATCGGCCTGTCAGCTTGGCAGTCCGGTTTCAAATCACGCACAGGGCGGTCTTCCGATCTATAGCTCTGCTGATGAGGCCTAATAGGCCGAAATGTACATACAGAGATTGATTTTTCTCGATTTGTTTAGCCATAAATTTGATAGGTATTCCCGCCTAATTCATTATTAATTAATTAATTTTCAAAATTAGGTACGACTCCAATTAAGCACTTATATATATATATATATATATATATATATATATATATATATATAATATATAAAGGAGAGATTTTGGTATGTACGTGTCGACGTATAACTCCAAAACGGGAGGTCACTCAGATTTAAAATCTTGCATACACATTGATATTGTTCTAACTAAGAAACGCTCCAAATTTGGTTATTGATTTTTACTGATTAAGGGATATAATTAATTAAACCAAAATCATATGGCTTCCTCAAAGGGAAATAAACAAGGGGAGGTTACTCATGTATGTAGCTAATGTTCAGACCACCAAATATTTTATGTGTTAATTATTTGTTAATTTGCAACTTTCGCCACATGGAAAACGTTACAATTCCAAAATCAACCTACCTTTGTGGACAATATCAGTGAATCAATTTGAATAAATACTTTAATTCATATTATAAAAAAAAAAGACGACTCTGCAAAGAAATTAACATTGCCTATTGTGTAAATAAAAATAGTATTTTTAAAATATTCTCTTCTACTGTACCAAGAAGGATAGATCTTATACAACATTCTAACTAGAAACATTAAATAACATCTTGTGTCACATCCTAACAGTGGCAAACGGGTTGTGTAAATACCTATCATTATCAAATTGACCGAAAAAATCGTTTTAAATGTATTAAAAATAAATTACATGTGTAATATTATTTTGCTTTTTTTTATCTATATTACTACTTTTTGACTTCGATAAAAATTTGACCAAAATAATCAATTTAATTAATTTTAATTTGTTTTTAAAATGATTAGTAGATAAAAAATTGGGTATCTTTAGGTATACCTTATTAATATATATATATATATATATATATATATATATATATATATATATAAAGTTAAGAGAAAGGAAATGAATCCGACGGTATGAGTCCAGAGTAAAAATAAGCTCTGAAGATGATTTTTATAAATCGAAATTTTGTTCAATATTAGCTATGAATATGATATAAAATATTTTCATTTTAACAGCATTGTGTGTTTTCATATCCCTTTATCTATGCTTATATATATATATATATATATATATATATATATATATGATACTAGGTAGGAACTACTAAAATTTTTAGTAGTTCCTACCTAGTATCATAATTTAAATTATTTAAAAAAATTTTTTAGATATTTTTTTAATCTTAAACAAATTTGTTCAGAGATCATTTTTTTAAGTAAAATGATTTTTTGTTTGTTTATATCATAACGGCGGTTCTGATTGGCTGATTATAAAATGGCAGATAAAATCACTAACCTCATTGGTTAATCTTTATTTCAGAGCTACTTATTTTTTTTAACGTATTCTACTGATTTAAAAATTAATTAATTAATTACCAAACCAAGAAAACTATGTGGGAAAAGTAAGTGGACACTTTTTGTGATTTTATCTTAATGATTACGTAAAAAATTATCGAGCCATTTTTTACATCCGACAGAACTGAACGTTTTTTGCTTTGGGATTGTAGCCTAAACAAGGGTTAACATGCCATAAAATTCAACCAACCAACCAAGCATTTAATAACTTAATATGTTTTTGTTTTGCAGGTTGTTTGTGGAAACTGTTCCAACAACAAAGCTCCTCTTCATTATCTTGAAAATAAATCCAGCAGGGTTTGTGATGAATGCTTTGAAAGCTTAAGAGATGGTATGTTATGATTACAATCTTCTTATAAGGTCATATTGTGCTTATATATATATATATATATATAATAAATAAGTAATCCACAGACACATGTTTCAAGGTTTCACCTTTCATCAGTGTGGCTATACCGCTACCCCTGGCCGGGTTTGAGACCCGAATGAACTTTTGTTCGCAAATCCTCTTACCCATACGGCCAGAGGCAGCTGTCAAATATAGGAGAATATTTAATCGCTACATTTCTAAGCGGAAATGAATTCACTAGAGGCCTCAAACATATGTAAACAAAGCGAGGCTTAGCTGTGCGCCAGATACAGTGAATCTGCAATTAAATCCCTATTTAAAGTGCTCAACCAAAGTGGGAGCATATATATAATAAATAAGTAATCTACAGACACGTGTTTCAAGGTTTCACCTATATATATATATATATATATATTATATATATATATATATCATGCACTTTTTAAATTTTAGCTTTAGACAATCTTAGTGGTTTATATGTATATATTTATACATATTTTTTTATTTATTTTGGACGAGTGTTATAGTGTTAATCGATTATTTTCGCTTGGTGCAACTCTCTTGATCTTTTCTTTTTTTCATTTTTTTCCCCACGTGAAGTTTGGTAGTATATTTTTACTAACAAATTATTTGCCAAGATTTTTTTTCTTACCGCAAGGATTTACTAATAGGATTAGTGTGTATATATATATATATATACATATATATGGTAGCGCATGGGCTAGTGGTTAGAGTCGCGTGGAAAATGGACTCGTCGGTTTGAGTTCAATTCCTAGACGAAGCTGTTGGCATATCACATAGCGCTAATACCCTTGGGAAAGGTATGAATCCATATATTCTCCCTCCAGCTATGGGTTAAATAGTAGGGCAGACTGGGTTCTTTAACCTTGGGTAGGTAACCAGTCTAGGAGAGGGATAACTCTGAATTCAAAATTCCTGTGGTCAGTCGTTGATTGGGTTCATGGCATTCTATGATGCACCAATTCTTTCCTATCAACTGTGTCAAAAAGTGTGGAATGGTCCTACACAAGCCTTCACCACTATAAACAAATCACTGTGTTGGTTGTTCACTGGATGAACACTCATGCGTCGAAAATCGACGAGAGAGTTCATTATATATATGGTAAAATAAGGAATGAAAAGAACAAGACTCAGACAAAAATGTGTAGTATATTTCGCTGGAACATTAAGTTCAGATAAGTTGGGATCCTAATGATTCAATAAAGGTTTGAGGAAGCGGAACTTAATGTTCCAGCGAAATATACTACACATTTTTGTCTAAATTTTGTTCTTTTCATTTCTTATTTTACCTCATTCTGTTGCATTCATTCCAATCCTATTTTCCTCATATATATATATATATATATATATATATATATATATATATATATAGTCCCGCACTACTTTTTGAATTTCTCTATGCATCCCAGAATCAATGACTGGCCAATACTGGTTACTCCCCCTTCTTCATATACAACCAGCATTTCTCCTGTTTTGAAAGTCATCCACCATCACCACACGGCATTTCACCTCATGTCCCAATGAAGGCTGCATAAACAAAAACATTATAATGTCGGCTTCATCAAGAATAAATTCATCTTTTGGAATAATTTGTTTTACTATTTTTCTACACACACACACAGACACACACACACACACACACACACACACACACACACATATATATATATATATATATATATATATATATATATATATATACACACACACAGCTATTCAGAGACAAAAAATATTGTGAGACCACAATGCTTGCAAAATGTGTGGTCATTAAAAGAAAAACATAAGAAAAACATAAGAAAGAACTAGATGTGAAATGGAGAATTATTAAAAAAGTACCTTCACACAAAGGGAATGAAAATCCCTGTATATTGTGTCTGCAAGAAAAATTAAAAATAGCCGAATTTGATGACCCAGAACAGCTATTGAACACTTGGGCAGAGTTAACAAATAAGTGCAAACATAAAAATAAGCACAAACTCTACATAGTGACTTCCAGCATTACATAGGGGATAAAGACGGTGCTGGAAGGCAGTGGCTGAGGGTCTTCATATCCTGGCCATGACCCATGATGCTTAAGGATGGAACCCTGGTGTCTGAGCAATCGATTACATGTGACACTACAATTTGGCCTATACTCAGGTTAGACGAGTGGTCAGAGAGGGCGCCTTCCAATTAACCAGCTGGTCACATCAAGCCTAGACACTATTGCCCTTGTGGCCAGCCCCAACCCTTTTTATCATATGAGTGCTAGAAGGCAGTGGCTGAGGATCTTCATATCCTGGATATGACATTAAATTCTATCTGATGGTGAAATTCCAGTTCTGTAGATGTAGAGAATGTGGAGCACCCCTTCATCACCATTGCTCCCTGGTCCATTCTGACCTGGAGTGGTAGTGCCTGTTAGGGTCCCATCTATAGGTTAAATAGAAAAATGTGTTTATAAAAAAAATTGAGTACTTATCAAGAATGAATTCATTTCAAAACTTTGTCAGCATTAAATGACCCACCAAGGTTGATATGCCACAAAACAAACAAATAATCATTTTTGTTGTTTTTATCAAAATGTTCTAATATATTGTTCGTTGTTGAGGTTCTTTAAACCCCTGAAGATGTACAGATGAAACATAATGTGGAAAAAAAAATAAAGATTTAAAAAAAAATGAAAACTTTGTGTAAAAAAAATTAAAAAAACAGAAATGAATTCTTGTGAAGAGAAAAATGGAAGTGAATCCGACAGTATGTAATATAGTGAAAAATTTGAAAAAGTACAGGTTCAAATAAAATGAGTGATATTTATTCAGCCAACGCTGCAGTGTTGCAATCTGTTTAGTAGATCTTCTTCAGGGCTTTTGTTGATATAAGTAAAATTTATCACAGAATAATAAGGAGACTGTGATAGTTTTTGTTGATCAGTTTGTTTAAAATGTTTTGAATGGAAAATTAGCACTCTTAGAATTGTTCGAAATTTATGAAACGCTGGGATAAATGGTTTTGAAATATGACATCAAACATTCAAATTATTATACTGACAAATTTATAAATACTGACAATCTGATGTTATTACATTTCTGGGGGGAAAAAAAGACAACAGTTTGTATATTTTTGTAGAGTTTTAACATTTTTCAAAACAGACGTATATTGACTATAAAACAGATCGGCCTGCTTAGGTGACATGTGGGGCCATATATATTAGTGGACAGTGGTAATATACATGAGACTTTGATGAGTTGTGGTGCACTTGAGCACTGTACGCATGCATGTATATTATTACTGTACGCTATTCATGTTCCTGATATTAGTACATTATTCTATGTACTATACATGAGACTTTGATGAGTTGTGGTGTACCTAAACTCTGTACGCATACATGTATATTATTACTGTACGCTATTCATGTTCCTGATATTAGTACATTATTCTATACTATACATGAGACTTTGATGAGTTGTGGTGCACCTGAGCCGCCTGAGCATGGCACGCAATAAATTTCATTACTTTTTTTTTTTTTTTTTTTTTTTTTACAGATGTGTCCCAACAATTGGAACAGTCCAAAATAGCCAAGGATAAGGAAGAAGATATAAAATTCCGGGAAATGCTTCTATCACGATTCCGAAAAATTCGAATAAGTGGACGATCAAAGACTTACATCCATCGACCAGCTTGGCTGAAAGAGGTATGAACAAGCATCTTTCTTAAGTGGAGTACAGCTGGTTTGAATTCATAGTTTTCCTTCTCTTAGACTGGTTGGCTTAACAAGGCTTAAGAACCTGGTCTGCTCTACTATTTTCCCATAGCTTGAGGCAGGGAAAACAGATGGATTCATGCCTTTCCCAAGGGCAATCGTATAAATTGAAATGCAAACAGCCTCATTGGGGATTTGAAATCAGGTCAACAATTCCATTTTTTGCTATAACCATTATGCTAAGTGCTCCTCAAAAAAAGAAACAATAACTGTATGTAACGATTGTCTTCCCTTGTTGGGATGGAATTCCCTTGCAGCCAGTATTTGCCACTAGATGGCATTACTACCTGGCTATTTAAACACAGCCCAGGAAGAAATCACTCTTTTTGATCTGGTATCCACAAAGAGACATTAGACAAGTTGTCTCTGTCCATAAAGGCTTTGGGGGGGAGGGGGCTTGCACCCATATATGTACGTAGCCCTTTCTACTAGACCCTAACCACGTAGCTCCTGTACTTCCTAGGGGAAGTCCTCATGGCATTGTGGCTAATGTGCTGGACTCGTAGTGAGCAAGTTATCCAAAGGTGAACGTAATAGCATGACTGAATTTCAAACTCGCTTACTACAAGTCTAGCATGTTAGCCACAATGCTACATGGACTTTCCCTAGACAGGTTGATGTGCCATTAAAATAAATGAACCAATCTATTCCCTGTTCTGTCATGAAGCCAGAGCTGAGGCTTTGAGTAAACAAAGGAGTTTGTATTTTGGTTTCGTTATTTCTTTTTTAATTTTCATCTTCTTTCTTTCTTTTATTAATACAATTATTGATTTGGCAGTTGAAAAAATCAACTGGGTCTCAGAACATGCACACACACACACACACACACATACACTCATGCACACACATGCAAGACCCCCTACATACCAACAGGTGAATATAATAAAATAAAAAAAAAAAAAAAAAAAAAAAGAATCAGATGGGACTAAAAATTACACACACAAACAAACAGGCTACTGCTTAATAATAAAACAAAAAGGGTAGGTCAAACATGGAATGATAACCAGACATTGTTGAACAGACACATGCACACACACACACACACACACACACACACACATGCAGAGAATTTGGAAGATATAAGACACAGCAGAATGGACGATCACTAACAACAGCTTCAGTTTCAGAAATCTTCTGTAGAAGAGATTTTTATCACGAAATATTAAGAATAAATTAAAGGTTAACAGGCAACACCATAGTTACCTCATTTTTCTTTACACTTGCATTGTGATAGCCTTCAAAACCAACCACCAAACCAATATGAACACAGTGCTTCAAGCAAATTATAAAACACTTTTCTTAATACTATTATGTTTTAAGTTAACCCTTTATCTACCACTGCCATCCACAATAGCCATGTCCCAAATGGTTGACAAGCTAGTATAGTATCGCTGATCCTTTACTACTGAATAGAAATGTATTCATTTAATTCATTTCTCTTTTTTTTTTTTTTTAACTCTAAACTATTTTCTAAGAGCTGACAATCTCGTGTGTTTTCAGAGGGATCTGGCATTTTGATTGTCGGGCAGTTTGGGGTGCTCTGTTAGATAAAGGGTTAAAATAACCTAACAATGGTTGACATGGTACAACACCAACCAACTTTGTGGTTGCGTAAGATTATTGTCAATCCCCTGTATTTCTAAATGGATGGCCCTTTTTCATATCACGGGCGGGACTTTCCATGGAAACTCTTGTTCCTTAATCTTCCGACCGTTATCATCTTGCAACACCCTCTGGTTAAAAATGTGACCGTCTAAATCAGTCAAGATGAAATGGGAAAATGTAAATCCTGAAAATTATCCTGAAGGTCCTACTGGTGAAACCTAGGTAGATATATTCTGCTTTCAACGTTTTTCTAAACCAGCTCTGTAAATGTATTGAGCATTTTTTATATTCATTCATCATTCTGACTTATTCGGTTAAAACTTTCCATACGTGCGCTATGTTAGTCAGATGAAAAATGTTTAGTTAAGAAATAAAAGCTTACGAAAATAATATGGTTTTGTGATGAATGAATGTCTTGGTAACAAGACTGACCTAGAAGACCAGACACGAAGTCCCCAAGACAAAGTCCAGACGCTAGAAGAGACGCTAGAAGAATAGAAGTAAGAAAGCAAGGAAAGAGGTATGCAACATTTTGTTGCAGATTAACTAAAGAAGGATGGATCTAGATCGAATAAAGAGAAAGAGTGAGTAAGATCGGAGGCTTACTGCTGACCGGGTCAAACGAACTGTCCGGAAAAACAACAATAGCAGGATGACAAAGGACTTCCTATTGACTGGTGACAAATCTAGGATTGCAGGTCACGCAGTACAGTTCCGGTGTAATTTGAATAGACCAGAACATGCTGGGTAAAAATTGAAAAAGTGACAGTTAGACCGGAGAGTTCAGGAGTTGAGATTTGGTAGCCATTAAGAGCAGACTCCCGTCGACTCTCCGAAGAAGAGACCTGTTATAACTACGGTTCATTTCACCACTCATCCAAGCCGGCGTTATCACGTCTAACACCTCCTTTCATCCACGCCAACCGAGGAAAGAAAATAAAGTCCAGCTTTCTTTTGTATACCTGTGTTGGTTTTTAATCCAGTGGGCAGGGTTAGCTCAGTCGGTAGAGCGTTCGGTTAGAAACCACAAGGTTCCTAGTTCGATACCGGTCCTCGCCAACTCAGCGTAGAGTAGCACAGGGATCTGTGCGGTAAAGTAAGGAGCTGATGGTAGGTGTGGCGCTCCACCTCAGGCGCTAAAACAATCTCCTTGGTCTAGCGCTATTGAAAAGGGGATAGACTCCCTCGCAGACTGGCTGATACCGACTTTAGGCCACCCCGACGACTTTACTTTTACTTTACTACACACCAGCGCTGTCAATTGATACAGTATATAACAATTTGGCTCAACTTTATAACATTTTTTGTTGTTTTTTTTTCTCTCTTTCTGCAGGTGCATGCCAATGATCAAGGTTCAACAATGAGTGGATATTTAAAAATCTATAATGGCAAAAAATGGAAGCGTTTATGGTTTGTTCTCAAAGACAAAGTTCTCTACAAATACAAAGCGAGTGAGGTAGGTACCTTTTTTATTTATTTATCTTTTTTTTTTTAAATCCCTATCTGGGCTCTGTAACCCTCCTACACGCCTTGCCTTACACCAGGGGTGTCCAAACCTTTTGCAAAGAGGTAGGCAACTTGTGATGCTTAAGGATGGAATCCTGGTGGCTGAGCAGTTCATGACATGCAACACTCCACTTTGACGCTTACTTAGGCTAGATGAGTAGTTGGAGAAGCCCCCTCCAATCAAACAGCTTGTCACTCCAAACCCTAGCACCTATATGATTATCTCAAACCTATTGCCCGCCCTGTCGGCTGGGGCGTTAGAATGCACTGACTGCACCTCTGCAGAGGGGTAAAACTCCCCCAATGGGGTCACCTGTTGGCTGTGGGTGGCGACCCGTGATGCTTAAGGATAGAGTCCAGGTGGATGAGCAGTTCATGACATGCTATACTCCACTTTGGCCCTATCTTGGGCTAGACAGGCGGTCGGAGAGGCCCCCTCCAATCAATCGGCTAGTCACGTCAAGCCCTAACACCTATATGATTTTCCCAACCCTATTGCCCTTATGGCAAACCCCAACCCCTTTTTATCATATGGGTGCTAGAAGGCGGTGGCTGCAGGTCTACATGTCCTGGGAATGACGTTAAACTCTATCTGATGGTGAGGTTCCAGTTCTGGAGGTTTGGGGAATGTGGAGCACCCCTTCATCACCATTGCTCCCTGGTCCACTCTGACCCGGAGTGGTAGTACCTGTTAGAGTCCCATCTATGGGTTAAATAGAAAAATGTATTTTTTTTAAAAATTGTATTATCCATTAAGAATTGATTTATTTCAAAACTTTATCGGCATTAAATAACCCACTGAGGTTAATATGCCGTAAAACAAAACAAACCAAAAAAAAAAAAAAACCCAAACCTATTGCCCTATGAGCAAACTCCCAGCCCTTTTTATGATATATGTGCTAGAAGGCGGTGACTGAGGGTCTTAGTGTCCCAAGTATGACGTTGAATTGCATTATAATAAAAAAATAATAATAGTCAATAATAAATAAATAATAGAATATGACGTTGAATTTCATCTAATAGTGAACTTCCAATTTTAGAGTTCTGGGGAGTACTACTTCATTGCCATTACTCCCAGGTCCACTCTGACCCGGAGTAGTAATACCTGTTTGGGTCCCATCTATGGGTTAGATAGAGAAAAAACAATGAGTTTAAAAAAAAAAATTTTTTTTTAAATTGAGTTTAAATAAAAAAAATTTTGAACACCCATCAAGAATGAATAAACAATATATCTTCAGCATAAGATAAGCCAACAAGAGTTGACATGCCGTAAAATCCAATAAACAAACCAACCAACCAACTTGGGCTTTTTGTTTTAGAAACAAGATATTACATATGAAATATACAGTATATATGAGCGAGTCACTTTCTAACAGGCTGACTATACTCAAACCCTAACATTATTATTACAAATTCACATCATGTATTACAGTTAACAGTTCAAGACAATTTGATGACTGCCCCTATGCCGGATTCACAGACTCCTGATATGACAGATGATGATGTAGTGACTGGTAGTAAACCAATGGGGAGCAAGAAAATGCCCCAAGCCTTAAAGAATCTGCTCCCTTTCAATGAACCTGGTTTGAAAGAGTGAACTCTTGACTATGAACTGTTTATGACTGTGGGAGGATGGAGATGAACAATATATTCCTCTGTTCCGTTATTGTTGACTATATGTTTGTTCTCTTTGTTTCAGCAACTGGTAAAGTAAATGATACCAGGTAAAAACTAAATGATATAGGTAAGGGACATAATACATAATATTATTATTCAAATGAGACACCCTGGGTGTGACAGCCGCCTTTAGCCATTTGCCAATTTGTCTCTTCTTTCTGTCACACCCAGGGTGTCTCATTTGAATAATAATATTATGTATTATGTCCCTTACCTATATCTTTTACTTTTTACCTGATGTTTAGTACCTTTTACTTGGTACCTTTTACTTTTATTTGGTATGTTTTACGTGGTGTTTAATACATTCTGATATTTGGTACCTTTTACCTGGTACATTTTACCTTATGTTTGGTACCTTTATTTGGTATGTTTTACCTGGTGTTTAATACATTCTGATATTTGGTACCTTTTACCTGGTACATTTTACCTGATGTTTGGTACCTTTATTTGGTATGTTTTACCTGGTGTTTAATACATTCTGATATTTGGTACCTTTATTTGGTATGTTTTATCTGGTGTTTAGTACCTAACCCACTCTGTCAGCTGGAGCATTAGAATACACCGGCTGCACCTCTACAGAGGGGTAAGACTCCCCCCTATGGGGCCATCAGTTGGCCATGGGTGGCAACCCGTGATGCTTAAGGATAGAACCTTGGTGGCTGAGCAGTCCATGACTTGCAACAATCAACATTGGCCCTTATTTAGGCTAGACCAGGAGTCGGAGAGACTCCCTCTGATCAATCAGCTGGTCACATTTAAGTCCTAGCACCTATTAATTGTCCCAACCCTATTGCCCTTATGGCAAACCCCAACCCTTTTTATCTTTTATGTGCAAAAAGGTGGTGACTGGGAGTCTTCATGTCCTGGGTATGACATCAAATTCTGATGGTGAGGTTCCAGTCCTAGAGCTCTTGGGAATGTGGAGTACCCCTTCATGACCATTCCTCACTACTCCACTCTGACCTAGAGTAGTAGTACTTGTTAGGGTCCCATCTATGGGTTGATTGGTTTGTTTTGTTTTACGGCATATCAACCTCAGTGGGACATTTAATGCTGATAATGTTTTGAAATAAATCAATTCTTAATGGATAATACAATTTTTTTATAAATATATTTTTCTATTTAACCCATAGATGGGACCCTAACAGGTACTACCACTCTGGGTCAGAGTGGACCAGGGAGCAATGGTGATGAAGGGGTGCTCCACATTCCCCAAACCTCCAAAACTGGAACCTCACCATCAGATAGAGTTTAACGTCATTCCCAGGACATGTAGACCCTCAGCCACCACCTTCTAGCACCCATATGATAAAAAGGGGTTGGGGCTTGCCATAAGGGCAATAGGGTTGGGAAAATCATATAGGTGCTAGGGCTAGACGTGACCAGTACCCATCAAGAATGAATAAAACAGAACATCTTCAGCATAAAATGACCCAACAGGTGTTGATATGTCGTAATAACAGCAACCTTGAGCACCTTTTTTATGTCCATCTCTCCAATACACGCGGGCATGCCTACAAAGTCAGAAAACAGCACTGTTCACGTGATTTTCGGAAACATTTTTTCACGCTCAGAATTGCGGAGACATGGAATAAACTGCCTGCATCTGTTGTAGGCTGCCGGAGCACTGAATCTTTCAAAGCCTCCATGCTTCCTGTAGTCCGCCAACACTATACCTGATGCCACTCTCCACGTACACATGCACACACATACATGCATATTACTACTGTGAACTGTTCATGTTCCTGACACAACATTATTCTGTGTACTTGACATGAGACTTTGATGAGTTGTGGTGCACCTGAGCACTGTACACAATAAATTTCATTATTATTATTATTATTATTAACCAAACCAAGAATGCCTAATATTTGTTTTTAATTTTATTTATTTATTTATTTTTTTTTTTTGTAGGACACTGCCGCTATTTCAAGTACACCATTACTCGGTTATGAAGTGAAGAGGTTTACAGAGGTGAGTGTTATAATGCTAATATGTAAACAAACTGTCTTAGAAATTTTTTTTTTTTTTTTTTTTTTTTTTTTCAGTTATGAATATTTCAAATAACGTCAAATGCAACTTTGCAACAATTTTATAATATTTAATATATATTTTTATAATGATCAGGCAAAACCCATAATTTTTTTTTTTTTTTTTCAGTTATGAATATTTCAAATAACGTCAAATGCAACTTTGCAACAATTTTATAATATTTTAATATGTATTTTTATAATGATCAGGCAAACCCATAATTTTTTTTTTTTTTTTTTTTTTTTTTTTTTTTTTTGTGAGTGTTTTACTATTTATGGTACCTAAAATGTATGTCAATTCTTACTTATTTCAGGATTTTTTTTTTTTTTAATAATCTTGTGAATTTTTTTTTTTCATCTTGTGAATTTTTTAATTTTTTTTTTTCCTCTTGTGAATTTTTTTTTTATCATCATCTCATGAACTTGGATTTTGTTTTTTTTTCATCTGGATTTTTTGTTTTGTTTTGTTTTTATCTTGTGAATTTTATTTATTTAAAAAAATTTTTTTTTCATCTTGTGAACTTTTTTGGGTCTTCTTTTAGGATTTTTTTTTTTTAGGATTTTTTTCCCTGTGTATATTAAACTCTGGATATCTCGAATATTTTTCCTACTCATCTATATTCTTTATCAACTACTTAAATTCTTTCCAAACTGTTTCTCTTCTCCAAGTTGCTGAGGGTTTCTCAATCTTTTTACCTCATAAACTCCCCCACCTTATTCTTTCTAACTAGATCAGATTTTTACGATTCCTCCCTGGACCGTTTTTGGTCATTTTTTAAAACAATTCATCCATGTGCACTCACCCCCCTCTCTTTCCATATAACAAATTCTTTGAATTAAATATCTTTATAGCTCTTTCTCTTTTTCAGTCTTTACCCCTTCCAATGATATATATTAAATCAGAAAAACTAACAAAATTAAATAAGATGTGAGAAGACCTGTTCTGCACTCTGCTCTTTCGATGTACTTGTCTAGTTCCCCAAGCGTTGTGAATTATGTGCTGGCCGAATTTAAGGCACGAGTCAGAAAAACAGGCTCACAAGGATTAAAAAACAAAATAACAACTACAAGTGTAAACAAGACACGGATGGAAGAAGGGTGTGTTTGATACTCGCTGGCTGCTACTGTTTATCCCTACCGGCGATCTTGACACTCCAACGGCCGAGTTGTAACTGCTTTAGGGCTCGAGTTTAGTTGTATTTATGTCAAATTCCCCTTTCCCCAACCATCTTCTCCGGACCACACAAAGGGCCAGCACTTAAATAAATTGCAGACTTCAAGTCGTCATTAACCCTTAAAATTAAAGTACTTAAATATTTTTTCAGACACTACGGCTTCAATACATTGACCATTATTTTTTTTCAAAAGAGATTTTCTCCAAAAAATCCTTTTTGCTTTTAATACCTGGGTGCCTAAGATATTATCATCAAGTGGTTCCATTTCATGGTGGTCGTACAAGTCTCTTTAAACTTTACGACCTAATCTTTGGATTTGTAAAAAGGTCAACCACCCACCTCTTTTACTTATGCTTGGCTTTAACCTATTCCCTTTCTTATTCATTTATTCATTTATTTATTCTGACCATGTTCGTCTTCAACCATAGTATCACAAAGAACACATATAAAAAGATTACACATATTTTGTTACAAATGTTACATTTTGTCTATTAACTACCTTTTCTGTGATGACCGTGTTGAGCCCGCCCTATTGGCTGGGGTGTTAGAATACACCAACTGCATCTCTGCCGTGGTAACCCGTGGTGCTTAAGGACGGAATCCTTGTGGATGAGCAGTCCATGATATGCAACACTCCACTTTAGCCTTTACTTGGGCTAGACTGGCGGTCTGTAAAGCCCCCTCCGATCAATCAGCTGGTCACACCATGTCCTAGCACCTATATGATTGTCCCTATTGCTTTTATGGCAAGCCCCAACCCTTTTTATCATATGGTTGCTAGAATATTGAATAACATGCAAATGAACAGCTGTCAATATCAGCGATTAAATAGTTAACTAACCACATATTCAGGCTGTTGATTGGATGGGGTTTAAACCACATGATCTCGCTTAGTCTATAAGTTTAAGTGCCTTATATACAAAATTATTTCAACAGACCCAAGATATTTCTTTACCCTTTTTTTTTTTCAAGTTTTTGTTATTATTTTTATTTTTATCGATGAGGACTTTACTTCCCTGATAAAAGTCCTTTCTAAACCTTTTCTATAAAATCCCAAATTATTTCTCTCTCTCTCTCTCTCTCTCCACGTCTCTTTCTCTCCCCCTCCCTCTCTACTTCCTTCTCTTTCTCTCCCTGCTTTATTTTCCCTTAATAACTTTTCACATCTACCCACACTCTCAAATAGAAATCACACCCTGTCAGCAGGGCTTGAAATAAGCTGACTGTATCCCCCTGCAGAAGGGTAAGACCCCCCCCCAAAAAAAAGGGGGAGTCCTGGGTATGACACTAAACTGCAGCTGCTAAAGATCTGGAAAAGTGTGGAGTACCCCTTCATTGCTAGGGCATATGACATGTGCTGGACTGCAATATCATAGTGAGTCGGTCCAAACTCCAGCCATGCTATTGCATTCACTTTTGGACTAATGCCCTTGGGATTGATTGGCCTATCATTGGGTTAAATAGTACAACTCTTGTTCTTCTACAAGGATGTCTCTGGAATTAAATAACCCGCAAAGGTTGATATGCCATTAAACAAAGAAACCAAACCCTTCATTGCCCTTTTTTTAGGATTGTGTTTTTAAAAAAAAAAAACACTCAAGAACTACACAAAATATGTAAGTACACGTCGACTGCACCTCAGCAAAGAAGTAAAAAATTTCCACCACCAATGAGGCCACCTGTTGGCCATGGGTGGCGACCTGTGATTCTTAGGGATGGAATCCTGGTGGCTGAGCTGTCCATGACCTGCAACACTTTGGCCCTACTTGGACTAGACGGGCGGTCTTTCAACTGGTCATTTTAAGCCCTAGCACCTATAGGATGCCCTTATGGCAAGCCCCAACCCTTTTTATCATATGTGTGCTAGAAGGTGGTCAACCACCAGTATTTATTAATAGACAAATTTAATGAAAATCATTTCTACCAATTAATAGACAAATTTAATGAAAATCATTTCTACCAATTAATAGACAAATTTAATGAAAATCATTTACCAATTAATAGACAAATTTAATGAAAATCATTTTTACCAATTAATAGACAAATTTAATGAAAATCATTTCTACCAATTAATAGACAAATTTAATGAAAATCATTTCTACCAATTAATAGACAAATTTAATGAAAATCATTTCTACCAATTAATAGACAAATTTAATGAAAATCATTTTTACCAATTAATAGACAAATTTAATGAAAATCATTTCTACCAATTAATAGACAAATTTAATGAAAATCATTTCTACCAATTAATAGACAAAGTTAATGAAAATCATTTCTACCAATTAATAGACAAAGTTAATGAAACCTACTTTTACCAATTTATTAATGCATAAAAACTTTTATCAAAATGACTGGATTTGGTATTAAATGACTCGAAAAGTGTTGAAGTTCCATAAAACAAACAAACATTAATTCAATTTGTTTAGAAAATACATTTTGTTTTTGTTTTATTTATTTATTTATTTAGTTAGTTTTTGGATAAGGGGGTAAAAATGGGGCTAAATGATATTTAACTGAAAATTTTTGTCTGTTTGCCAAAATGTTTCTATTTTTAGTTTTAGATTTTATAAGTTTTTTTGTGTCTGTGTCTCCATGCAGAGATTCTAAATACATTTTTATTTATTTGCATAACTGTAGAGCTTTCTCTTAGCAAAACTTAAATTTTAAAAATAATTTTGCATAATAACTGTAGAAAAACATTTGCATAACTCTTAGAAAAGCATTAAAATCATTTTTTTTAGTTTAAAATATATATATATTTAAATGTGGCTGCAGAGCATCCTCTTAGCAAAATTATAAGATTATTATTTTTTATCTTAGCAATAGAGCATCTTTTCAGCAAAAAATAATTTTTAGCAAAACTTTAAAATTATTATTTTTAATTGGCTTAGCATCCTTTTAGCAAAACTTTAAAAAATTTTTTTTTTCATTTGCTTAGAAATAGAGCATCCTTTTAGCAAAACTTTAAAATTATTATTATTTTTTATTTGCTTAGAAATAGAGCATCCTTTTAGCAAAACTTTAAAATTATTATTATTTTTTCATTTGCTTAGAAATAGAGCATCCTTTTAGCAAAACTTTAAAATTATTATTATTTTTTCATTTGCTTAGAAATAGAGCATCCTTTTAGCAAAACTTTAAAATTATTTGTTTCATTTGCTTAGCAATAGAGCATCTCATTTTTTTTTAAATGTGGCTTTTGAACCTCCTCTCAGAAAAATTTCAGTTTTAACTTTTTTTCTTGTATAACTGTAATTCTTTCTCTAAGCAATTTTACCAAATATTTTTTTATTCATTTTAATTCTTTTTTTTTTTTTTTTTTTTTTTTAATTTTAAGAGGATTCTCTTATTGAAATTTTTTAGAATTATTTATTTTAATTTTGTTTTATTATAATTCGTAGATACTACTCTTCTTGACAAAATTTCAAACTGATTTGTTCAGTTTGTATTATTTAGATTTTTATCTCTTCTCATTTTTATTGTTATATGCACAACATTTTTGAAGGTACCTGTGCTATAATGGTTTTACCATCATAGGAAATGGACATGAGTTCAAATCCTGTTTTGTTTTTTGTTTTTACTAAGTTTCTTGGTTATATTTGGAGTTGATAATTATGAATGAAGGTTGAAGACAATTGGTTTTCAAGGCTGTAGTTTCCCTACCCGCTATCCATCCGAAATTGTAAATTCTGTTTTTAGTTATTTTTAAGGATTTTTTTTATGTTTAAAGTTGACTGAATTTTGGTTATAAAATGCTTGGTTTTTTTGTTTTTTTTTCTCAAATTCTTTGTAAAAAAAATATTTTTAAGTTTTCTCTTTTTTTTTTTTTTTTTTTTTTATGTTTAAAAATCTTTTTTTTTTAAATATTTTTTTAATCCTTTTTAGATTTTTTTTTTTTTTTAAATTTTAAATAAAGATTTTTACAAAAATATTAAAAATCTGTTTTTAATCTTTAAAAAAAAAATAAAGATTTAAAAAAAAATATTAAAAAAACATTCTAATCTCTTAAAAAAAAATTTTTTAATTCTTTTTTTTTTTTTTTTTTTTTTTAAATCTTTTTTTTTAAAAATCTTTTTTTAAAAATCTTTTTAAACTTTTTTTTTTTAATCTTTTTTTTAAGAATGTTTTTAAATCGTTTTTATTTTTTTTTTTTTCTTCTTTCTTTAAAAACTTCATAGATTATCGGGATGTTTTTTTAATATTTAAAAAAAAATGTTATTTTAATCTTCAATTTGAAAAAACTTTAGACTCTTTATTTATGGTGATGATCTTGATGATTTTTTCTTGATTTTTTTTCTTTCTCGTTTTTGTCTGTTGTTTGTTTGTTTTTGTCACGTGTTGATTTGGTCTGTGAAAAGCACCAATTTGTGAATAAATCCTGTAGTTCTTTTCCGATTAAAATATCCATTCTCAATCTCCGTACACAACAACAACTGAATATCAAATGCACTCCTGATTGGTCCCCAATCCTTGAATCGAGTTCCCTGCCCAATAGGGTAGGTCGATTTTTCACTTTTTAAAAATATCAAATTGTCCCTCTACGGGGAAAGTTGTGTGTTAGTATACTGAATACTGACACCAAAAATTAGATCTTTTATTTGCACCATTGTTTAAGGAAATAGCATTGAAGATCATCTACTAAAGTGCACTAAAAATCCAATCTTTGATGCTATTTCCTCAAACAATGGTGCAAGTAAAAGATCTCATTTTTGGTATCAGTATTCAGTATACTAACACAAAATTTTTGCATAGATGGACAATTTGATATTTTTTAAAAAGTGAAAAATCGATCTACCCTACTGCCCTGTCACCTTTATAGAGAATCACCCTTCATTGAAAGCCAACCCCTAAAATTCTAGTGTACCCCCTTTTTTTTATTTTTTATAATATCATTGAAAACTCCCTTTGAATCTGTTTTTTCGACTGAACCACAATGGAAATCCATTTATCATTTAACCCTCTCCATAGCAATTGAACTGCCTTTAAAAAAAATATTCTTTCAAAGTATTTTCACAATTAACCTAGAGTAGCAAAGACATGAAGTCAATGGTACTTGGTAACTCACAATTTCTTGCCTATACAATTTTCAAACTAAGTAAATATTTGTGTTTGTCGTTTTCCTTATATGGTGTTGTATGGTGCATCATGGGAAGGGTCAACCACTTGATTATAGTTTTAGTTTTTTGGGCATGGTGGGGAGGCTGGTTTTCTTTGTCTTGGATATCGGAGAGGGAGTTCTAATCTGCTGTTTGTATCAATTTCAGGATTTGCTTTTTTACTTTTCCTTTATATATATATATATATATATATATATATATATATATATATATCTTATTGTGTGTGTTGACATCATGTCCACACTACCCTACTTTAGATATACATGCTCCATCAATGATATTAAGCATTATTTACTTATAAATATAGCATATTATATTAGCAATATATATATATATATATATATATATATATATATATAATATGCTATGCTATATCTATAAATAGCTCTTAAGTAAACATATCAAATGTTGTAATAATTATCATACTGTGGTATATCCTGCTAGTTATTATTTTTATTGTACAACTTCTTGCAAGTTTTTCTCTGGAGTCCAAGTGACAACAAGTCTCCTCAGGTCTCCAGGGCTCTTCTGAGTATTCTATCTGATCTCAACAATGATGTTTTCTGGATTGTTCCGATTCCTTCAGTTACCTTTTCAAACTCTTCAGAAGCATTCCACTTTTTTAATCACCCTATGTGTGTGTGTGTGTGTGTGTAATGTAAATGACTTACCAGTAAAAAATATTGGGCTGGTCTCAATATTTGGTTGGCATAAGTGTTACTTGGATAAGTCGGTGTATATAACAAATATAAACTGCTCAATACATAAGTAGAGCAGATTTAGTTTCAAAAAAAAATTTTAAATGTTTAAGTTTGATTTTTTTTTTTTTTTTTTTTTTTTTTTTTTTTTTTTTGAAAAAATATATTAAAAAAAATGTTTTTAGATATTCCATATTAACATCTACATTTACGACACATCAACATCACATTTGTCATTCAACTTTTCAAAATGACACAACAACGTTCATTAACTGTGAAACTGTTTTCAACGGTCATAATTACAATATGAACAGCCGCAATTAACTGTAATTAATCAATATCTTGTTTAATTCAGTGGATTTAACTCTGAATATCCTTATGGTGAATCTCGAACAGGTTATTTCTGTACACACTATATATATATATATATATATATATATATATATATATATATATATATAGTCATCCACAGACAATGTGTTTCAACGTATCATGTCTCTTCAGTTTCTTTTTTGGAAACCCAATCAAGTCATCATCAGTCAGGCTTCTTAACAACTCAGCCATCGTCACCTACAAAAGGAAGATTTTAACTAATAAATACACACATATATATACTAGCAAATATATGCACCCTCCGGGTGCAAGTATGAATGTCATAAAATATCATATTAAATTAGAAAGTCTAAATAAACTAAATAAGAATGCAGATAATATGATTTGAAACAGAGAGGGGTATAATCGAAAAATATAACAGCTGTAGCTTCCTCTTCCACCCCCTGTCTTTCCTTGCTAAACTTTTCTAATTTAACTATTTAGTTAAATAAGAAAGTAAAGAATAAAATTACAGTTATTTCTTTTTGTTAATTGATATCTTTTAAGATTTATCTCCGAGATTTTTGCTTATATTCATTAAGATAAAATCAAATAATTAGAAATCAACAATACCAAGCACATATTTATTAAAATCAAATTTTAAATATCAATATGCAAATTAGCCTTCCCGTTCACACAGTAAACCACTTTTTGCTGTACATATAAATACAATTGCATGTTATAAGTACGTAGATATGACCATCAGTATTAATAATGAAAAACAATTTTATTAATAATTGAGGCTTACATAAAAATGATTCATGGAGAATGTGATGTGTAATAACTAAATGGATAGTGACTTGAGTAGTGATATAGTTTCGGTTACAGACAAACAAACACATAATCTCCATTATAATAAGATATATATATATATATATATATATATATAGGCTGCCATCTATTTTATAGGAGAGTGCTCCCTCCGTTTTATAGGAGAGCATCGCTTTTAAGCTTAGTTGGCGGTCATCAGCAAAATCCTCTGCTCAACCCATTAGAGGATGGGGAGCATATATGGTCATTCATACTGTGTTTCAATGTATCACGTCTATGTGTGTGGCTAGACATTTGCAGTCTACCTCCAGCCAGGATGGAAAAAAATGATCAATTCATCATCAGTCAGGCTTCTTAACCACTCGGCCATCAAGCTACTTTTTTCTTCTTTTTATTCCTTTTTTTTTTCCTTTTATTATATTATATTATATTATTTTTTATATTATTATTTTATATTGAGTCCTTTTAGATTAACTATTCATGCTACTGCAATGAAAACGTGATAGAATCTTTTGCTGAAATATATATATATATATATATATATATATATATATATATAATGTGTGTATGTAGAATTAAACAAAAGACACGTCTCCTGTTTAACAATTTTATTAACAATCTTTTCGAGCTTTCTGGCCAACTTTTTTTACATTTGGATGGAATCCGTAGATTAGTCCACCGAAGTTGTTATCCCAAGTACTTTTGGGACTTCAAAGTGACATCATCAGAGGTGATGTGTTTATGTTTAAGTTTTTTTTTTAAGTTAGGAAGGAGGAGAATTGGTAGGAAAAATGTTATAGGCATTTTAAAATGCCTATAACATTTTTCCTACCAATAAGATCCATGAATAAGGGTTAAAGGCAGTACTTTAACCCTTATTCATGGATCCTAAAAAAGGAAACTGTATCCACAATAAACTCTTCCTAATCAAACCGACTTTGGGAGGCTGCAGACCAACTTTAAGGAAGTCTAGAAAGGAACAAGTCATTATGTCCCGATTATGCATTGGTCATACAAAACTAACACACTCTTATATACTCGAACAACAACCACAATGTGAAACATGTCAAACACCCCTGACAGTCAAACACTTATTGATGGAATGCAGATTTTTTGCTCACATCAGAAAACATTATTTTAAAGCAAACAATATGAAGGATCTATTTGAAAATGTTAACATTGGGGATATTTTCTCCTTTTTGAGAGAAATAAAATTATACCATAGAATATAGACATGAAACAAATCAATGCCATACAATATAATTCCCAATAATGCTAACACATTGTTAAAACCAATTACTAAAAGTATATATATATGAATACACTATATGTATTACACCCCAACCGCTAGGCATGATATAACCCTGGACGGGTTGATATGCCGTTAAAATTGATAAACTAACCAACTAAAAAAGGTAGCATTGATACAACCAGAAAAGGAAAGAGGAAAGTTGTCAGGTCTGATGGCCAAGAACACATAAATCAACTTTACACTATTTCTTATGGGAAATATGTTGGATTTTATGATATAAGGCATGGGGCAAATGGTCACTCCTAAATATAGACTCGCCTATAAACACGTGACCTGAGAAGGATTCTTATTGTCCAATCACTGGCACTGCTGCTGCTGCTTCTGCTGTATTAATAGAGACCCCAATCTGAGATTATTTCATTGACATTTGGATTCCCTTGGACGACGGACTTACAAGGAATACGTTAACACCGGATTCTTATTGGCTTGCTTACTTATTCATTACATCTGGAACAAAGGATGGCTGCCAGATACTTAACAAAATATTGTTTCTGTTTTTAAACAAATCAGTTCTTGAACATAATTTTGGAACAAATTATGTTTGAAAACGGAGATTCCACGGTGTGTGTGTATGTGTATTATTATATACTAAAGCTGAGTGAATCAATGATTGTTTGCTAAAGCTTTTTTCCTATTTAGTTTAATGACACAAAATTCATATGAAAATATTCCTTAGTTCTATGGTTGACTTATGTTTAGAAAAAACTGCATTTTAATTTGTTCTAATTAGTCGTAATTTGAAATTAAGTCAAAAACTGACCCATCTCTTACTCACCTCTGCCTATCACTTTCCCCTTCTCTAGGTATATCTTGATTATCTCCTTGTTATATATATTAGTTTCTCTGTGAGGGTAAAGAGTGGTTTAGAGTGTGGGAAATATATTTGTATGTTAAGTTTCAGAAGCTGCTAGCTCTGTAGCTTAAATTAGGTCAAATGTTCCCTTTCTTAGAAATCTTACAAAATGATTCTAATATTTTTTTTGTTTTTTTTAATTCTCCGGTCGTATTCATTTAGAAAAAAATTTAATTCACTTTTCAAACTCACTTTTTCCTGATCCCATTTATCTACCTAGAGCTCAATGGGTGACCCAACGTGTCATGTTCTGTCTAGTTATATATATATATATATATATATATATATTCAAGACCCAGATAATAAGTTTCAGTCGTTTGCTTTTTTTTTTTTTTTTTTTTTTTTCTTTACTGAATGGTCACATTTAAGTTTCCAAAATGGTATTCCAGCAATCGGATGTCATCTTTTTAGTGCGGATGGATATAAAGAAAATTGGATATGGTGGGTGGCCGATATTTAGCCAGTTGGAGATTTGGGGTGTATTTGTTCAGTTTAAATTTTTTTTTTTTTTTTTTTTTTTTTTTCTTATTTTTTTTCTTTTACTGAATGGTCACATTTAAGTCTCCAAAATGGTATTCCAGCAATCGGATGTCGTCTTTTTAGTGCAGATGGATATAAAAAAAATTGGATATGGTGGGTGGCTGATATTTAGCCAGTTGGAGATTTGGGGTGTATTTGTTTAGTTTAAATTTTTTATTTTTTTTATTTTAATAAAGCTTACTCTTATCTGGATGGTACATATAGTACATTTCTATGGGTGTTCCTTGATGGTTTGCAAGCTAGTCTCACAGATCCATTATTACTGAATATCAGTTTTGATCATCTGCCGTATGCACCATAAAAACAATGACCCACATAAGACCTTGTGGGAGGTCATGAAAATATTTTTTTCTTATATATATAATATACTAGAAGTGGCTACCTGGCATTGCCTGGGTAAAGGGGGATAATAAAAAGTTAGTCTTGCAGATCCATTGATTGTTTTGGTCTTATATAATTGATTTGTTTATGTTTTAATCACAAACACAACCAATGACTTTTCCTTCTCTTAATATTCAAATCCTAATTTTTAGATATCTTCCCAGATATAAATAAAATTTTCATTACTTTTGCACAAAAAGCAAGAGCTGGTGATAGTGAATTTGTGTGTGTATATATATATATATATATATATATATATATAAATATATAAAGGTTTTACATATCTATTTATTAGGTGACAAAGGAACATTCACAACCATATATGGTTTATATATTTATCTTATTATATTATATAACAGCTCTATTTTATATTGAGCACTCTACCAATAATACTGCCTTTGGTACACCATTCCAGCAAAAGCTGAAACAGTGACCATCTCACTATATATATATATATATATATATATATATATAATTTACTTAGTCATTAATTGTTTTATTTTCATACTTTTCTCTGAACACATATATACATACATACACATCAACTTATATATGTATGGATTTCTTCTCTTTTTTTTTTTATACATTACCACAGATTCTTTTTTTTAAATTCTACCATTCAATACCTGTGTGTGTTAGGTATGATGCTAAACTGCATTTAGTGTTGAGGCTCCAATTCTGGGGAATATGGAGTACCCCTTCATTGCCATTACTCCCAGGTCCGTTTCAATCTGGGGTGGTAGTACCTGTTAGGGTCCCATCTATGGGTCAAATAGATCTCTTTGAAAATTGTTTGTGTTAGATAGGAATAATTGTACAAATTATTTTTATCCAATTTCGGTATTAAATAACCCGTAATTGGTGATATGCCATTAAATAAATAAAGCAAACCATTATATACAAGCAGCGTAATGTTTAAGCAAAAATAACCGAGGACTGAATGAATAAATAGACGCGGGGGGTAGCGTTATTTTAATTTTGGGAGGAGGGGTTGGGTTTGCATGCTGCCTTAATAATTGTCTTTGGCATTGTTCTTACCGCCCCCCCCCCAATTTTTTTATATTTAAAAGAATTTTTTTTTTTTTTTTTTTTTTTAAATTAAAAAATTGTTTTTTTTTTTTTTTTTTTAATTAAAAAAATCTACCAAAAAAATTTTTTTTTTTTTTTTAATTAAAAAAAAAATTGTTTTTTTTTTGTTTTTTTTTTTTGTATTTTTGCATGAAATATTTTTTTAAAGCATGTGTTCTGTTGTGCATTGGATTTTTTCATTATCTGTACCTACTCACCTCACACCTCTCCCCATCCTGCCTGCCTTCCTGTCTTGTTCTGCATCATGCATCGTGACTGTAAATGCACACTCTGTAAACAAATTTCACTCAGTCTTGCAAATCTCGCCACCCCCAGAATATTCGATATATGTACACTTGATTTTCAGGTCCTAAACTTGGATTCATATCAGGAACAAGAAAAGAAAAAAAAACTTAGAAATTTTTGACAGTTTTTATAATTCTTTAATTCTAAATAAAAAGAAATGTATCATTAAAATTCAAAACTCTCAGAAGATAAAAAAAAAAGAAAAATTGAAATTTTTGACAATTTTTAAATTTCATATTGGGGCTCACAAAGCATTCTATACCTCCCCCCCCCACACACACACTTCTACCTCGGTTGAGTAACATCATCCGTCCAGCCCCTGTCACCCCTTTGATGGGCAATCACTGGTGACCTCGACAAGACCTGGTTCAACATATCTTGTTACACTTAGCACACTGGAAAAGATATTGAACAATGTTAACTCGTCTTTTTTCTAACTACTGGAATTTTTGATGAATTATCTATTCACACCCTAGTCTTATCTGCTGGGGTTTTAGAATATACCAACTGCACCTCCACAGAGGGGTAAGGCCCCCCCCCTCCAATGGTATCATTGTTCTTCATTGTCATTAACCCATATCCACTCTGATGGGCAGCCCTGTCAACTAGGGCTTTAGAATACACCGACTGCACCTCTGCAGAGGGGTAAGACCCCTCCTCCCAATTGGGCCACCTGTTGGCCGTGGGTGGCGACTCATGACTCTTAAGGACAGAATCTTGGTGGATGAGCAGTCCATGACTTGCAACACTCCACTTAGACCATTACTTAGGCTAGACGGGCAGTTAAAGATGCACCCTTCGATCAATCGGCTGGTCCTGTCAAGCCCTAGCACCTATATGATTGCCTCAAAATCTTCACCCTTATGGCATGCCCCAGCCCTTTTTATCATATGGGTGTTAGAAGGCGGTGGCTGGGGGTCTTCATGTCCTGGGAATGATATTAAACTCTATCAGATGACGAGGTTCCAGTTTTGGAGAATGTGTAGCACCCCTTCATCACCATTGCTCCTAGGTCCACTCTGACTTGGAGTGGTAATACCTGTTAAGATTCCATCTATGGATTGAATAGAAAAATGTAGGGAGGCTGGTATTCTTCGTGTGGGATTTAGGAAAGGACATTCTAATATATTGTTGTATTAATACTCGTGTTACTTAATTGTATGACCATTATCCTCTTGCAACATCTTCTAGTTAAAAATGAGACCGTCCAAATTGTCTAAGATGAAATGCAAAGATATAATGTAAATCCTGATTATCTGGTGTTGCTTATCTGCCGAATTCATTATAAAGAAAGGGAAGAAAAAGGACATTCTACATAGAAAAAATATAAGAAAAAAAGAAAGAAAAAGAGTAGGGGAAAGATAGAGAGAAGGGGTGGGTGCATGGAAGCAATAGCGTTAATCTGTTTCAATTGAGCATGATGAAAAGAAGGAAAGTATAAAACAAGAGTGAGAGAGTTAAATCAAGATTATTATACTTTTTACATATTGAACTATTTCGCAATAGCTCTTAAGTAAACATATCAAACATTGTAATAATTAAATTATCATACTGTGATATATCCACAGGTCCTGCTAGTATTATATAAGTATTATAACTGCTGTCAGAAATTTCTATTAAAAAATTGCATTTCCTCAATATGTTGGAATCCAAGTATTGAAGCTTTTTAGTTGATTGCAATCTGTTGTCTCTGTTGTGTAGAATTCTTTTTTATTTATTTGTCTGTATTTTTGAAATGAGGCTTAATGTGAATAATTTTGATTTTTTTTTTACTATTGTATCCTCATCTTTATTATGATAGTTATTAACACAATGTTTCGTTCGCTGTATCCTCCTGCCTTCCTCAGGTGTTTCCTGTGTATCCGAGTAAAGTAATGCTCCAACCTGTGAAATCATTCCTTGTATACACAGGAATCACCCGAGGAAGGCTGGAGGATACAGTGGACAAAACATTGTGTTAATAACTATCATAATAAAGATGAGGACAATGGTTCGAAAAATCAAAATTAAAATGTTTTTGTCATCCAAAATGTTACCTTTTTTTGTTTCTTTTAATTTGGAGACATGTCATATGAAATATCCTTGTTTCTAATCGGGAAATAAATGTATCTCATTTCTGAATTCTTTTTTTTCTCTCTCTCTCTCTCTCTCTCTCTCTCTCTCTTTTCTTTTTTTTTTCTTTCATTTTCTCTTTAAAGTCTATAAATTGTGTTTGGCTTTTTTTTCCCTCCCCACCCCACTCTAGGCCAGTGGGTAGGAACCTGTCACATTTGGCTCTTTAACGTATCTTACATGTCTCTTAGAGAATTGTGATAACAAAAGGGTTAAGACCTATCGGCTGAGGCTTTACACCTCTCTTGACTACACGTCTCTCTCTCTCTCTCCTTCTTTGGCTAGATGGGTGGTCGGAGAGGCCCCCATCTGATCAATCAAGAAAAAAAACTGATAAAACATAAATTGCCAAACTGCCCAACTCTAATATATATATATATATATATATATATATATGGTAAGATAATATGAAAAACACACAGATGTTGTTCAAACATAGTTTTTTATTATGCTGATATTGCAATATTTCGATCTGTTAAAAATCTTCATTTTATTTAAATAACATCTGTGTTTTTCATATTATCTTACCCTTATATACAGTTGGATTCAATTCCTTACTTTTGATTGTTATATATATATATATATATATATATATATATATACACACACACACACACACACACACACACACACACACACAGACATAATATAGTCAAACACAGGCACTGTGTTTTGACGTATCACATCTCTTCAGTGTGGCTAGACTTAGAGAACCTCCAGCCCAGAGAAAAACCCAACTGATTTTTCAGCAGTCTAATTCCCTAACCCCTGGGGCATCAGCACCTACCAGTAAGAAGCAGAATTTTAACTGATAGATACTTACATAGGTATATATGATACGGTCACTTAAAGAGCTCGAATCTGTGATTCCTTGCTTACGCGAATATGGTGACCACCAGCTAAATTCCCTTCCAAAGAGCATATATGGGAGCATATATATATATATATATATATATATTTATTTAATTTGCTGAGTTTTTATAGATCAATGTTTATTATAAACATTGATCTATAAAAACTCAGCAAATTAAATAAATATTAGCTCTCACAATTTGTGATTGAGCACTGTATTTTCTTTGTTTCATCACAAAAAAAATTTGTTTTATATATATATATATATATATATATATATATATTCATCAAAACTTGCTACCACATTTTCATTGTAGTAACATTATTAGTTAATCCAAAGGTCTTCAATATATTTTGTAAAATATAGAGCATTTATAGTTGTAGAAAAAAGTTTTTCTCTTTAACATGGTTTCAGTGTCCAAGGTACACCTCCTTCAGGAGAACTAAAAAAATATAGGTAGCTACATTTTATATATACTTTTCTGGTTTGGAATTATTTTTATTACTTTTTCTGCCTTTTAATTAATTTGTATTAATTTTAGTTTCTAAGTCTAGCGTTAAAGTCTTCTGGTAAATCTATTTAGTTGTAGTTGGTGTTTGTTTTTTATTTATTTATTTTTTTTGTTATATATCATTAAGGAAGGGTTAATCTTAATAATGCATTAATGAATTATAAAATTTATAGAAGCACTTCCCTAGAAATTCATCTTTTTTGTTCAGGAGATATAAAGCCAAATGTGACCTCGGGGCTCTCAGATTCCCTCATCCCTGCTCTAAAGAGAAATGAGATACTTTATTTTCTTGAAATTTAATTAGTTATTTCTTCTTTGTTATATGCACCTTTCTTTCAGATGGAATGACCATTTCTATGGATAATGGCATATATTTTGAATGAATTACGCACTTATAAAAAAACAAACCCAAAACGCCCTCCAGGTGGTGTAAAAATTAATTTTTAAAAGATATTACCTAAGGGGGGGGGTAAACATTCAATGCCAGAGAGTTTGTACCATAAGTAAAATCATCAAATTTATTAAACACTAATATTAAAAATCAATAACACCAAGTAATAGTTTATTAAATCTGATTTTCTTAAAACCGGTATGAAAATTATCCACGCCTCATACTATGTAAACCTTTATTTCTTCGTGACATATAACATACTTTATAGGATTCTAAACTCATTAATAACATGGGCTGTTTTGAGCTAGACTTAGACAGATGTTAATTAAGATTACATTATGACTATTTAATTGAGAATATAATGTAAATATCTAAACAAATTGTGACATCGATAGTGACATAGTTTCGGTTACAGACAGATACGTAATCTCTATTATAATAACTAGCAAACAAACAAAATGCCCTCTTGTTTTAAATGAACTACAACCTTATTATTCATGTTCTTCTACAAGGATGGCTTTGGAATTAAATGACCCATGATTTAAAGGGGCAGGGCTGGGTTTATTGCCCAGTGCCTGAGGCGCCCCCCCTGGAGGGGCAATGCCAACATGATCAACATATTTTTTGCATGAACTTCGGTTTGTGGATGGTCCCACATTAATAGGGCCTTGTGCCTAACCCATACACGTGGGGTATATGGTAATTACCTGACATGATTTGTTGATTCAACTTCACAGTTGCCTAAGTGTGGATTGTGAGTTATCTCCCTTGAACCGTTTCTCACTACTTGAATATATCAGTAAGTAAGTAAGTCGTCGGGGCGGCCTAAAGTCGGTATCAGCCAATCAGTGAGGGAGTCTATCCCCTTTTCACTTGCGCTAGACCAAGGAGATTATTTTAGCGTCTGAGGTGGTGTGCCACACCTACCATCAGCTCCTTACTTTACCGCACATATCCCTGTGTCCAATCATACGCTGAGTTGGTGGGGACTGGTATCGAACTAGGAACCTCGTGGTTTCTAGCCGAATGCTATACCGACTGAGCTAACCTGGCCCCTTATACTGTGGTATATCCACAGGTTCTGCTAGTATTTTATCATCATCATCATGTCGCACCGGCAGCATGGATATCCATGACAATCTCTCTATCATTCATTGGTCTCGGGGGATTCTCTGCACGGCATCCAGTATCCGCACAGAGTTGGCCAATGTATGTCTTTGCTGGACAGCCTACTCTGGCATGCCCATGTGATGGCTTCCATAGAAGAACATCACTTATGAGTTCATCCTTGCTTCTCCAGCAGTGTCCGGTGTGTCTTGTTCGCCTTACACAGATGGTTTGTGTGATATGGGGCAGGTGACCGTATAACTGTTTTCTCATGGGTTATTGTTTCCAGGTCTTGCATGCAGCATTCTTGTGTAGCTACCATCTAGTTTATTCTCCAGTCACTTCATTAGGGTCCAGGTGGTGCAGCCGTTCAGTAGCACTGACACAACTACGACTTGGAAGAACTGTTGCTTTAGCTTGTGAGTGAGATCAGATTTCCGTATGACTGACAATCTTTATAGCAGACCATGCCTTTCCTATGCGGGCATTAACATCGCTTTCTGTTGATGAGATATTACTGCCTAGGTATGTGAATTGTTTTAAAGAGTTTAGGAGTTTGCCATTGAGTGTGCAGATGTCTCCTTCATTTTTAAAACAAATGGACTCAGTTTTATCAGAGTTCACATGTAGGTCGATGTTCCATGCTGCCCTTTCTAGACTATGTAACATGGATTCGGCCTGTGCAGGTGTATTGTAAAGTGCCAGATCATCTGCGTAGTCCACATCCATGATCTTTTGTGCGGGGTATCTTCTACTTCTTGCCTTTTTTAGTGTGAGGCCTTTTTCTTTTATAGGGTCTAATGATGTTCGAAGTACGTAGTCTATGTTGGATTTTGTGTAAAGTATTCAACTCTGTTACAAGATGAATGCCAAACTAAAACTAGAGTTTGGTAGGTGGCTTATATGGAGCTTTGGATTGTTCCATTATGAACTCCGGCAAGTTCATTTCCTGAGTTCTGATTGGCTGTTGGATTTCAGGGTGAGTAAGAACATGGATAAGTACCCACTCTTCAGCCATCACTTTACATTATGCCAGCAGCATGCAACGACTGTATTTAAGTTACAGCTTGCCTGTTGTTCTCGTCTGCTAACTTGACGGTAGTTAGAACCCCACTGCGACGGTGAGTATCATATTGTTTCTATATCTGGAGGATAACTTCTACAGTTTAGGCATATTAGAAATATATATGGCACTAGCGTATCTCCTTGTAGGACTCCAGCGACAATGTCAAAGAAGTCAATGTCACCATCAGGTGAGCGTACCATTGCTTTTGTGTTTTGACAGAGCATCATTATGGCGGTAACCGTTTCTTCGGGGAGGCCGTATGCGAGGAGTATTTGCTCCATTTTCCCTCTGTGTATGGAATCAAATGCCTTGTAGAAATCTACAAATAGTTATTAAACATAGTTATATTATCATACTGTGGTATATCCACAGGTTCTGCTTGTATATTATATAATTGTATCACTTGCTACTAAAATCATAAGAAACATTGCCATTCCATATGTTATGTGTCAGTTCCATAAATCTGCACGTCAAGTTTGGTCACGGTTTGTATAAACTAGAGTTTCACTGCAATTTTTTTTTCTTTTGTTTTTACATGGTTTCATATTACGAATCTTTTAAAACTTCCATCAGAGTGAATTAAACAAACATTAAGCAAATTAAATAAACTTCAAACAAAAATAAAGTAAACATTGAGCAAAAATTAAATTTATCTCTTAAAAATCCTATGTAATTTATCTTATAAAAAAGAACAATGTAATATTATTTAAAAAAAACAAAAAACAATGTGATTTATATCATAAAAAGTTTATAATTTAATTACTATAATAAAAAAAAATTACCTATTCTATTATTTTTTTTTATCATAAAAATTAGATAATGATTATTTCTATAGTATAACATCTTTTTCTCACAGACTCTCCATGTAATTTTATAATAACAAAAGGATAGCAATACTATACTATAAAAAGTCATTGGCTAATATAATTCTATAAGAAATTATTGTATAATTTCTATCATAAATAAGACAAACAATTTCCACCACAAAATATGATTTCTATTTTTTTTAAATTGTGAAAAAAAAAATCATTAAAAGAATGATTATAATTGTTCTTTTAATAATTTAGCTCAGTTGGTAGAACGTTCGGCTAGAAACCACAAGGTTCCTAGTTCGATACCGGTCCTCGCCAACTCAGCGTTATGAGTAGCACACAGATATGTGCGGTAAAGTAAGGAGCTGATGGTAGGTGTGGCGCTCCACCTCAGATGCAAAAACAATCTCCTTGGTCTAGCGCTAGTGAAAAGGGGATAGACTCCCTCACTGATTGGTTGATACCAACATTAGGCTGCCCCGACGACTTTTACTTACATCAAAACTTAAATACTTATGTCCAGAGTGTGCATATTTTTACTAGTTTTTATAATTTGAAATACAATCTCTGCATAAACACTATACAACAATTTTCGTTTAGTTGGACCTGACACTTATTTTTGACAATTTTTTGGTGATAATAATAATATTTTATTATTTTTTCAATTAGAAGTAAATTTTTAATACATTCCATAAAATAATGTAATTGAGAAAAACTGGGGCATTTTTGGATTCAGAGTCCAAAAGTTAGTTAAAAAAAGGTGTAATCTGAACATTAGCTATATAAATGAGAGTAACCTTCTCTAGTTTGTTTCACTTTGAGGAAGCCGTGTGTTTTGGTCGGCCATTTTCATTTCACCGTAAATCTACACTGAAAATACAAATTTGTTTGAATCAATACAACTGTATGTTTTAACATGAAAATATCATAAAATGTGTTCTTAATTGTGCTTGTGCATTATTTGAAATGAACTTAATTGTTATTAAGAACACATTTTATGATATTTTCATGTTAAAACATGCAGTTTTGATTCAAACAAATTTGTATTTCTCATTTATGTAACTAATGTTCAGATTACCAAAAAAAGTATCAGCTCTAACTCGATAAAAATTGTGTTACTCTGTGTAATGTTTTATTATTTTTTATCAAATGTAAATTTTTTTATAAATTCAATAAAATAAGCAAAAATTTCTTAGATGCTGTATTTTTATGGTTTTTGAGAAAAATCGAGGGTATCCTGTAGCTCAAAAAGTTGATGCAATATTGAAAAACTGGGGTCATTTTTTGGATTCAGAGGTCGAAAAATAGTCAAAACCAAGTGTCAGATCTAACTTAATGAAAATTGAATTGCCCAGTAATAATTTCTAAATATTTTATTATATATATATTATTTAATATATATATTTATTCAAACATCTAATTTGAAATAAAAACTAGCAAAAGTATATTCCCTATGGGCACAAATAATGTATATAATTTTAATTGATTTCTATATAAAATCATATATGCATACACACTCGCAGAAAATTTGGAAGCTATAAGACACAAAACAGAATGACCGATCCCTATCAATAACTCCAGACTTTCAGAAATCTTCTGACAAAGAGATTTTTCTCTTGAAATATTTAGAATAAATCAAACAAACACCACCATAGTTACCTTATTTTTCATTACACTTGCATTGTGATAGCCTTCAAAACCAACCACCAAACCAATATATAGGATTGCTTTTAATACATTATAGTATTAGAAATCAGTAAAAACCAATAATTATTTATTAAACCCAGTTTTGTTAATATCATTATGCAAATTATTTCCACCATATACTATGTAAATTTTTTTCTTAGAGATATATAACACATATTTTTCAGGATTTTAAATGCATTAATAATATGGGTAGTTTCGTGGCAAATCTAACTCAGGTAGACTTTAATAGAAACATCATTAATAAATAGGATGCTAATTAAGATTAAATAATGACTATTCCATAATCATTGAGAATATAACTTAAATAACTCAGGAAATCGTGACGTCAGTAGTGATATAGTTTCAGTTACATACAGTTACATAGTCTCCATTATGATGTTTGTTTATTGATATATTTTGTCTTCTATTTTATTTTTGAAAGTTTAAACTATAAGCATTCAGAATATGAAACCAAGTAAAGAAAATTAAAAATGTGCTGTCTTTATTTTTCCTTCTTTCTTTCTTTCTTTCTTTTATAAAAATTCTTCAACAGTAAGTAACTACAGAGATCTTATTGTGCACATATATACGAGGGTGAGTCAAAAAGTAATGTGTATGTATATATATATATATATATATATATATATATATATATATCTATTTATTATTATTTTAAATATAAAATAAAATAATGATAATAGAAAAAATACAAAAAAATTTTTTTTAAGTATACAGAAGAACAGCCATCGTCAGGGCAAGATATTGGATAAATATCAAATATCTTGCCCTGACGATGGCCGTTCTTCTGTATACTTAAAAAAAAATTTTTAATATTTGAGAGCATGTATCCCTGCCCCGTAAAATTCTATTGACTGTTCTTTGAGCCACTTCTTCACTACAGATTTCACTTCCTCATCACTGGAATAATATTTGCCTCTCAAACCCTCTTTCATGAGGCTGAAGAGATGATAGTCTGAGGCAAACAATTTTCCAGTGACGAGGAAGTGAAATCTGTAGTGAAGAAGTGGCTCAAAGAACAGTCAATAGAATTTTACGGGGCAGGGATACATGCTCTCATTCGAAGGTGGAACATTGCTATTGAGAAAAACGGTAACTATGTGGAGAAGTAGGGATGTGATCCACAGAGAACCAACTTCATTTTGATGTATGATACATGTTCCTGTGTTGGTAATTATACCTGTCCTAAACAAAATGGCATTACTTTTTGACACATCTTCATATATTTCAATTATAAAAGATAAAGTAGGAAATGGTTCAGCAACACTGCCAGTCGTTCATATTTCATGTGTCAATTCTCTTCACACTCGCTTAAATACACCATATGCATCTTGTACTCCCATTATTATATTAATACGCTTTTTTCCTAAATCTTCCATCCAGATTATCTGGTGTCACTTAATCACAGATTACTTATTTGTCCCATTTTTATTTCACCCCAATTTTAGAAATGAAATATTCCAAATTGTTTCCACAAATTTCTTTTCACATGATTTATAATTATTAACCAAGTATAGCCGCGTTGATGGTTTAATTAAAACCGAAACTCTTTAGGGTCTGCATTCTGTAAGTCAATATTTTACTTATTTTCTTAAAAACTTTATACTTAATTACATATTAGTATATGGGCCGGGTTAGCTCAGTCGGTAGAGTGTTCGGCTAGAAACCACAAGGTTCCTAGTTCGATTCCAGCCCTCACCAACTCAGCATTATGAGTAGCACAGGGATCTGTGCAGTAAAGTAAGGAGCTGATGGTAGGTGTGGTGCTCCACCTCAGATGCAAAGATAATCTCCTTGGTCTAGCGCTAGTGAAAAGGGGATAGACTCCCTCGCTGATTGGCTGATACCAACATTAGGCCGCCCCAACGACTTTACTTACTTATATGTGGTAAGAATAAAGGAAAAGTGGACAAAACTCAAAACAAATAGATGTGGAGAGATATATTTCTTCCCGCGTTAAGCAGTACTTATTCAGTCAATTTATTAAAGCACCCCACTCACTTTCTCTTCTATAAATACAAGTGTATGTACGGTGCTTATAAATAAATTATAATAAATTGACTGAAGAAGTACCGCTTAACGTGGGAAGAAATATATCTCTCTCCACATCTATTTGTTTTGAGTTATTCCTTTTTGTCCACTTTTCCTTTATTCTTACCACATTCTGTCGGATTTACTCCAACCCTCCTATCTTCACACACACGTGTGTGTGTGTGTGTGTGTGTATATATATATATATATATATATATATATATATATATATATATTATTATTATTATTATTATTATTACTAAAGCTGAGATTTTAAAGCTTTCAATCCCTAAAGGCTTTTTTGCTGGTGACCTTGATCACATGAAATTTGTCCTAAATTATTCCTTAGTTTTAGGATTACTAAATGTTGTATTAGTATATGTGTGTATATATATATATATATATATATATATATATATATATATTACAGGGGAATTTTTGTGACCTTGGGTTTCATGCAATGGAGGATTTGTCAGTTTATCTGTTGAATGCTTCATCACATGAAACCCAGGGTCACAAAAATTCCTATGTAATATATATATATATATATAGAGAGAGAGAGAGAGAGGGGGGGAATAGAAAAACAATGTATTCCAAAAACGATTAATTTATTTTTAATGGTAAAGTCAACGTTTAAACATTTCAGTTCATGTTAAACCTTCATCAGGACAATACAAAAGAATGTAAAAAAAATTATTGTATGAACAATGATGGATGTTAGTAATGTAATGCAAGTTAAGAAATATATATACAGTGGATCCTTGCTTCGCGAACATAATTTGTTCCAAAATTATGTGTACCATAACGATGTATATCACATAGGCCAACTCTAGTTGTAGTAGTAGTCACTGTTAGTAGTAGTAATAGTCGTTAATTCAGAAATAACACACGCAAGTTGTATAGTCACAGGGGATGTTTATTTCTTTGATTCACGTGGGTTCTTTTTCAGAGAGAGAGAAAGAGAGAGGGGGTAATTACTCTGTCATAAATCACGTTCTCTACTACTATATCGAACCCATTGGGAGAACCATGAAAGTCCCACCTACTTCCCACGAGGCCTAGCCGAAAAAGAGACCAATTTTCTTCGTCTTCCGTTTTCTCGTCCCTGGGGTGGGAGAGCCACATCCGTTTCCAGTTAAAACCCAGAACTTCCATTTTTATTTTTAAATCTATTTTCAGGGTCATTCGTCGGTCACATTACTGGCACCCCACTTAGTGTTTACTCTTTCAAATTTTTAACCTTTGTTTGTTCTTATTTCTTTTTCCACTCTTTCTCTTTCAATCCCCATAGACCACAATAATTATGCTACTATGTTCAAGAACTGATTTGTTCAAAACTGAAGCAACATTTCCCATAAGAAATAGTGTGAAGTAGATTTGTGCGTTCTTGACCATCAAAAACTTTCCTCTTTCCCCTTCCGGTAGTATCACTGCTGCCTTTCTTAGGATCCATGAATGAGGGTTAAAGTAGTCATGAAATAGAGAGGCACAAATGAAGCAAAGAATTTACACAATAACAGCACTGTTCAAGATAGTGACTGACACTAACTGATGCTGCTTGGGTAGATCTGACAATATTTACTATAAGAAATAGTGTAAAGTGGATTTATGTGTTCTCGACCATCAGATGAATGCCTATTTATGTGCCTACAGTTATATATAATATTTTTGGCTGCGATGTGATGGATGGCATATGTAGAGGAAAGAAATGGTTATTGCTTTGAAGGGCAGTCCTCCTCCAAAAAATAACCGGAGTTTTTTTTTTTTTTTTTTTTTTTTTTTTTTTCCCCCCTTCTCTGTCTCTCGAGCTCAGTTGATTACTGTGAAACCTCTTCCGGAAGAGGAGAGCTTTTTGAAATTCGAGATGTTTGAAGTCCGAAAATTTGTTTGACAACTCAAATTGTTTTCATACAATGTATATTTGGATCTTTGACTATGAGTGACTAAAACTCTAAAAATGGCTGCTATATTTCTAAGCTGATAATTCTCAATATCATATAGAGCATTTATATTTAACTTTTAACATCCTATACCACCTCATTCCACCTGGCCGGAAGTCACATTTGTTTTCCTAATCAGCCCCAAACAATAGCCTTTGTTTAAATTTAATATTAAACATATGTAGAAATCTTTGATTTAAGGGAAATAATAGGTAAATTTAGATGCAAAGGTCATTTTTAGCCATTTTTTTATATATCCTTATAGGAATGCTCTGGACTTAGAAAAATCTCAACAGGATGTTAAGAGTTAAATGTAATATTAAGCATATTTAGAAGTGAAGGGAATAATTCAAGGTAGGTAACTTTAAATGAAAAGGGAATTTTTAGCCATTTTTTGATAAATCGAAATGGGGCTCTGGAAAATTCTCAGCAGGATGTTAAGAGTTAAGTTAAGGTAGCGTGAACATGGAGTCAACACTTGGTTACTAACAGTTTCTTACCGATGCTCTGCCTTGTCGGCTGCACCTCTGCAGAGGGGTAAGACTCCCCCAATGGGCCACCTGTTGGCCGTGGGTGGCGACCCATGATGCTTAAGGATAGAACCCAGGTGGATGAGCAGTTCATGACTTGCAATACTCCACTTTGGCCCTATCTTGGGCTAGACGGGCAGTCTCCAATCAATCGGCTGGTCACGTCAAGCTCTAGCACCTCTATGATTTTCCCAACCCTATTGCTCTTATGGCAAGCCCCAACCCCTTTTTATCATATGGGTGCTAGAAGGTGGTGACTGAGGGTCTACATGTCCTGGGAATGACAAACTCTATCTGGTGGTGAGGTTCCAGTTTTGGAGGTTTGGGGAACATGGAGCACCCCTTCATCACTATTGCTTCCTAGTCCACTCTGACCCGGAGTGGTAGTACCTGTTAGGGTCCCATCTATGGGTTAAATAGAAAAATGTATTTATAAAAAAATGTATTATCCATTAAGAATTGATTTATTTCAAAACTTTATTGGCATTAAATGACCCATTGAGGTTGATATGCCGTAAAACAAACCAAACCAAATCAAATTATATATAGCATTTTCTAAAGACTGTGTATAAAAGCAAGGTAACGTGATACTCTCTGGGCTAAAACAACAGCTATTCTCAAACTTTGTGTCCTAATTGTGAAAAATCTACATTTTCCTTGTCAGTTCATAGAACAATGAATAATGGGCAAAATAAAAAGAAAGAAGAAAAAAAGATTCTTAAGAATGCCATATAAATGCCATTTTTAGATCTTTTATGTAAGGAGCTGGGGGGGGGTAGCATAGTATTTATCAGTTCTATAAATAGAATTGTAAACAAATGACACATTTGATTTTAATGATTTGGGGACCACTTGTGAATTTCCTTTTCCCTTGTTAATCCATCCATGAATTCATCCGATGGAGCCGTGCGACATAATTAGCAATAGGGTTGGGAAAATCATAGAGGTGCTAGAGCTTGACGCGACCAGCCGATTGATTGGAGACTGCCCGTCTAGCCCAAGATAGAGCCAAAGTGGAGTATTGCAAGTCATGAACTGCTCCCTTTCCTTTTCCCTTGTTAATCCATCCATGAATTCATCCGATGGAGCCGTGCGACATAATTAGAAAATCCCCCGTGAACGGAATAAAGTTTCATGATGGCTCCCGATTACGACAAGAAGGTACCCGAGTCCAACACGAAATACCTGAAGAAGGCCAGAGTGCACATCGGCTGAAACATTGTACAAATAACAATGAAGATGAGGACAATAGTCCGAATAATACGAATCATACTAATTGTCAAGCCACATCTCAAAAATTCAGAGAAATAGAAAATCTAAATTGAAAAAAAAAAAATAGTAATCAAATTTCTAAGTAAAGAGAAAGAAAAAAAAGTTTTAGCAGATTAAGATTCTAAGCACTCAGGGACCCCTGAACTAGATAAAAAAATTTTTTAAAAATGAAAGTCCCAAATTTTCTGCAGAAGAGTGGAAACGGATATGTCCCTTCCCCCACTTGGGACCACAAACCGAACTAAGGGAACTCTTTCTTTTTTTTGTTGGGTGTCTCATGAGGAGACGGACGTCGATTTTCCGGCTCCACAGAGGGTGCTGTTTTGACTGACCGTGAGTCGCGAGATAGTGGTAATGAATGGTATTGATGATAGAAAAGTTTGATCTACTCTTCCTCTCTGAAAAAAAACAAAAAACCATGGAGCGAGCAAGAAATAAACAACCCCTTTTGCCTCTGCAACCCACTATTCTTTCATATGTTGGAACCTACTGCTGCTTGTGTGTGACCTACTAGCTAACCGATCCTACTACTATACGACATAAGCTTTCTAATAGCGCTGTGTCAGCCCGCCCAACGAACCCAGGGTGAATGCTGTCACAGAATAAAACACAAAATTTACACAGTATTTAGAGCAAACACACGGACATGTTCATACAGAAAGGCAATAAGCTAGTGGCGAAAATAAGCTCACATTAGGAGAAACAAAATTATAAACCAACACACATTCCAGTGGATATTTCTCTGTAATGATGTAAAACATTAGTTTGGACTATAACTTACTTGGTTAAATTGAACTTAACAGACCTAAATTCCACCATCCTATGTCACCCTGCTGAAAGAAAAAAAATTACCAAAAATCAGGGAATTAACCAAATATAGATATATTAATGAATAAAAGATATAATGCACCAGTTATTTTATTTAAAAACTTTTATATTTTTGCAGGTCAGTTAACTTTGAACCACGTATCTTTGAGGCATAACATAGATTCTCAAAGATACATGGTTCAAAGTTAACTGACCTGAAATAAGTTCAATTTAACCACTTACTCTTGGTAATCCTGTCCAAAATATTGTGAGGCATGTTCCTTGAATAAAAGTTAATTCTTGTGTATAGTGCATCTTATACACTAATAATTACTGTATATATTGCTTGTATAATACGCACCCCTAACTTTTTGGATGAAAAATTTGGAAAAATAGTGCGTCTTACACACAAATAATTACTGTATATATTGCTTGTGTATAATACGCACCCCTAACTTTTTGGATGAAAAATCTGGAAAAATAGTGCGTCTTATACACAAATAATTACTGTATATATTGCTTGTGTATAATACACACCTGATTTAAAGGCTGAAAAATTGGAAAAATAGTGCGTCTTATACACAAATAATTACTGTATATATTGCTTGTGTATAATACACACCCTATTTAAAGGCTGAAAAATTTGGAAAAATAGTGCGTCTTATACACAAATAATTACTGTATATATTGCTTGTGTATAATACGCACCCCTAACTTTTTGGATGAAAAATTTGGAAAAATAGTGCGTCTTACACACAATAATTACTGTATATATTGCTTGTGTATAATACGCACCCCTAACTTTTTGGATGAAAAATTTGGAAAAATAGTGCGTCTTACACACAAATAATTACTGTATATATTGCTTGTGTATAATACGCACCCCTAACTTTTGGATGAAAAATTTGGAAAAATAGTGCATCTTACACACAAATAATTACTGTATATTTGCTTGTGTATAATACACCCCTACTGTACTTGTGTAAAGATTTAAAGGCTGAAAAATCTGGAAAAATAGTTCATCTTATACACAAATAATTAAAGTCTTTTGCGTGCACAATAATTTTTCAAATTAGTTACTGCTGCTAAAATAAAAATGAAAAAACAAAAACAAACGAGAAAAAGAAAATAATCTTTGGATGATACAATATTGATGCTTTTTTTTTAAATTTTTATTTATTTTTTTTTTGTAATTTTTTTGTTTTTAATTTTTTGTGGTTCCTAGGTGGACACTATATCGACCGAGCAAATCCGGCTCCTGTCTAAGTAATTAGTATTATATAGTTTTATGGTTTCAAGTATTCCTGTTTTCAAACAAATGATTATTATTGTCAGTGTGACAAAAAAGATGATTACACTGGAACCTTGAAAATATAGATTACAATCAAATTTTAGAATTAAATAACCGTTAAACAAATATACCAAAAAGTTTTCATTAAGAAATATGAAGAGAGATAAAAAAAAAAAATCATATGGTAACATCTGGGACTGATCTCTCCCCCTGCAAAAAAGAATCTTTCTTGTTTTCAAAATCATATATATTTTTTATAGAGTGCAATACATTTAGGGTGCGATTGTTACCATTGGTTTCAAAGCAGTATGTTAGCCACTTATCATCAAGACCAAGAATATCAATTCATTTACATGATATGAAGTAAGTAAAGTCGTTGGGGTGGCCTAAAATCAGTATCAGCCAGACAGCGAGTCACTAGTGCTAGACCAAGGAGATAGTTTTTTTAGCATCTGAGGTGGAGCGCTACACCTACCATCAGCTTTACAGATCCCTGTGCTACTCATATGCTGAGTTGGCAAGTTGGCGGTATCGAACGCAGAACCTTTTGGTTCCTAGTCAGATGCTCTACCGACTGAGCTAAACCAGATGAATTAATATTCACTGCAGATTCTTTCGCAGGCGCGTTGTCTGTAGGATATGTGGCTAACACAATGCTTTGAAACCAATGATAACAATTGCACCTTAAATTTATAGTACTCTATAATAAATAAATACAGCTCTTACACCCGTAATCGGGCACTTTATTCTCAATTCTCCAATACTAAAAAACTATATAACTACACACATATATATATAATTTTTTTTCCACTGTTTCCATGCATATGTCATTTGTATTTTCCAGGGCACTAGAGATAGGTCTGGCTCCTTGGACACAAATTCTACTACACCTGAGCCAAGGCCCCCTAATGTAAGCACCAAGTCACACAATTTCTAAATCGGGTCACCTTTTTCTACCTGTCTGCCTCCCCACCCCAAATCACTACCAAACTAATTATGACTTCCCCCTTCCTTTTTCAAAAAAAAAAAAAAAGAAAAAAAAAGAAGTTTCCCTTCCCCCATTAACAATTAACAATCAAGTTGGTGGTTCAGGGTTCAAATAATAGCATTTCCACTAAAAATGCATCTTCTTAAAAAAATTTTTTTTCTTTAATTTTTGCATTTAATATATTACTAAAATTTTCACTTATTCATACAAGGGATGCTATCAAAAACAACATCAAAACTTTCAACATAAACGTTCATGAGAGGGAGAGAATAGCTACAAATCGTGCGGCATGGAGAAGACTTGTCTATGATAGCTGCAAGGGGTTTGAGGTAAGACGGCTGGAACACTCCATCCTGAAGCGGTCTCTACGCGAACGGCACATGACGGACGTCATGGACACATTTCCTACATTTAAGCCAGACTACATATGTGACACGTGTGGCAGGGCCTGCCTGTCAAAGGCTGGGTTTCTCAGTCACGTATGAGAGGAAACCGGGGAAGAGGTTCATATGTATGACAGTGAATAAAAACAAAGCTGAACGCCTGGCCACTGCGCGCTCACAGCCGAACTTGTAGAAATAGCCTTATTCTGTGAAGAAGTGGCAATCACCATATATATATATATATATATATATTATATATATATATTGTAAAATAAATTTTTTTTTTCTTAAAAGAAAGAAAGGGTACCCTAGTTAGATTTAAAATCAGAAATGATTTTCTTTTTTTCGATCAATGCTCCTCAGAGAAAAAATTTCATTGAAAGATGGTGATATAGTTTAGTTTTTTTGTTGTAGACAACGGAAAAGTCAGAAAGCAGTGAGAAAAAGGGAATTTTTTTTTTTTTTCTCAATAAGACAAGAGAATTCGTAAAATTACGAAACTTACAACTCACGAGGGGGGTTCGAAAATTACGAGTGCCCCCGTTTGATATCAAATATATATATATATATATATATATATATATATATATATATATATATATATATATATATATATGCATTAATGTATGAGTAGTAGCTTACCAGTGGGTACGAGTACGATCGTTGGAAGCGCACATTATCCAGGGGTTAAGACTGAGAAAAAACAAATACAAAGTGCTCAATACAATATAGAGTAAAATTTATTTATATAATGGATAAAAGTAACCTACTCGAGTTTCATCGTCTGAATCGTCAGGGTTACATCCATTGAATTAATCGAGTTTTCGATTAATATCAGTTGGTACAATGCATGCCCATTGAAATGGGTCTTATCTTTTATAGACGAATGCTTGTTTTATATATATATATATATATATATATATATCAGTTAAGAGTAAGGAAAACACTTGTTTTCTATATATATATATATATATATATATATCAGTTAAGAGTAAGGAAAATGAATCCAGCGGTATATGTATAGATAAAAAACACGCATGTTGTTAAATTGAATTTATTTTTACAACTTTTTCGTTGGTAATATTGACAATATTTCGATTTCATCAAAAAGTCTTCATCAGAGCATAATGATAATTGTAACCATTTTAAGATGTGAATGTTTTAAACAGGATTCTTCAAGAGAGAAATAGAATATTTTGAATATAAACTGGAAATATTGTTTTTTCCAAAAAGCGTGTATCACGTTCATTTGGTACGTCTCGTTCATTTGGTGTGACAGTTTTTATAAGAAAAAAGAAATACTTAAAATTCCAAAACAGAAAAATTCTATTTTTCAAAAAAAGGGTGTGTATCATGTTCATAGCCAATTATTATTACTTAGATGTTTCTAGGGTAATTTATCAACCAGTCATAAATCAAATTCTTAGCCAGCTGTCTGAAGATTGTGCTCACTGTTAATTTAATATATTCAAATTTTTAACTCATGGTTTATATCCCCCATTGTAGTGCTTGAATTTCATTTTATTTTACTTTTTGTTCCTTGATGGTGAGTTTCCAGTTCTGGAGAATTTGGAGCTCCCCTGCATTGCCATTGCTCCCAGATTCACTCTGACCCGGATGGGTTAAATAGAAAAAATTTTTGCAAAAAAAACTTGAGTTTAAAAATAATTTCTTCCAAATTATCGCTACGAATCTTTCAAAACTGCTGACATTAGATGACCCACCGTAGCTGATATGCCGTAAACGATATGATGAACTTATATACATAAACATAAAAGCTTTCATCAAAATAACTTGAATCAGCGTTAAATTACCCGATAAGGGTTGATATTTATTTTGTTTTATTTATTTACCAATATATATATATATATATATATATATATATCACGTGAAGGGATTGAATGCTGACATCGGAATTCTCTGTTATTATAAATATTTCACAGACGCTGCCGCTGTCGATAACAACAGAGACAAGGAATCCGTTAAACAGGAATAACATTCATTTGATAAAGGGTATCTAACGAACCTGAAAATTTATAGCAAAAAATAATAATAAAAAAATAAGTGAATCCAATACTCCATAATATCGAGTTCATTCATTTATATATTTTTAATGCTTCGTAATAACGCCCAACTTCAAAAGAACATTTTAAAAAAAATATATATATACACCACACACACACACACACACACACACACACACAACATATTTATACAGGGTGTTCGGGAGAAATTTGACAGTTTCATAAGGAGAAAGAAAAAGTGCTTGGTAACTACAAAATTTAATGTTTTGTAAAGAAATTCAACAGGCACAGAAATTACACTACTGTCAACAAGTTTCACTAAAAATAACTGCCATTAGCAACGATCACAGCCTCAGTCCTGCTCCAGAATCTGGAGCAAGCTGATGTTACAGTTTGCCTGGGAAAGGTCTCAAAAACTGCCTTAATTCAGTCGATTAGCTGGGCTTTTGTAGAACTGGCACAGCGATTGGTGTCTTTATCAACAGCGCCCCATACATAATAATCCATGGGATTAAGATCTGGGAGTTCGGAGACCAAACATTGGGACTGGTGAAGTCGCAAACATTCGCCGACAACCATTTTTGACTTTTCCCAGAAGTGTGGTAGGGGACCGAATCCTGCTGCCATACATATGGCCTACCATTGGCTACCCTTGGTATCCAGGGCTTGACTACAGTGTTTAGTAACTCGACGTAGGCATTTGAATTTAACCTGATACCCTCTCTGAAAAAGTGCAGAGGCATCACATTACCCTCAGAGGACACACATCCAAAAACCATCAGAGTTTGGGGAAATTTAGTCTGCATGACATGAGGAGTGTCCTTTAGACTGTATGCAAGTCATCTGTTATTCTGCGTATTGTGCTTTTGATCTTGGCAAAAGTTTTTCTCCTTGAAAAAGATTGTTTGTGGTTCAGCGGGATGTTTCACTTTGCTCTGAAGTTTCTTCTTTGTCAGATGATTTTCACATGCCTTTTCTGTAAGGGCCTAGAATGTGGATAAGAATGTAAATTACGTGAGGGAAAAAAAATTTTTTTTTTTTGAAAGGTCTGTGGGTGGTTTTAGGGGAATGTTTGATTTTTGTGATTCTCATTTTTATCCGTCATCGATCTTAACATGTTGCCTATGTTTGCCCAAATAGCAGTTTCTCCTCACTAATGTTGGTACATTTCCTTTATTGCATCAGTTTTGAAAGTATTGCTGGTACACGTAGTGGGCCAGTAATGTACCACACCTCTGTGGTATAATATAATACCAATATGTCTATAGCAATAGTAAATTGATTGTGTTATGTGTTGGTACACATTTGGCGCATGTATCTAGCTGTGATTTATTTATGATCTGTGTCTATTTCCTACAATATGATATAGCAATATGTAATATAAAAAATGATTTTTAACAATTATATATATATATATATATATAATATATATAATATATATATATATATTAGCCATACGTTTAAATAGGCATTCCCGCCTAATTCATTATTAATTGATTAATTTTCAAAATTAGGTACGACTCCAATTAAGCACATATTCTCCCAAAAATTGTCGGCAAAAAGCCATTCCAAACACACCGTGTTTTACAACTTATCATATCGTCGTGTAATAAAAGTCACTAGAAGAGGAATATTAACCTACTCTAAACAAATCGTAAAATCTAGGAGGTCCGTTTGGTGTAGGGGTTATGGTATCGGCCTGTCAGCTTGGCAGTCCGGTTTCAAATCACGCACAGGGTGGCCTTCCTATCTATAGCTCTGCTGATGAGGCCTAATAGGCCGAAATGTATATACAGAGATTGATTTTTCTCGATTTGTTTAGCCATACGTTTAAATAGGCATTCCCGCCTAATTCATTATTAATTAATTAATTTTCAAAATTAGGTACGACTCCAATTAAGCACATATATATATTTATACTTTAACATGTTGCCTATGTTTGCTTAAATTACAGTTTTTCCTCACTGATGTTGGTACATTTCCTTTATTGCATCAGTTTTGAATTGGATTGGAAATGATTTTTACTATGAAAATGCATTGGAAATGATTTTTATTCTGAAAATGGATTTTCAAATGATTTTTATT
>CM042168.1:18662175-18692175 GCA_023376005.1 Doryteuthis pealeii | reverse complement strand
TATAGGCACATCATAGTGAGATTTTTATTAGTTAAATACCTACCTGAAACACGTGGGTCTTCCCTGCAGTCTAGTGGCCATCATGGTTCAAACTCAGGTCATGCTATTACCTTTACTTTCGAACTGATACCCTTGGGAGAGGTATGAACCTCCTTAACTGTTGGCTTCTAAATAGTACCACTACTGTTCTTCTTCTAAGATGGCTTTGGCATTAAACAAAGAGACCAAACCAAACCGAGCCAAGAAATGCATCATTTGCCAGGTCAGGTTCATAATAAAAAAGAAAAAAAGTCTACAGTCTGTTCTTCAGTATTCAGCAATTCATTGTGAACAAAACCTGTGATGTTCCACCTGAGGCAAAGCCAATGTGGTGCTGCGTGGCTAAGAGTGAGAGATGAGAGTGTGGGGTAAGTTTGGAATGAAACAGTGACTGGGTGAGATGCGTATCTCTCGACCAATAAGAAAATGACATGTGGTGTTGTGCTGACTCATCCTAAAAAACTTTCTATATATTTTATTATGATATATTTATTTCATTTATTATTATATATAAATTATATATTATTATATATAAATTATATATTATAATATATATATATATATATATACACACACATTATATATTATAATATATATATACTTATATATATATATATACACACACACATTATATATTATAATATATATATATACTTATAAACATGTAAAACAAAAAGAATTTAAAAAATTTTTCTGAGAACAAAATACATTTTGCGGACCTTCCTTTTTTATAAAATATTGAATTTTCTCCCGTTGGAACCAGAACAACATTTTTTATATACTTATATACACACATTATATATATATATATATATATATATATATATATATATATATATATATATACACACAACACACTAGTCATATATATACATACATGGGTTATGTGTGTGTATATATATATATATATATATATATATATATATATAATATATTATATGAATATAATATGAATATATAATATAATTATATATTATTATATATAAATTTATTATTATAAATATATCATTTTTATGATATATTTTATTATTTTTCTGATTCATCGTGAATGAAACCTGTGATGTTCCACCTGAGGCAAAGCCAACGTGACATCTCTCGACCAATAAGAAAATGACGTGGTGTTGTGCTGACTTATCCTAAAAAAACTTTCTATGCTAAACTACGTGTAACTCTTACATTTCTAGCCTCTCTCTCTCTCTCTCTCTCTCTATTATGTTACACTAGCACATATATGCACCCTCCGGGTGCAAGTATTTAAGTTTTGATATAATAAAATATCATATTAAATTAGAATAGCTAATGAAACTGACTAAGAATGCAGATAAAAAGATCTGCAACAGAGGGGGTATAATCAAAAAATAGAACAACTTTGAAACTAACTATTCCATCATTTTCCATTACTCCCCTCTTTCATTGGTTAATTTTCCTAATTTAACTATTTAGTTAAAATAGGAAGTAAAGGATAATATTACAGTTATTTCTTCTTGTAAATAAATTTCTTTTAAGATTTATCCACAAGATTTTTGTTTATATTTCTTAAGATAAAACCAAACAATTAGAAATCAATAATACCAAGCACATATTTTTTAAAATAAAATTTTAAATATCAATATGCAAATTAGCCTTCTCGTTCACACTGTAAACCGCTATTTTGTTGTATATATAAATACAATTGCATGTTATTAGTACGTAGATATGGTTAACAGTATTAATAATGTAAAACAATTTTTATTAATAACTGAAGGTTTAAAAGAATGAAATCATGGAGAATTTGACATAAATAATTAAGGGAATTGTGACTTGAGTAGTAATATATTTTCGGTTACAAACAGAAAAACACCCAATCTCCATTATAATAAGATATACAATTTTTGAAAATTGATTTTTTTTTCTTTTTCTCAGGTGGGTTACCGTAATGCGAGATGCATCAGTACCATAAGGCAACATGAACATTTTCGACAGATGTGACTAACCTCCTGCCTTTGGAACAGAAACAGAATTGCATTCAAGCTCTGAGGCCCAATTTCATACTGTGTCATTTGGACTGTGAGGTCAAAGGGTATCCAAGCACCGCAACTGGGCCTGATTGGTGTGGGGGGGCATTGACACCCTGAACCAAACAGCTTGGATGTATCTGTGGGAATTAAGGAAAATACAGAAAGTTGGCATTTTGGAATCATGAGAAAATGGAACTTTTTCTCCAAGACGTTGAGACTAGGATTCTAATCACTTTCGGAAGAAGTTCTGCAAATTTAACATTTTGTTGTTTTTTTTTTGTTTTTAAAATGTTGGGGTTAATGGACATTTCCACAAACAAAACAAAAAAAAAATTAATGCTCTGACTGTGAAAGTGTTACGAAATGGATTTACCATTTAAAATAGTTCAATCGATTTTTGTTAATGATTAGTAAGAATATAATCATAAACAAGTCACACACACACACACACATATATATATATATATATATATATATATAAACTTTTTTTTCCTTTTTTACATTAAAACAAAAATAGAAATTTAAAAAAAAAAAAAACGAATAAAATATTTTAAATTGCATTTTTTCCTTGTCAATTTTTATCATACCAGAAATAAAATCAGGTTACTAATGCAGAAGAGCGCGCAAGAGATAATATCATTAGATTACGTATAAAATTTATTACATTTCATAACATTTCACGGAAATACCCGAAACCTTTGAGACATTCAGGTAAGGATTACTTTGGGAGTTTCCGTAATCTAATGCTGTTTACACGTAAAATGCAATTCTAATGATATTATCTGTTGCGTGCTATTCTGCATTTGTTTAAAAATCAGTACTGTAATTTGATATTCAACTTTAAAGCACATTCAAAATTCTTTTTTTTAAAAAAGCGTTTCAATTATTTTACTAGAATAAGGTAGGTATTGACCCAACTAATAGCACTGTGAAATGCAAACAGCCTTGTCCAGGATTTGAAATTGGGTCGATCAGTCAATTACCTACAACTACAACCCTTACACTACATGCTTATCTATATATATATATATATATATAAGACCACAAAGCAACTTCAACAATAGACCAACATGCAGACTAATAAACCCAGCCAAAATGGAATTAGGGCAAGCAAGTAAAAACATATTAAGGAAAATAAACACAATAAATAAGGACAACACTAGACTACTCCAGTGGACAAACAGCAGCAACAATTTCCTGGTTCAACAAAATCCCCTAAAAAAAACCTTACAAATTCACCCAGTTTGATATTAAAGATTTCTATCCATCCATAAAAGAACCAGTCCTTTCTAAGGCACTCAAATTGACTAGAAAATACACAAAAATAAGCCAGCTAGAGACAGAAATTTATAACACATTCTAGAAAAACATTACTATTCAACTAGGGAAAGGCCTGGGTGAAAAAATCCAACCCCAACAACGCATTCGATGTAGCAATGGGTTTCTTTGACAGTGCTTACATCTGCAATCTAGTCAGGCTATACATACTAGATTCACTAAAAAATAACTTCCCAGAACACAAATTTATATATATATTGTTACGATTCAAGTGGCCATTTTAGGGCTGTAGGTGAAAGCAGTTTTACTAATGACAAATTCACACCCTAATCGGTTCAATTCAGAATTTCTCATGTATTCCTGGTCCAATCTTAAAAATATTTATTTGGTTAGAAAGAAAAGAAAATAATCTTTCTAAATATGTAATTTGTATGTATTTTCATCCATTGAATTATTTTTTTTTACAGCGAATTAAATAACAAATCAAACCAAAACATTTAACAATAACCCAACATTTTTTTACTAATACTTTCATTTTAGAATAATTAGTATAACTCAAATCTTTTTGAAAGAAACTATTCATGAAATAAACATAAAAATAAAAAAAAAAGAAATTGTAATACGGACAATTGTAAATATTTAATTCTTAGCATTTATTGTTACATTTTAATAGGGTAAAAAAGAACAAATTAGTGAGAACTCGATCATAGCACCGTTGAAACAACTAAAAAAAACATTTGTTGTGCAAAAAGTGAAGTTGCAGTAACCAGGTGGTTCAAGAAATTTTATGTAATCAGGAAAGGTCAAGTTTGCAAAAAAAGCAAGGATTTCTTGATCCAAGCCATAGAGGCAAATCCGGTGAGTAGCACTTGGAGAGTATCAGTCGAGCACATCTCACCATCCAGAGTGATTTGTCACCTTGACATCTGGAATTGCCAAATTGGACTTCATGTTACCAAAATATTGCAAAACATTTGACTCAGTCTAGTGCATTATTTAAAAAGAATTTTGACAGAATCTTTGTCGTTTTTTTTCTTTCTTTGACATTTAAATTTTTTTTTTTTTTTTTTTTTTTTAAATGTTTTCTTACTTTTTAATATTTTTTTTTTCTTATTTTTTATTTTCTCATTTTTTTTTTTAAATGTTTTCTTACTTTTTAATATTTTTTTTTTCTTATTTTTTATTTTCTCATTTTTTTTTTAAATGTTTTCTTACTTTGAATATTTTTTTTTTTTATTTTCTCATTTTTTTTTTTTAAATGTTTTCTTACTTTTGAATATTTTTTTTTTCTTATTTTTTATTTTCTCATTTTTTTTTTTTAAATGTTTTCTTACTTTTGAATATTTTTTTTTCTTATTTTCTCATTTTTTTTTTTAAATGTTTTCTTACTTTTGAATATTTTTTTTCTTATTTTTTATTTTCTCATTTTTTTTTTAAATGTTTTCTTACTTTTAATATTTTTTTTTTTCTTATTTTTTATTTTCTCATTTTTTTTTTTAAATGTTTTCTTACTTTTGAATATTTTTTTTTCTTATTTTTTATTTTCATTTTTTTTTTTTAAATGTTTTCTTACTTTTGAATATTTTTTTTTCTTATTTTCTCATTTTTTTTTTTTAAATGTTTTCTTACTTTTGAATATTTTTTTTTTCTTATTTTTATTTTCTCATTTTTTTTTTTTAAATGTTTTTACTTTTGAATATTTTATTTTTTTTTAAATGTTTTCTTACTTTTGAATATTTTTTTTTCTTATTTTTTATTTTCTCATTTTTTTCTTTTTAATTTTTTTTTTTAACTTTTTAATTTTTCTTTTAACTTTTTAATTTTCTTTCTTATTTTTGAATATTTTTTTATTTTTAAATTTTTTTTCCTTTTTTTTTTTTTTTTTTTTTTATTTATTTATTTTTTTTTTTTCTTCTTTTTTTTTTTTTTCTTAATTTCTATGGTATCTACTATTCTGGATCAGAGTTGCTGGCATTCTGCATCTGTTGTTGGGCTAGTTTCTCTATGTTCTTCGAGTCTAGAACTACTTAGGATTTCTTGGGTCTTGTGTTGTTGATTGTTTTTAATAATGAACATAAGATGTTTTCTTTTCTTTTTTTTTTTTTTTTAGAGCTCATTTATTTTATCCCAAGTAAAAGGCCTTGAATGGACACATTGCCATTGCGATGCATCTTTCAGCCATACTCAATGGAGTTTGAAGAAAGCTAACTGGGAGAAATTCAAATCCCTATGCAGTAAATGGTTGGCAACAATCCGTCTATTTTAGTTTTTTTTTTTTTTTTTATAGAAAATAGAAAGACAACTACAAATAAGCCTCAATAAAATAAATAAATAGGCAACAGACAATGGCTTCAAATTCTCCAAAACCCAATGTGTGCATTTCTGTTCCTTCAGAAAGATGCACAATGACCCTACCGTCAAACTTGAGGAAAGTGAAATACCTGTCATTGACCAATACAAATTCCTGAGAGTTATATTTGATGAAATAACTTTCATCCCTCACATTAAATACTTAAAAAATAAATGTACCAGAGCCCAACAACTATTATGAGTAGTTATCCATACTGAATGGGGAGCGGATCAACAAACGCTACTTAAATTAAACATGATAAAAAATTAAAAAATTATAAAAAATTAAACCATCCGTCTATTTTAGGTTTTTTTTGTTTGTTTTTTTTATATTATCTAGAGCTACGTGAGTGGCTGAATAGATCGATCCTTGAATGGCAGTCTCTGGTGCAGTGGGTGCAAACAAAAGGTGATGTTTTCTGCAGGTGTTAGGGATGCTGTTGTTTCTCCTTTCTTTTAGCTCTCTTTTCTGTGGCAGCCTTTCTCCTTTCTTTTTCACTTCTTTTTGTTTCTTGTTTGACGAAGAGGCGCCAGGTGCAGCAAACACCTCACACAAAATGATACTACTGGCTCTGTTGACCATTTCTCACAAACTTTAATTACAATAGCAAAAAAATGTATTCCATATAATACTACATCTACCAAACGAAACAGACCCTGGTGCAGCAAGGAATGCAGAGAGGCCTTTCCACTACAACACGCCACTCTGTGAAAGTTCCAAACTGAACCCACAACCTCCAATCTAATCTCATTCAAATTCTATAGAGCAAAAGCAAGGAAAACAATCTAAAAGAAACTCATGAAAAAAATTACATAAATAAACTGAATACCTCCTCCACATTAAAAACAGTCTGTGGCATGATCAGGACAAAAAACAACCAACTCCATTAAACCACCTCTCCATAAAAATTCAGTTGTTCTGAAATCTCCTTTATTATAACTTTTCTGTCAGCCAAAATGAACATATTAAATGAATCCACCAAGTGGGCTTGTCATTGTTGGACTTGCACTGGCCTATCTTCGGTGCATTAACTGAATCCACCATTTCAGGTGTGCTCACCATTGTAGGCTTGCCTAGCCTAGCCTAGCCTAGCCTAGCCTATCTTCATCTTGAATACCATTTCAACTTTCTTTTAAACAATTTAGCCCATTTGTAAATCTTTTTCACTAAAACATACTTCTCCATACTCATCACATTTTTTTTTTTTCAGTAAATTTTACATGGTTTGCATCTCTCAGCCACCAAAAATTCAATGTCAGACCTGTTCAAGTCTAGAGCACTGTTTGATTTGCCACCATTTTGAATAGCTTAAAAATGATTTTTTTTTTTTTTGCAAGATTAGGATAATTTTTGCTATAAACCAATTCCAAACAACACAATTTACATTTATGAGGGTAAAATTTGGGGATAACCCCCCCCCCCCCCCCCCCCACCCCAAGATAATTCACCTTCTTTGTATATTGTTGTATTTTCAAATTATGTGGGCTCATTTCATCCTAAATTCTTCCCGCCAGACCAACAAAAAATTCCTAAAAACCAAATAAATTACAGAAAAGAAAAGCATAAATTTTACTTCCAAAACTTCTGAAGATTACAACAAGCCTTTCACCATAGCAGAACTTACTGACTCCATAACAAAATCACATAATCCAGCTGCCGGACCTGATGAGATTCGCAATGAATTTTTTAAAAATCTACCAGAAGAATCTCTCAGGTGCCTTCTAAACATATTTAATCGTATTTGGAAAAGTAACACCTTTCCAGAAATGTGGAGACAAGCAACAATTATACCCATTCCCAAAACAATGGAGCGGATGATCAACAAAAGGCTGATGTGGTATCTAGAAGCAAATAGATTAATCACAAACCTCCAAACCGGATTCCAAAAATAATAGAGGGACCATAGACCATCTGATCCAACTAGAGACCTACATCAGGGGAGTATTCATTAAAAAACAGCATCAAACAGCAATTTTTTTTAACCTGGAGAAGGCATACTTGGAGATATGGTGTCATGAAAGACATGCACAATCTAGGGTTACGAGGAAGACTGCCATTATTCATAAAGTACTTTTTCTCCAATAGAAATTTCAGGGTACATGTGGGATCCACTCTTTCTGACCTCCAAACCCAAGAGGAAGGCATCCCACGAAGAAGTATTTTATCAGTTACCCTATTCTCCATAGAAATCAATATCATCATCAAATAACTGCGCTCTCTATGTTTATGACTTTGTCATTTGCTATAGATCCATGGACATTCACAAAATAGAAAGACAACTACAAATAAGCCTCAATAAAATAAATAAATAGGCAACAGACAATGGCTTCAAATTCTCCAAAACCCAATGTGTGCATTTCTGTTCCTTCAGAAAGATGCACAATGACCCTACCGTCAAACTTGAGGAAAGTGAAATATCTGTCGTTGACCAATACAAATTCCTGAGAGTTATATTTGATAAAATAACTTTCATCCCTCACATTAAATACTTAAAAATTAAATGTACCAGAGCCCAACAACTATTATGAGTAGTTGTCCATACTGAATGGGGAGCGGATCAACAAATGCTACTTAAATTAAACATGATAAAAAAATTTTAAAAATTATAAAAATTAAACATGATAAAAAAAAAAAATTATAAAAAATTAAACATGATAAAAAAACAAATTATAAAAAAAAAATTAAAAATGATAAAAAAAGAAATTATGAAAAATTAAAAATTATAAAAAAAAAAATTATAAAAAATTAAACATGATAAAAAAAACTAACTTTCATCTCACACATTAAATACTTAAAAAATAAATATACCAGAGCCCAACAACTATTATGAGTAGTTGCCCATACTGAATGGTGAGCGGATCAACAAACGCTACTCAAATTATACAGATCACTGATCCATTCTCAACTTGATTATGCCAGTTTTGTATATAGATCAGCTAGGAGGTTTTACCTCAAAGAGCTCAACTCAGTACACCATGAAGGCTTAAGACAAGTCTTAGGAGCCTTCAGAACTTCTCCAGTTGACAGCCTATAAGTAGAGGCTTATGAAGCACCCCTACAGCTAAGAAGTGAAAAACTAGCCTTACAATACTACACAAAACTCAAATCCTGACCATCCAACCAAACTTATGACTACACCTTCAACCAAAGATACAAGGAGTGTTTTGAAAAAAAAAAAAGAAAAATCAATAAAACCTTTTGGTCTCCGGATGGAACCCATCCTCAAAGAATTTAAAATTCCTCTCACGAATATTCACAAAATCCTCATACCTAAAGCACCACCTTGGATCATTAAAAAACCTGATCCTTGAGCTAAGTGAGCTCTCCAAAACAAAAACCCATCCTAGCATTTACCAAGATAAAACTCCACAATATTCTAGAACACTACCCCAACCACCTCCACATCTTTACAGATGACTCTAAGGAAAAAGACAAAACAGCATATGGAGCTATTTTAAATTAAAAAATCGTAAGAAAAGCTCTACCAAATGAAAGCTCCATTTTTTTCAGCTGAAACCTGTACAATAGATCTAGCACTTAATATCATCTCTGAAAATAACCACAAAAAAATTATCATCTTCTCAGACTGCAAAAAAAAGTGTTGGAGGACCCTGGCATTGGAATTCAGGCTTTATCAAGTGAATTGAATGTTTCAGCCTCTACCATGAAGATTGCACTCAATGAAGATCTTCACTACTACTCATACAATCGTCGCAGAGGTCAACTGCTCCCAGAAAAGGCATGTGAAAATCATCTGACAAAGAAGAAACTACTGAACAAAGTGAAACATCCTGCTGAACCACAAACAATCTGGTTCTTTTCCGATGAGAAAAACTTGCCAAGATCAAAAGCACAACATGCAGAATAACAGATGGCTTGCATACAGTCCAAAGGACACTTCTCATGCTATGCAGAATAAATTTCCCCAAACTGTGATGGTTTTCAAATATGTGTCCTCTGAGGGTAATGTAATGCTCTGCATTTTTTCAGAGAGAGTATCAGGTTGAATTCAAATGCCTACATGGAGTTGCTAAACACTGTAGTCAAGCACTGGATAACACGGGTAGCAAACGGTAGGCCATATATATGGCAGCAGGATTCGACCCCTTGTCACATCTCTGGGAAAAGTCAAAAATGGTTGTCAGCAAATTTTTACAACACCAGTCCCAATGTTTGGCCGCGAACTCCCCAGATCTTAACCCCATGGATTATTATGTATGGGGTGCTGTTGAGAAAGACACCAATCACTGTGCCAGTACTACAAAAACCCAGTTAGTCTACAGAGTTAAGGTAGTTTTTGAGACCCTTCCCATGGAAACTGTAACATCAGCTTGCTCCAGATTCTGGAGCAGGATTGAGGCTGTGATTGACCCTAATGGTGGTTAATTTGAGTGAAACTTGTTGACAGTAGTGTAATTTCTGTGCCTGTTGAATTTCTTTACAATCCATTAAATTTTGTAGTTACCAAGCACTTTTTCTTTTTCATTATGAAACTGTCAAATTTCTCCCCAACACCCTGTGTATGTATGTATGTATATATATATATATAGATGCTGATAGGTATGTATCTTGTGTCCCTGAGGCAGTAAAATCATATCCATGCATCCCAGTGTTTTTATTTTTTCTTCCCCCACAATTTCAAGCTAATTGTGAATACATTTTAATAGTTTCTTAGAAATAAATTACACAGGACAGGTTATAAGGTAGAGGTTAGACGGCTTTAGTTGGGACTCATTCAAAGCAGATATGTGCATCCCAGGATGCACTAAATCAAAAAGCTTTCAGCATCACTATATATATATATATATATGTGTGTGTGTGTGTGAGTGATTCTGAAACATATATTTATTTATTTATATATATATATATATATATATATGTTAGTGATGCTGAAACATATATATATATATTCATCATCATCATCATGTCGCGCTGATATCCATGAAAATCTCTCTCCATCCGTCCCTATCGCTCATCATTCTCGGGAGGTCCTCTATGCATCATCCCGTATCTGCACAGAGCTAATCAATGTACGTCTTTGCTGGTTGGCCCACACTGGCGTGTCCATGTGCTGGCTTCCACAGTAGGACATCGCTTATGAGTCCGTCCTTGCTTCTCTAGCAGTGTCCCACGTGTCTTGTCCATATATATATATATATATAATAAGATAAATGTATAGGTTTTACATATTCACTGAATGTTCCTTTGTCACCCAATAAATAGATATGTAAAACCTATATATTTATCTTATTATATAACAGCTTTATTTTATATTGAGCACTCTACCAATTAATACTGCCTTTGGTACACCATTCCAGCAAAAGCTGAAATAGTGACCATCTCACACTACAATATATATATTATATATATATATATATATATATATATATATATATGTGTGTGTGTGTGTGTGTGTGTGAAGCAGGAAAATAATTGAAATAAGACTGCACATGAGATCTTCAAAATGGTAAAATGTATTTTCATGGATTTAAAACAGACAACATTATTAGATTTTAAAAATTTATTATATATAATTTTTTTTTTTTTTTTTTTTAAACAAAGTCAGACTTTTTTTTTTTCTTTTTTTTTTTAAACAGAAAAACAATGATTTAAAATAATAATAATAATAATAATAATAATATTAATATTAATAAGGGCATTCAAATAGAATCAGCAGCTCTCAAGTCATTTGGAATATAAGAAAAAAAAAAAATCTAAAAAAAAAAAAAAAAATGTTTTTGTGCACACAAAAAAAAAAAAACCTCATCTGAAGAGCAACCGCCCCCAAAATGTCTAGTCAGGGTGGCTATTACGTGCACACACTTACACACATGACCATTCAAATCTCAATACCCCCAAATAAGGGGGGGGTGAATTTACCCAGGCGTTCCTGTCTTTGTAGATGGGCAAATTTATTTTAGTTTTTCAAATTTAATAAAAAAATTTTTTTTTTTTTTTAAATTCAATGATTAGAAAAAGACAGAAAGTAAAAATTAATTCATGGGGGTTGGGGTTGAGGGCACAGGGGAGCAATTATTTATTTATTTATTTATTACCACACAAAATATTTTTCTTGAAAACTTTACCTTCGTTTGAGGAAATAGATTTCAATCTTTTAAAATGTTATCACTGTTACAACTTAATTATTAGGTAAAAAAGCAGCATATCAGAGGTGTCAGCGAGGAGAGGGGCATATTTTCAATTTGAATTCTAGTCATTATATTTTATTTGTTTCGTTTAAAATGACAACCTTTTCTGTTTTGAATTTTGAAATTGCTAAATTTTCTAATCAATTTCTAAGCTAAATGTGAAAACACGGATTTTTGGTGCATTGTAACCGACGATCTTTGATGCTATTTCCTCAAACAATGGTGCAAGTAAGAGATCTAGTTTTTGGCATCAGTATTCATTATACCAACACAAAACTTTTGCTGCTTGAGAGAATTTGATTTTTTTTTTTTAAAAGTGAAAAATCAATCTACCCTATTCCCCCCCTCTCTCTCTCTCTCTCTCTCTCCCTCTCTCCAATGGTCAAAGTAGTCACAGATCTACCCCTACATTATTTTCCTGTGGGATGATTTGTGTGTGTGTGTGTGTGTGTGTGTGTTGTATCTCTTATTATAATGTAGATTATGTGTCTGTCTGTCTGTAACCGAAACTACGTCACCCCTGACATCACAATTTCCTTAGTTATATATATATATATTCTTCACGGAACAAATGAACATGCTACTATTAAACACACTCTCCTACCCGGATTTTAACAGCATGTTAAACCCACTATAACACTTGAACTTTTATAACTCCTCTATAATGCTCCCTTTCTAATAATGTATCAACAATTTCTTCAAATTAGAAATTTTCTCCTGAAGATGACCCGAAGGTCGAAACTAGTTGAGAATAAACAACATACAAGAAATATTCCTGATTGTCTTCTTAATAATTTTTGTTCACACACACACATATATATATATCAATCTATATAGTTTATGTGTATATATCATTATAATATTTCCCAGAGGCCTGTTGATTGGGGCAGTAAAAATTATTTTTAATCCTCTAAATTATAATCAAGACAACTATGAAATCTTATAATGGAGATTCGGTGTTTGACTGTCTGAACTAACTGAAACTACATCACAATACCCTCAGGAATTGCATAAGTTTATCAATGAGTATTTAATCTATAGTCAAAATCAATAATACATAGAATAAATCTTATTTATTAATGATGTCTTTATGAAAATCTGAGTTAGATTTGCCTCAAAACAGCCCATGTTATTAGTGCATTTAAATCCTGCAATGTGTTTTATATATCACTAAGGAATTCATTGGCATTGCAGTCTCAGAAGACTATATAGTTCTTGTACTCCTGAAGTTACAGTGCCTCCTATGACTGTGAAATCCAATGTTCGAAAAACATTCTCGACCACAGAACACTAAGAAATAAAGGTTTACATAATACAGTGTGGTTAATTTGAATAATGGTTTTAACAAAACAGGGTTTAATAAATAATTACTTAGTGTTATTGATCTCTAATATTATTGTTTTATTCTCCAATGTATTAAAATCAATCCTATGAATGATTTTTATATAGAAACCAATTAAAATAAGTAATCTTTTTATATGTGTTCTTATTTAATTTTGTCAGTCTAATTCAATACATTTCATTACATTAAAACTAGAAGCATAGAGACAATAAATAATTGTCTTTCCTTGGATTGTGGGCGTGTCTTGAACATCATGTTTCGATTGGTCACTTGAGAATTCAGAACACTTTTACTTTTGGTTCCAATTCTTTGAATGGATAAGACTTCTGTTTGTTTGTTTTATGGCATATCAACCACGGTGGGTTATTTAATGCCAGCAAAGTCTTGAAAGATTCATAGCGATAATTTGGAAGAAATTTTTTAAAACTCAAATATTTTTTTGTAAACAAATTCTCTATTAAACTCATAGATGGGATCCTAACAGGTACTACCACTCCAGGTCAGAGTGGACCTAGGAGCAATGGTGATGAAGGGGTGCTCCACACTACCCCAGACCTCCAGAACTGGAACCTAACCATCATTTAGAATTTCATACCCAGGACATGAAGACACTCAGCCACCGCTGTCTAGCACTCATATAAGAAAAAGGTTTGGGGCTTGCATACAGGGAATAGGGACCTCTGTTTTTATCTCTAGTCATTAAATTTTGCTATCTTATTATAATGGAGATTGTGTGTTTTTCTGTCTGTAACCGAAACTATATTCCTACTCAAGTCACAATTCTCTTAGCTATTGACATCACATTCTCCATGATTTTATTTTTTTATCTAAACCTCAATTATTAATAAAATTGTCTTACATTATTAATACTGTTAATTATGTCTACATATTGACTAAATACAATTATATTTATATATACAACAAAATAGCGGTTTACAGTGTGTACGGGAAGGCTAATTTGCATATTAATATTAAAAAATCGAATTTAATAAATATGTGCTTAGTATTATTGATTTCTAACTGTTTGGTTTTATTTTAATGAATATAAGCAAAAATCTCTTCAATAAATCTTAAATGAAATCCATTAACAAGAAAAAATAACTGTCATTTTATTCTTTACTTCCTCTTTTAACTAAATACTTAAATTAGAAAAAATAACAATGAAAGACGAGAGTGATGGAAGAGTAAGTTTCAGTTGTTCCATTTTTTATTATACTCCCTCTGTTTCAAATCTTTTTATCTGTATTCTTATTTAGTTTCATTAGCCTTTCTAATTTAATACAATATTTTATTACATTAAAACTTAAATACTTGCACCCTACGGAGGGTGCATATATTTGCTAGTTATCATAATACACCATATGTCAGTGAACATAGGGCCTGGTTACAAAATGGTCCTCCTTGACACACCCAATTCTTTTAAGGGAGTCTCCCCTCCCCCTAATTGGCCATTGGAAAAAGAAAAGAAATAGAAATAACAGGGGTTGGGGGTTACTTTCTCAATACCACTTCATACAAGTGACAATTAAAAGACTACCCCGTTTCTACTAGCACTGGAGTGGGGAGATTGTTTTTGCATCTGAAGTGGAGCAGCACACCCATCATCAGCTCCAGATGTGTTTAAAATATTTCTTGCATTTAGACTTCCTCTATTGTTTCGTTATCCGCTACCTTTCGATGCCGCAGACCATTCCCACCCCCCCACCCTTTGGTCCCATTCGTTACTCCTAAAAATAGCACATGTATCTACCTCCCTAATACTTTCTGCCCCCCCCCCCGACAGAGTCCTTCAACTTCTGAGTTTTAAATCTAGCGCCATTAGTTAAAATCAAACCGCGCAACCAACTGTTGTAATTTTATGAACTAGATTTTCTTTGCATGGTAAGTAATCATCTCCCCTTGGGCGTGTCTTTGAACGTCACGGGCTTTAGTTGTTTCCCCAGATCATAAAGAAAGTTGGCGAAGGCTGGTTTTGAATGTTCTACCGACTGAGCTAACCCGACCTTTATATATATATATATATATATATATATATAAAATATTTGTATCTCTGTTCATCAAACAACAGCCTCACCAACCAGGCGAGTCCCAGTCACATAGTGAAGTTTGTATCTATGCACAACAAAGGTTATTCACACACTAGTTAAATCAAACCGAACAAAAACAAACAATCTTTTTCTAGAGATAAAAGTTAGCAGCCTATAGTTGGTATCAGCTAGACAGCGAGGGAGTCTATCGCCTTTTCACTAGTGCTAGAGATTTTTTTGCTGAGGTGGAGCACCACACCTATCATAAGTTCCCCACTTTACTGCACAGATCATATTACCTAATCTGGGCTACTCATGTGCTGAGTTGACAAAGGTGAGGACCACTATCGAACCTGAACCTTGTGATTCCTAGGCGAGTGCTCGACTGACTGAGCTAAACCAGCCCCATTTCTTTTTCTAGAAAAAGGCATAAAAATTTGGAATAGTATATATATATATATATATATATATATATATTTTTTTTTTTGGAGGGGGAGGATATGTGCTTAATTAAAGTCATACCTAATTTTGAAAATTAATTTGTTGATGATTAAATGAATTAGGCGTGCATATATGTTGACTTTTTCTCAATTTGTTTACGCCTTACATTTAAACAGATATGCACGCCTAATTCATTTAATTATCAACAAATTAATTTTCAAAATTAGGTATGACTTTAATTAAGCACATTATTCCCCCCAAAATTGTCGGCTATCGCCATCTTAAACAAATCGTCTGTTCTCTTCATATATATATATATATATATATATATACCCATTGACTTGAGAAAATCACGAAAAAAAGATTTTACGAAAACAAAAAAAACCTTTAATAATTATTTACTCTCTGATACTCACGAATACTTTCAAACACTCAACGAATACTCTAGACTTTGATCAATAAAACAGCAAGACCTCCTTAAAAATTGCACCCACTGACATTCATCGACACTTGCTGAATGTCTATGAATACCAGGTAACACCTTTATCTTCAATTCAAGGTCTCTCATCCTAGAAATTAAGAATTCTTAACTGTAGATCCGTTTCTGTGTTGTCTAACACGGATTCATAACCTTCATCATTACTATCTGTGAGCCGAACAATGAGGGAGCCTACCCCCCTTTCCACTAGCGCTGGAGCAGGGGGATTGTTTTTTGCATCTGAAGTGGAGCGCCACACTCATCATCAGCCTTTTTTTCCTATCTGCAGTCAATGGAAACATTATGAATATTTCAATAAAAGTTGATCTGGAAAGGGGGGGGGGAAAAAAAAAGGTAAAAAGGAAAAGAAAAGAAAAGGAAAAGAAAAGAGAGAGCTGCTTTAACCCTTTTGAGCCTGTTATACCCGGTGGTACTTCTCATTTTCTTCCGTACCATAGCACCAGTTTTACCGGTGTGTAGATTATGCAGTTACCTTAAAGAGGGTAAAGATAGGCTTGGGAGCTCAGGGATCAATGGGTTAAATAAAATTTTTTTCCTTGTTGTTGTTGTGTACATTAAAAAAAAAAATTAAAATTAAAAAAAAAAAAAAAAAAAAGAAAGAAAATTTAACAAGTAGAATGTTTGATAGAAGGTCCCATTTCCTTGGCAGTGGTGGCAGCAGTTAATTGCCAAACAATGTGGCTCAGTCCCAGACAAAAATAGGAACATCCTCATTTCTCTCCAAGAGAAGGAAAAAAAAAAAAAGATTAAAATTTATAGATAATTTATAGATTAAATAAGATAATGTTCGGTTTTTTTTTGGTTTTTTTTAATAATAGTGTACTACACAATTATTACATGTCTGTTACCATCAGTTTCAAAGCAGTTTATTAGCCACTTATCCTCAAAACAAGCGTCCTTGAAAATCAAGGCAACGAATTCTTAAAAAATAAAAAAATTATTTTTTTAAAAAAGAGAGAAAAAAGAATTATCAAAAATAAGAATTTGTTGTATTGTTTTTTCTTGGCACTTGTCTTGAGGATAAGCAACTAATTGGCTGCTTTGAAACCGGTGGTAACAAATGCCTATGATTTGTATAGTACATTATAACAAACAAATATGGCTCTTACACCTGTAATTGAGCACTTTATTTTCCTTTCTCAATGCAAAATACTTATATATTTATTAGAGTAGGTCAATTTTTCCCTTTTTTTTAAATATCAAATTACATGAAACACCGAAAGTTATGTATTGCTCTATCAAGTATGGATACAAAAAATTACATCTTTAACTTGTACCAATTTTTGAGGAAATGGCATTAAAGATCGTAAACAAAAATCCATGGATATTTTTAATTTGAACTCTAGTTATAATTTTGTCATTTAATTTCATTTTTTTAATAAAATAAAATGACAACATTCCCTGGTTTAAATATTGAAATTGTTAGATTTTCTGATCAATTTTTTGGCCAAATTTTGCAAAACCGAGGATTTTTCAGTGCATTTTTGTCTACAATCTTCGATGCCATTTCCTCAAAATTTGGTAAAAGTTCAAGATTTAATTTTTCTTATCAGTACTTAAAAGACGAATACACAAACAACTTTGGGTGTTTCAGCTAATTTGATTTTTTTTTTAAAGTGAAAAATTGACCTACCCTAATATATATATGTATGTGTGTGTGTGTGTATATATATATATATATATATATAATATGCGAGGAGGGTTGTCGGCAGGGGGTTGCGACAGTATGTATATATATATATATATACATACATACATACATACACACACACACACACGAGGAGTGTTCCAAAAGTAATGCCTCCTATTTATTTCTATGGAAACTATAATAGATATAGTGAGCATAATAACACTGATTGATACCTACATAGTTATTTTTTGTAGTTTTTTTTTTTTATTCTGGTATTGAGATCATCAAATGAACACAGCCCAATTAGCAGCATCGGTAACATTCTCCTATGTGGGTGGCTGGGAGGTCGTCTATTTTTCTTGATGTCCAGGTTACTTATCGCATCCTATCTCGGCAGAAAACTTTTGAGTTGGTGGAGTAGCAAGGGAGTCTATCCCCTTTTCACTAGCACTAGACAGGGAGATTGTTTTGTGCCTAAGGTGGAGTGCCACAACTACCAACAGCCCCCCCCCTCCACTTTACCGCACAAATCAGATTACCTGATCTGTGCTACTCATGTGCTAAGTTGACGGGGACAACCATCGAGTTAGGAACCTTGCGATTTCTAGTCGGGTGCTCGACCGACTGAGCTCAAACATCTAGAGCTATCAGGCAATTTCTGAACACATTTTTATTGGGTCTTTATTTTTTATATATATACACACACACACCATAAAAAATGGATGTTGGTGGTATAGTAGTAGAGATCAAACCTTCCTGAAAATTTTTTTTTTTTTAGTTGTTATAAATAGTAACTGAGTGGCACTCTGACAAAATGATGTCCAACATGAAAGCAGAGGTGTCTCATTGAATTTCTTTATGTATAAAATAAATGACATTCATTGACACTTGCTGAATGTTTATGAATACCAAACAGTAGATATGAACACGATCCGGTGGCAGCAATGTGAGCGACAATCCACGTTCAACACAGCTGCCAACCCGTAATGCAATGAAAAGCCCAGCTGCGCAAATCGGGCAGGTAAAAGATGGACTACACAGAAAACATTTTCCTGACAATGCCACCACCGCTGCTGTGAAAAAATAGGGCGCCTCCACTGGTGCTGATTTACAAGTGCTACATTAAGGATCTTGTTCACCCCTGGCAAGATTACAGAGCCAATGGTGGTGAATATGTGGAAAAATGGTGTTTTGTAGCAGAAAACTTGCTCTATCCAATAATGTTGTTATGCTCTCTATATTGGATATAGTTTCTGTGGAAATATATAGGAGGTATGACTTGTATCTCTCAAGATAAGAATTTATAAAAAAAAAAATCAAAAAAAAAAAATCAAAAAAAGAAAATAAATAAAAAGTCGAAAACAACAAAAACCATCACAGCAGCTTATAGCTACTAATTCATCTAATATATATATATATATATATATATGAGGTAAAATAAGGAATGAAAGAACAAAACGCAGACAAAAATGTGTAATATATTTCACTGGAACATTAAGTTCCGCTTCCTCAAGCCTCAACGCTCCAGCAAAATATACTACACATTTTTGTCTGAGTTTTGTTCTTTCATTCCTTATTTTACCTCATTCTGTCGGATTCATTCCAATCTCATTTTCCTCATATATATATATATGAGCAAAACGATGTAAAGAAAAAAAAAAAGAAGTATACACACTAAAATTAGGTGGGTCACCAATTTGTTGCACCTTTAATTTGGTTGACTTGTCTTTCTCTCTCGAGTGACACACCCCATCTGTGGGATGTGACACTCAGGGTTTTAAAAATATCGAAATTGCTGCGAGGAATTTTTTTTTATTTTAATTTGATTGAAAAGTGTATTATATAATTTTTAGAAGGCATTATACAGATTTTTTTTTTTTTTTTTCCATAAAAAAGATCTTCAAAAATTGTTTGAGTAAAAGAAATGGAAATTGGATAGCCAAAAGTACTTGATAATATCCTTCATGTATCAGTGAATGATTATTTACTAAGCTTAGCTTAGATGTGGCACAAGCCCAGATTATGGGGCGCCCAGTGAGAATTGAACTCAGTAACAATGATCTGCGAATCTAGCTTGCTAACCATTACAACACATGAGGTGCCTGATAATAAGAAATTCAGATAAAAGTAAATTCATATTTTTTTAGATTTTTCAGACTGTTGTCCTCATCTTTATTATCATATACACATTTCAGACGATGTGCCCTCCAGCTTTCTTCAGGTGTTTCTTGTCAATCTCTGGAACCTTTGTGGAAGTTTGGATCAAACCCTTTATTTAATCCATTGGGGTAGACATTCTCATTCTGTTAACCATGATAGGGTGTGAGTGTTAAGAATAAAGATGAGGACAACAGACTGAAAAATCTAAATAATACAAATTATCAAGCCTTATCCCAAAAATTTAAACAAATAAATGTAAATTCATTTGATTATCAAACATTTTTTATTTTATTATTTATAATATGAATAAAAAATATTTTATTTTATTTTTTTGTGATTTGAATTTAATGTGGCAGTTAATTAATACCTTATTATAATGGAGATTGTGTGTTTGTCCGTAACCGAAACTATATCACTACTTAAGATAATTCCCTTAGTTACTTATGTCACATTCTACTTGATTTTATCTTTTATTTAAACCTCAATTATTAATCAAATTGTTTTACATTATTAATACTGTTGACCATATCTACATAATCATAACATGCAATTGTATTTATATATACAACAAAATAGTGGTTTACAGTGTAAACAGGAAGGCTAATTTGCATATTGATATTAAAAATTTGATTTTAATAAATATGTGCTTAGTATTATTGATTTCTAATTGTTTGGTTTTATCTTAATGAATGTGAGCAAAAATCTTGGGGACAAATCTTAAAAGAAATAACAAATCTTATTTATTTTACTTCCTTTTTAACTAAATAGTTAAAAAAAATTGCAATGAAAGACAGAAGTGATGGAAGAGTAAGTTTCAGTTGTTCTATTTTTCGATTGTACCCTACTCTGTTTCAAATCTTTTTATCTGCATTCTTATTTAGTTTCATTAGCCTTTCTAATTTAATATAATATTTTATTACATTAAAACTTAGATACTGGCACCCGGAGGGCGCATATATTTACTTGTAAGTCGTCGGGTCGGCCCAATGTCAGTATGAGCCATACAGCGGGGGAGTCTATCCCCTTTTCACTAACGCTAGACCAAGGAGATTGTTTTTGCATCTGAGGTGGAGCACTGCACCTACCATCAGCTCCTTACTTTACTGCACAGATCTCTATGCTACTCATATGCTGAGTCGGCGAATATAAGAAACAATTATAATGAATATATAGAAAAAAAACTTTCTTTTTTTAGATGGCCTCATACAGAGAAATTTTTTTTTTCCATAAAAAGATCTTCAGAAATTTTTTGGGTAAAAGAAATGGAAATTGGATTTCTGGATAATATCCAGAAATGCTGATAGGTACACGTCCTGCATCCCTAATGCACAAAAATCTAAAAGGACAGTAAAATTATATCCATGCATCCCAGTTTTTTTCTTTTTTCTTGCCTCACCATTTCAATATAACTGTAAATACATTTCAATAGTTTCTTAGAAACAACTTACACAGGATAGGTTACAAGGTAGTGAGTTAGATGGCTTTATTTGGGACCCATAAACTTTCCCGGAGATTCATTCAAAGCAAATATGTGCATCCCAGGACGCACTAAATCAAAAGGTTTTCAGCATCACTGGTCCTTGATAATATCTTTCATGTATTATTTAGAATTTTCAGACTGTTGTTCTCGTCCTTATTCTTATACACACAGCATTTCAGCCGATGTGCTCTCCAGCCTTCCTCAGGTGTTTCTTTTCAATCTCTGAAGCTTTCTTGTTGGAATCAGGAATCTTTATGGAACTTTGAACCGAACACTTTTAAAAAATCTTAAGAGGTAGATTGTCCTCATTTTGTTAAGGGCTCTCAACACAAAGGCTCACATATTCAACAAGAAACACCTGAAGAAGAGCGGCAGGCACATTGGCTGAAATTCACACCAATATTCAAACCAAGCCTTCATTATTCTCAAAAACAAGACAGGTCTGTCTGTTACCAGGTGTTATTGACCCAATATCAATACGAACCAAAAAAAAGAAAGAAAACACGATGATGGGGAAATATGGAAACAAAAAGAAAAAAAAAAGGAAAACGGTGTAGGAATGGTCTCAAAGTAATAACTTAAAAGACTCTTTTAAAAATCTTAAATATTGCTTAAAAAAAAAAAAAATTTTTTTTTAATTATTTTTACAAATTTTGTTTTTTTTAAAGAATTTTTGAAATTTACAAATTATGTTGTTTTTGGTCTCAAGATAAAGATTTAAAAGGCTCTTTTAAAAATCTTAAATATTGCTAAAAAAATTTCTCGCCCTTCCCAACTTTAACAAATTTTGTTTTTTTATTCATTTTTTAATAATTGAAATAAGAAAAAGATCAAATAATACTTATGATTTGATTGAAAATCCAAGTTTATAAAAAAAATTTTTTTTAAGTTTTACAAAAGTCATCATTTTTTTTTCTTCAAGAACAGTTAAAGTTTTAATTCTGTATTTCTGTAGTTGCAAATGAATTCGATTTTTGAGGAATTCATTTATTTTATTTTTTTGTAGTTATTTATATTAGCTTTTATCAGAGGGAAAAAGAATTTTTGAAAAAGAGAAAAAAAATTCCAGTGGGAAATAACCTTTAAAATAAGCTGTTTCCACAATGTGGGAACATCCAAATATTTATCCCAACGGTCAACAAAAGGAATCTTTGATTATGCAGATAAAAAAAAAATTTTTTTTTTTTTTTTTTTTTATAAAAATTTTTTTTGAATTTATAAAAAAAAATTTATTTCTTTTATATAAAAATTTTTTTTCTAAATTTATCAAAAAAAAAAAATTTTTTTTTCTAAATTTGTGAAATGAAAAATTTATTTTTTAAACTTATAAAAAAAATTTTTTTTTTGAATTCATAAAAAAAATTATTTTTTAAATTTATATAAAAAAATTTTTCTGAATTTATAAAACAATTTTTTTTTTTTTTTCCAAATTTATAAATAAAAATTAAATTTTTTAATTTGAAAAAAAAAAAAAAAAAAAATTATTTACAGGGGAAGAGAAAGAAATGAGTGCGAGAAAAGAATTAAAAAAGAAAAAATAATCCTAGTGTCAAGAAAATATTTACTCTAAGTCATCAAGGGATTAAATCGAACTTAACAGACCTAAATTCCACCATTGTATGTCACCCCGCTGAAAAAAAAAAAAAAAAATACCAAAAATCAGGGAATTAAATGAATGTAATGAAATTTTCAGTTTTTATATATTAATAAATAAAGATATAATGCACTAGTTATTTTATTTAAAAACTTTTACATTTTTTCAGGTCAGTTAACTTGGAACCACATTATCTTTGAGAATCTGTGTTACGTCTCAAAGATACGTGGTTTAAAGTTAACTGACCTGAAAAAATGTCAAAGTTTTTAAATAAAATAACTGGTTCATTATATCTTTTATTCATTAATATATCAACACTAAAAATTTCATTAAATTCGGTTAATTCCCCGATTTTGGGGTTTTTCTTTTTCTTTCGGCAGGGTGACATACGATGGTGGAACTTAGGACTGTTAAGCTCTATTTAACCCATCAAGGAATCTAAAAGAAGAGAATTTTTCAATGAGATAATTGCTACTGCTTTGTGTGAGAGAGGGAGAGAGAGAGCCAGCCACAGAAGACAAGGAAGAGGGTAAAAAAAAAGAAAAAAGAAAAAAAGGCTTTCCGAATAATGAAGCCCAACAAGAAGCAGAATTATCTGCCCTTACATCGTTTTCCAAATATAAATTCCTGCAGTAATAGCAATACCACCTATGAGCACACCAAACGCTTGTCTCCTGGGAGTTCCAAAGTATTCCACTATGGCCTCCTGTAAAAGAAAAATATACATATATATATACATGTATCTTATTATAATGGAGATTGTGTAACCAAAACTATATTATTACTCAAGTCACAATTCCCTTTGTTATTTACATCACATTCTTCATGATTTTATTTTTATTTAAACCTCAGTTATTAATAAAACTGTTTTACATTATTAATACTGTTGGCCATATCTACATACTAGATATTTACCATGAACCCTACATGTACGGGTTAGGCACAAGGCCCTATTAATGTGGGACCACCTTTAAGCCAGGACTCATGGGTGGCAGGTGAAAAAAATGCGTTGATCCCGTCAGCATTCCCCCTGGGGGGGGGGGGGCTCAGACACTTGACAATAAACCCAGGCCTGTCCCTTTAAATCAAGGGGGCAGGTATTCCCTGGGGGGATAACCCGCTGGGATCAATGCTGTTAATTAGATCAATGATCCAGGGCCAAAGCCACTGTATAGCCCGGTTGAAAACGGAGTCAGATATGTTGGATATATCTACATATTAATAACATTCAATTATATTTATATATACAAAAAAATAGCAATTTATAGTGTGAACGGGAAGGCATATTTGCATATTGATATTAAAAATTTGATTTTAATAAAATATGTGCTTGGTATTATTGATTTCTAATTGTTTGGTTTTATCTTAATGAATATGAGCAAAAATCTCAGGGATAAATTTATTAACAAGAAGAAATAACTGTCATTTTATTCTTTACTTCCTAATTTAACTAAATAGTTGAATTAGGAAAATTTAGCAATGAAAAACAGGAGTGGTGGAAGAGTAAGTTTCAGTTGTTCTATTTTTCGATTATATTTCTGTTTCAAATCTTTTTAACTGTATTCTTATTTAGTTTTATTAGCCTTTCTAATTTAATATAATATTTTATTACATTAAAACTTAGATACTTGCACCTGGGGTATATATAAAAATAATATTGTATTTGTCACTCTAACAGGAAAATAGAAAACAAATCTATATTAGTATTATTTGTATTATTCGGACTATTGTCCTCATCTTTATTGTTATCCGTACAATGTTTCAGCCGATGTGCCCTCCGTGCTTCTTCAAGTATTTCTTGTCGGAATTGGAAACCTTCTTGTTGTAATCGGGACCCATCAAGGAACTTTGAACCCAACCCTTTATTCAGTCCATGGGGGTATCCTGTTCTCATTCTGCTAACCATAGCTGGAGTACAGGTGTTAAGCTGTGTTGATTATTAATCTATGTTACTGCTGCCTCTGACAAGGATTGAACCTGCAGCCTAGAGATAACTGTCACTTAGAACTGTCTTAATCTAAAACCATGCTATGTGTCCAATTGGTACAGATAACAATATAGACGAGGACAATAGTCCGAATAATCCTAATAACACTAATTATCAAGCCTCATCTCAGAAATTCAGAGAAATAAAATCTATTTTAATCTATGTTCTTGTTCCTTAATCTTCCAACCATTATCATCCTGCAATACCCTCCAAATCACCAAATCCACTAATATATACAGCCTCACTTGTCATATAAACAGGCAGATTTCTAACAGGCTGATTTGTTTTATAGTCAATTTATTTCTGTTTCGAAAAACATTAAAACTCTTTTCTTTTTCCGCCAGAAATGTAATCATAAAAAATTATAAACAAACAAAATATTAATTAAATTAATTTATTAATTAAATTAGATTATTAAAAAATTATCTTTTGACCTATGCCTTTTTTAAAAAAAAAAAAAAGACATTTTACCGTAAGTTTTTAAACTTCATTCAGTGCAAAACTTAAGTCCTCCTTGAGAAATATTGCTTCTCTGTAATATCATCACTATCATTGCCTACCCATGACCATGGAATACATTTCACATTGAAAAGGTTTAATTAATTTTTTTGTGATATAACCTGAAATCATAGAGAAATTGTTTTTTTTTTTTTTTTACTAATGTTTGTTTTATATAACTGCATAATTTTTTAAAACTATTCTTTTTTTTTCTTAATTTGTTTACAATATTTTATTATTACATTTCTGAAAAAATAAAAATAAAAAGTAGACAACAGTTTTGTGTATTTTTGTAAAGTTTAAAAATTTTTCAAAGCAGACGTAAATTGACTATAAAACAGATCGGCCTGTTAGAATTCTGTCTGACATACGCCCACCCCACCATATATATTAGAGGGCCATGCTCCCACCCCCTCAGGCAATATTTTTCAGCTAGTAATAACAAATCATCATGTATTATAATTTAATACAAACTGCAGGGCTGGGGAACTGGAATACAAAACCTTTGACTCTGACTCCTCTATCTTTGGCAACTTCGACTCCAACTCTTCTCTATGTAATAAAGTGATTATGGCCTACAAATCTCAAAGCCTGTGCATATGCACCTAACTTGAGTAGGTCTATATTATTTGAAACATGATATAAAAAAGGGGGGGGGGCTGTAGTATCTCAGCGGAAGTGAACACCACCTATTGTATGATTGTGATTATAATTATTAGTATTACAACCACCATCTTGTGGTTGATTGGATTGTTTTATGGCATATCAACCCTTCTCAGGTTATTTAATGCCAAACCAAGTCATTTTGAAATCAGCCATCTTGTGGTTTACACACGTTATTATCGGATGTTTGGTTTGGTTTACGGCATATCAACCTCAGTGGGTCATTTAATGCCGACAAAGTTTTGAAATAAATTCATTATTATTGGATACTCAATATTTTTTTATAAACACATTTTTCTATTTAACCCATAGATGGGACCTTAACAGGTACTACCACTCCGGGTTAGAGTGCATCTGGGAGCAATGGTGATGAAGGGGTACTCCATATCTCCAGAACTGGAACCTCACCATCAGATAGAGTTTACTGTCATTCCCAGGACATAAAGACCCTCAGCCACCGCCTTCTAATGAAAATTTCAGTGTTGATTTATCAAGGAATTATTAGATAACGATAATAAACTAAAGTAGTTATTAGATAAGTATGTTTTTAGAATCTAAAAATATGAAATAAAAAAAACTTAAAATTAGGCATTTCATATTTTGAATGAATTTTATATATTAATTTATGATAGAAAAAGTAAAAGTAAGTAAAATCGTCAGGGTGGCCTAAAGTCGGTATCAGCCAGACAGCGAGGGAGCCTATCCCTTTTTCACTAACGTCAGACCAAGGAGATTGTTTGGGCAAATGAGGCGGAGTACCACTACTACTACCAGCTCCTCACTTTACCGCACATATCCATGCGCTACTCATACGCTGAGTATCACAGGCGAAGCAGGCTTTTCTTAAGTATGGATGATCAAAAGTGTAATAATCCATGTTTTTTATGTTAATAAATTCTCAAAAAATATTTATCTCCCTTAAAATTAGTTCTCTTGTGACCCTCTGTAGGAAAATAACGTCCAATGAAAAAAGGGTTAAAAACACAATTAACGGTTAAAATTTAAGTAAAAAATAACATAAATCATGTCCTTAGTAATAATTAAATTCATTAAAATCTATGCCCAAGCCAAATTTTTACGTTTTTATTTTGACAATGATTTGCAATTCTAACCCAAGTTAAATTAATTTAAAAGTATATATCATCAGCAGAGTTATAGACAGGGCAGTGCTTTGTGCATGATTCAAACCCTACCTGTCAGGCTGACAGGCGGACATTCTAACTAGGGAAGCCAGCTAGTGTAGTGGTTAGAATGTCAGCCTGACAGGTAGGGTTCGAATCACGCACAAAGCACTGCCCTGTCTATAACTCTGCTGATGAGGCCTGGTGGGCTGAAGTGTGCATACAGAGATGACTTTTTCTTGATTTGTTTACGCTTTGCATTTAAACCGATATGCACACCTAATTCATTTGGTTATAATTAATTAATTAATTAACAAAATTAGGTATGACTTTAATTGGGCACGTATTCTCCCACAGATTGTCGGCCTTTGCCATTTCAAACACATCGTTTGACTACTTCATATATATATATATATATATATCTAATATATAAAACAGAGATTTTGGTATGTACGTGTCGACGTATAACTCCAAAACGGGAGGTCACTCAGATTTAAAATCTTGCATACACATTGATATCGTTCTAACTAAGAAAAATTCCAAATTTGGTTATTGATTTTTACTGATTAAGGGATATAATTAATTAATCAAACAAAAATCAAACGATTTTTCGAAAGCCATAGCATAGCAGCTGCTGCTGCTAATGCTTGGTATATCAGCAGGTGCTCGGCTGACTGTTTTACCAGCAGAAAGAAAGAAAGAAAGAAAGAAAGAAAGAAACAACGAAAATGTTAGCGACTCGCCTAAAACAGTCAGGCGAGTCGCTAACATTTTCAGCAGCAGAAAGAAAGAAAGAAACAATGAAAATGTTAGCGACAAACTTGAACTATGACTAAATTTTAACGTAAAATAAATTCGTTTTTTTTAATAATCTTTCTAAATATTTATTTATATTTATCGTATGTTTTTGAAACTAACTTTTATTTTACAATGTACACTCACTTAAATTAAATTGTTGTCATGCACAAAAATTGTAGAAAAATGAAAATTGTTTCAAAACACAAGTTTACGGTTACATTTTTTAAAAATAAGATTTTAAATGTCAATAAAAATCAGTCACCAGTATAGGTTGTATAAATGTAAATTTAAAAAAAATGATAAAACGAGTTGTTTAGTAATTAATACTAATGGTTTTAAAAAAAGTCTTAATAGTTTAGAGAACTAATGAAAACGTTTTAAAATGTAAGCAAAAATAGATATTGCATTCTTTTTATCGTTATAGATTTGAATTGTCATGTAGAAAAATTCAAAGAAATAAATTACAATGTACTTCTAACTTATCAAGCAATTAAAAACTGAATTTAAAATTGTCCCCAAATACTATTATTATTTTCAAACTGGAGTTTCAGTGAAACTTTTCATGAAAAGAAGAGAATAATCTTGCTCAAATTGAATTATTAAATCGCTATAAAAGCGAATTATAAAAAAAATTATTTTGCTTCGGACAGCAAAAGTATGTTTTAAGGAAAAATCAAATCTTATTCATATCGCAATCTTTTTATTCCTGTCTTTAAAATATTAATTTAGTTAGAAATGAAATGAAATAATCTATCTTACAAATATTTTTGGTAAGAAAGAGCGAAGTAAAGTAAAAAAAGAAAAAAGTAAGCGCTTATTGTTTATTTAATAAATATAATCTAACTCAACATTGTATATATACGAAAAAATTAAAAACCAAGGAATTTTAGAAAGAAAAGCTTTTACAAAAATAGGTAGTTAAATTATAACTACTTATTTCGTAACTAAGTAAACATAGTTGTATATTCGTATTGTAATAAAAACAAAAAAGATATATAATAAAAATACGATGTCGTTAACATTTCATATATAAACAAAACAGTGTATGATATGTTCTTACCTTAAACATAAAATAAAAATGATTCTAATGTACGTAACTTGAATGAGAAAATTTGTTCTTTAATTTATCATAATTCTAATGATAAATAAATAGGCAGATTTTTTTTTGCATATTTTTATTTTTATTTTTAGTCCGGTCATGGAGCTAGTATATATATATTAATAAGTATATATAAAGTATACTATTAGTATATATAAAGTATATTATTATATATATATATTTATATATATTAATAAGTATATATAAAGTATATTATTATATATTTATATATATTAATAAGTATATATAAAGTAATTTAAATTAAAATTGTTATTAATATAAACATATAGATGAACTGATGAAGAATAGAAAAGATATTTGATGTAATTTGTTCTTACCCAGCCTCCTCGTGAAAGAATCCAATCAGCAAGATGTTCTACTATGAAATTGATTACCCAATTGATTATTGCACGAATTAAAGGAATTTTATCCAATGCCTGAAAAAGAAAAAGAAACAAGTTTTATAGATGAGACAAATAAAAGAGAGCACTAGTTCATCATCATCATCATCATGTCGCGCATCTAGCACGGGTATCCATGACAATCTTTTGCTCCTCTGCGGAGCAGCCAGCATCTTCACATAACTGGTCAATGTAGGTCCTTGCTGGGCGCCCCACACTTGCATGTCCATGTGTTGGCTTCCACAGGAGAACGTCGCTTATGAGTTCATCCTTGCTTCTCCAGCAGTCCTGCATGCCTTGTCCATCTCACTCGGATAGTTTGTGAGATGGGGGGCAGGTGACCGTACAGCTGTTTACTTGTGGGGTGCTGTTTCCACGACTTATTCAAGACTGCACGCAGCATTCTTGTGCAGCTCCCATCTAGCTTATTCTCAAGACGCTTTGTTA